>CM074789.1:5371941-5909441 GCA_037355745.1 Pseudo-nitzschia multiseries
TCTCAGCAGCCTTAAGAGCCCTCTTTTTTTTACTTACCTGTCTCATCTGGTAAAGTTCCTGACGCTGTTCTTTTGACATTGTTTTATAAACGCTTGTTGGATAGGTCTTGTTCTCAAGTTTCCCTGTGAATGTTCCAGTTGTTTTCTGCTTTCTATTGCTTGATGTGCCTACTGAATATACACTTCTGGAACCCTTTTTATGCTTTCCATTTGCAAGCTTCTTCAATCCAAGTCGATTGGTGAATAAAATCAAGCATTCATTGAAGTTGTCTCGGTAGTCTTTGTTCTCATCAATCGCGTCGGCTTTAGCAGCATCAAGTCGCTCATCACTGATTGAATTGATGAAGTTCCAAACAAATCTCCTTTCATTGTGATTCTTTTCAAATCTCAGAATTGTTCCATGGAATGCAGTCCAATTTCTTTTGTGCTTGTTCCAATCATAGTTCTTAGCGTCACCGGTGTAATGCGAGTCTTTCATTTCCTGGTAGGTTTTGTTCAGAACCATTGTGATATTGGTATTGGTATAAGCATGTTGCATCAATGAAATGAATGAATTTCTCGCATGCCCTGAGTTCAATTCAGTATTTTGGAAATGTGCCACATATTCCTAACCCGGCCCTTTTCTTGTTGCGTCACACAACAACCTCCACACAACATTGTTGTCTTCATCATACTGATGGCCCGATAAGACACCACACCTTTCATTGTAGTCACTCCAAGTTGGATAGGTATCTGTTGGACTTTGTCCGACTGTGCCAGACCTGGCTTCATCAGTAACATCTTCCTTTTCTTGGGGTCTTATGACATACAAGATTGGGAATCCTTCAAAGTTGAATCTGTATCTCAAGTTTTGTCGAAATCCTTCTTCCCATTCTCTAAATTTTGTAAGATCCTTTAACTCAGGTGGGGTTGCTTTTTCTTGTGATTTCACACTCGATTCCATCATCTTGATTCTGAATTGTTGCAGTTCTAGGTTGTCTGGGTTTGCGTTCCAGTCAATGGCTCGAGGTTTGACTCCAATCAATGGTTGATAGCGGGCCCAATTTGCCCATGTGAGAAGCCTTGACAATAGCATGTTGCCATAATGAATGCTTTTAGGCCTAGGACATTCTGGACTGATTGATTTCAGTCCATGCATGAATGATTTGATGCTTTCCTTGTTGAGGTCTATGATTTCACGAATATTAGACATTCCTCCCCTCATAATTTCTTCAGCTGATTCATAGTTGATACCAAAATCTATTAGGCTGCTTCTGAAAGCAAGCTGCTCTGGATCCAGTAATCTTCCATTGTTGAATCCCCTGATTGTTATTTTGAGTTGGGATGACCTCCTCTCGTACCGTTCAGTCCTTGAGTGGTCGTCTCGGTTTTCACTATCCTCGCCGTTGCTTCCTTCACTGCTAACATCATCTGGATTCCTACCCCTTTCTGCAGCTTCTTGTAATGCTCTGATCCTTTTCATTACTTCTTGGTCGATGATTCTCTTCATAGTTGAGTTCTTTTCTGGATCAGTCATAGCCTTTTCCATTACACGCATGATTCTTTCCTCATCAAATTTGTCGTCCTCATTCTCTAAATCCATGTCCTTCTGACTCTGGTCGTTGCTATCGGAATCTGGTGGATTCTGTCCTATATCCATTTTTGATTCCTCGTCATTGCTGAGGTCATAGTCATCATCATCTTTTGGCTTTGCTTTTGTTCTTGTTTTTCTTTTTGCTGGAGCCATGATGGAGACTGATGTTTGTTTCGGAGTATTCGTTTCGAAGTATTCGTTCGAAGTATGCGATGATCAAATATTTAATCGAAGGTGGTATGTGGAAAGAGGGTGTAATCAAATCGAAGGATTGGATGTGAGATGGTTGGTTAACTGTTGGTGACTGTTGTGTGTGGTTTGCTTATCTGTTTGTGTATTCGTATATGTATATTCGGATCAAATTTTCGTTCCGGTTAATTTATGTTTGTTTGTTTGTGTTTGTGTGAGCTTTTGCTATTTGTCGCAATTTAAGATTGTGAGCTTTTCTATCCAGTCTCAGGATTTGCTCATTCTGTATTTCTGTGGTGTGAAACTGATGAATATTTCATCGTCTTGTTTTCTCTGAGAATTTAGTGTTCTCTTTTCTTTTGGATCTTTGGATTTCCAGGTGCGTTTGAGATTTAGTGTTCTCATATCTTTGGATTTTCCAAGCTCATGTGAGATTTAGTGTTCTCGTCACGCAGATGCTTGCAATCTGTTCGATCCAATCTGTTTCATCACCATCATCAGAATACTTGAGGCTCAATCTTCTGGCTCACATTGGTCTTGTTTTCAGTGAAGGATCAGTGTTCTCGGATATTGATTCTGTTCAACTGATGCCAACCTGGGCGATTTTTCAATGGTCCAGCCCCTTTTCCCTTGCTTGTTTTGCTGGATCTCGAAACCCGATGGAGCCTACCATCTTGGTTCGGGTCTTTGGTCTCTTCTTTCAGGGAGACCGCCCCGGCGTTGGTCTGTTCCAGGGCTCCACAAGCAATTGCCCCTTTTACATCCTTGAGGGTTGATGCCGGTTGCTGATCAGGCTAATCCGGATTCTTTGTCTTCGAGCTCAACTGTGTTTCTCGGGAAACGCCATTCGGTCCTCAGCATTGTAGGATGCTGGGTCTGATAAACTAAAAAAACTGTGCCGTAACAAATGCGGTACACATTGTTACAGTAGTAAAACAAAAGGATCGTAAGAATAAGAATAATCATTGTACGCGATCGAACGCGATAGGTTAATTACTCTCGTCGTGTCCGATTCATTCATGTGAATTGATTACTGGCATATTACCGTGTAATTTGCCACAATAATGTTCGTAATCATAAGACGCAAAACACACGTAAACCGGCCATCTTCGGTCGGTCTTTTACCGTGTAATTCGCCGTGATGTTCTTATCGGAATATCACATGTAAAATCATCATATGTTGTCAAGTAGAATTAGTACTAGAGTGTACGTAAATTTAGGGCATGATAGTGTTTTAGAGTTGCTATCACTCACATACGTTTGTGATAGCCTCAGTAGCCTACCTACTTGTAGTACTGGATGTGCGGTGTTTATAGTTCATATGTGTGTTGGTGGGTTAAGCAATGCTAGAGGGGGATCCGGGAAGTGCCAGCCTGTGGCTAGTTTTTGCATGGTGAAGTCCCCTGTGGCAATTAGCTTGAGAGGGGGCGCGGCGCCTTGGATGTGGTGGCGCTTGCCGGTGAATCAGGCTGCATATGCCTCTTGGCACCACTCCCAGAGCTGGTCTTGCTCCCTGGATGTGATGGGGGAGTGGTCATAGAGGTGTCTGCATCCAGTGAAGCAGTTGCCCCGGATGTGCCAGGAATGGCAGCGTTCCCGGCCATCGGGGCGTTTGACAGGGGTTTTGCCTTTGGTTTTCATGGCTGCGATGACAGACCTCATGGTGTTCTTCGTGATTCTGGCGCTGATGGGATCGGAGGGATCGGAGAATCGGGAGTCTCTGGTGGGGTTGTACAGCTGGTCTTGGCGCGGATTGTTGCCTCTCCCTCCTGGTTGAGAGGGAGGGGCGCCTCCCGATTGAGAGGGAGGGGCGCTTGGAGGGGCGATCGGTGTGCTAGGTTGCTGGAGGGCTCGCAATGCATCGACGTTGGACACATTTGGGAGCCAGTTGAGGTTCTGGGTCATTCTGAACCTGTGGATGTCTTCCCCAAAGTCTGGGGAAGGAAGGGTGGTGTCTGCTTCCCATTGTTCTTCTAGCCAACCTCGGATGCGGACCTGGAAGTAGTACACCACAATTGCAGGAGTGATCCGGTCGCCTAGTTCATCTGTGATGGCCCTTCTGAGGGGCATTTGTTGCCACTCTAACCTGGAGAGACCGCGTTGGTAAGCTTTCACCACATTATGTGTGGCGCCTAGAATGGTGGCTAGTACCGCCAGGTAGCTTTTCAGCTGAGTGGTAGCCTCTGTCCAATCCAGGGGGATGTAGGCTTTGGTCTTTTGCAAATCCAGAGAGTCCTTGAGTGAGAGGGAGTTGCCATGGGTGGAGATCATGGTGTCATATGCTGCTACATTAGCGGCCGCTTCATGCTCGCGCTTGAGGGTAGCTGCTGATCCTCCTGGGGGGGTGAAGGCTAGGGGGAGTATGCCGTCTGCTACATCAAAGGGGTCGGTTCCATAGAAGTTGCAATCTTGGAACCTCTTGAGTACTGCTGTGGTGATGAGTGGCGCCTGGATGCCAAGGTTGTAGGCATCTGTGGCCACTTGACTTTGGAGGACCATGTGGGTCTTTTCATGCTTGCTCTTTTTGGCCCAGGCTGTGTAGATGGGGGGAAGGTCGGCTTCGGTTGTTTTCCCACAGAGTAGTAGGAGCCTTTCAGTGTAAAGGTTCCCCCACACTTCTCTTACAGAGTGCAGCTTAGAGGATTCTTGTCGTCTTTGGTCTAGAGACTCACTCAGTCTTAGTTGCTGGTCAGTGAGCGCTGAGAAGGCTGCTGTGAGGGAAGGGTCTGCCGGCGCCGGGCCTGCTAGGCCTGGGAGGTCTCGGAGGAGGACATTCTTCTTCATGTAGGCGCGGAGGTTGGCTTCAGCTCTGAAGGCAGGTCCGGGTTCTAGGAGCCGGATGGCGCCCAGAAGAGTGGTAGGCTGTGTCCCCACAGCCCGGAGTGTATCTAATAAGGGTTTGCAGATGTCCCCCAATCCTTGCTGGTGGATGTGGGGTTGGAGAACTTGGAAGGCCTGCTTCGGGGTGAGGCCCCTGTACAACACCAGTGGGATGAATTTGAAGGGTAGGAAACACACCTTGTGAGCCTGGAGCATTTCGGTGTGGGCAGTCCCTTCAGGAATGGCCGGGATGTAATCTCTCTCGGGGTGTTGTGATACATTGGCTTCATGGTGAGCTAGAAGGTACACCCAGCTTGCTGCCGCCCTTGACAGCAGGGCTGCGTCCACCCGCACCAGCTCCACCTCTTGTCCTTCCACATCATCAATGTATCCAAAGGCTCGGCCCCGGTTGGCTGAGGGCTGGGTGATGGTTCCTGGATAGCGTCGGAGGCCATGGATGACCCGGAGGCGGTCCACCCCTGCTGCATCTTCTTGGAAGATGCCCAAGCCGCCAATAGCTTGTGCATTGAAGATATCCAGGAGGAGGGGGAGAAGCTGTTCCCCATCAGCTTCATTGAACAGGGTGTAGATGGCTTGGTAGATGTCATGCCTCGCAGGCGCTTCCCCAAAGGGCCCTTCCCCTAGGAAGAACTCCCTGTAGTTCATTGTCGTGTAGCTAAATCAAGCCGGATTCCTGGCCTGCGGAGGTCGGCTAAGTTGGTCCGATTCGAGAGACGCGTTGGGCTTCTCTGGTGGAGGATCCTCGCGTGGGGCGAAACCGACGCGTCGCGATAGATAACTATCGGACCAGGCTTGTACGGGTACAAAGTAGACTATTGTCGTGTCACTAAGGGCGAACCTGGCCTGCGGATGGTCGGCAATGTAGGCGTTTGCCCACTACTAAATCGATGCGATTTTGAGAGACGCGTTGGGCCTCTCTGGTGGGGGATCCTATCGGGCCTTTGGTCGGTCGGTGATCCTCACGTTGGGAGAGTTCGGCGATACGATAGAGGACTATCGGACCAAGGTAAGAGACGCGTTGGGCCTCTCTGGTGGGTGGTCCTATCGGGCCTTTGGTCGGTCGGTGATCCTCACGTTGGGAGGGTTCGACGATACGATAGATGACTATCGGACCAAGGTAGGCTTGTACGGGTACAATAGGGAAGACTATTGGACTTGGACGTATAAGCCTTTTATTCTACTACTAATCGTTTTAGGAGCAAAAAGAGTGAGCTGTAGGCTTGGTTTTTGCTGGAGGAATCCTTTACCGGCTTGTTTGTGCTTTCCCTGTAATTTGCTGCTTACAGTGGAATTGCTGTATTCGGTGAGGGGTGATCGTAGTAGAGTTCGTACCTACGTTGGTGATACAGTGAGATCTTGCATACTCAAGGGTGTTCTTTGGTTCGTATGTGCGTCGTACGTTCCACGTGGCACTACCATTCCTTACATTCGGTTCGCTACATCAATTAATTCTTCGAAGAGTGAGCTAATGGGGAAATCGGGTAAAGAGACGATCCACATGAAAGCGCCGACGATTATTCACTTCAGGTTAATAACCTTACGAATAAGGTTATTGCCTTCATGACTCTTCGCGCGTGCGCCCGTGCTTAGTACGTACGAATACGCGTTCATTTACACGGTGAATTCTTTTTATGTTTACCCAGTAAAATTCCCCAGCGATTGAAGCAGTAAACAGAGAGATCTTTGAACAACTGGTTGGTAGTGGATCGGAATGGAGGTATCACAACAATTGGTGAGTGTCATAGGACACCAGAAAATAACTAGAAGGCAGTCCTTCTTCCATGAAACAGGAGGTGAAGGCGTCATGATACAACACAAAAGAAAGATAGGACACCAATAAAATGTGGGTGAAGAGAAAGTCAGAAGATGCGGGAGAGGGAGGGAGCACCAACTCTACCAAAATAATGAGGACATCGGACTGACTGGGTGCAAGGGGATAGTGATAGGAGGGGGAACTGGCGAGGAAAACGGAAACGGTTAAGTAGTATGGCAAACTTTAGCGAAAGAAAACCAGGCATTAAATATTTATTTCAAAATTGATGTAAGCCTTAAAGATCTCCCTTGAGGGAATGATAGGTAACATAGAAGTAATTGACCTCTATCCAGGTTATAACACAAAAAGGGTAACCTCTGTCCAGGGCAGAAAATGAGTGGAGGACCTCTCAGTAGGGTACGAGTAGAACTGTACATCATTAAGTTTTTTTTCTACTAACTTCTACCGTACATACAGTGGGTGATTCCCGAAATACTTTTTTATAACCTACATAGATTTCTGTTTTTAGTATTTCGGGAATGAAAATTTTGTACATACTTTTTTTGGCGGGCTAGTGCATAAATCTCATTTTGGAATCTGGAATCTCATGGCATGGTCAATAATAATAGCCAAATTTGTCTTCTTCATACGATTAAACATGTGGGTTTAATCCGTTCAGATTTTTCAGTGACGTTCAGATCTCTCAGTGACTTCACGATCAAATTTTTCACTTTCACTCACTCAACCTTTCAGCGACTCAACGTTTTGACTCAACCAACGATAGGTACTCAACCGGCAACATAAATAGTTGCATATCCGTTGACTATGTCACTCGAGTTGCTTGTTTGCTTGTATCTTCTAGAAGATGAGGAGGAGGAGGATGACAATGATGACGCGGAAGAAAGGCGTCGAAGAGATAGGAGAACACCAAGGATAGCCCTACATCATCATTCTGAGTCTGCCTTTCTTTATCTATTCAACTCTGGCAATGAACAGGCTCTTCTCAACTGCTGTGGTGTCGACCACACAGTTTTTAGAGAGCTTCTTGGTCTATTTGAACCAACATTTGATAGTTACACAGTCGATAGATACACCGACGCTATTCGGAAGAGGAAGGTTAACACGAATGGATTTTGGAGTGGAAGAAAGCGTGAGGCAAATGCAACATGCTGTCTTGGTCTAGTACTTCATTGGTTTAGAACACGAGGATCTGACGCAAGATCTGTGTCTATGGTGTTTGGACTCACCTCTACTGTTATGTACAAATGGTTGAAATTCTCCAGAAAGCTTCTTTTGTTCGTATTGCAGTATCATCCAAAGGCAATGATTAGACTTCCAACTGAAGAAGAATTGGAGGAATACATCAGCGCAATTGGTGCCAAATATCCCAGACTAAAAGAACGCCGTGTCTGGGGTGCGGCCGATGGACTCAAAGTCAAAATTCAGCAGTCTTCCAATTGGTTGATTCAGAGTCGGTATTACAACAGCTGGGTCTGTGACACGTATGTCAAGAGCGTCTTTGTCTTTGCTGCCGATGGGAGAATTCGCATTTGCTGTTACAACTGCCCCGGTACCTGGCATGACAGCACAATTGCCGATCATGGTGTTTATGATAAAATAGAAGAACTGTTCCTCAAGTTCCAAGCTATGGTTTGTGTTGACTCTGCATTTAGGGTTGCCACAGGGAGACACCAATGCCTTGTCCAAAGTTCCCAGAATGATCCGGATACCCTAGAGGCTATTCTGTTGAACAGAGAAGCAACGTCCCTTCAACAGTTATCAGAGTGGGGGATGCAAATGATCCAAGGGCAGTTTCCGCGATTGAAAGACAGGCTCCTGTTGGAGACGTTTGGCAATAGGAAGGTCATTTTGAACTTAATGATGCTTCTGTACAATTACCAAACAAGTACCATTGGTCACAACCAGATCCTGAATGTTTTCATGCATAACAAGGAAGAATACTTCTCTTATGATGACAATCTACCAGAAGATGCCACCGGCATCTTCGAGCGTTGAGTCGTTGAGGAGCTGCACCGAGCTGTTAAGCTGGTGATTGGGTGCACCATCGGACTTGGATTGATGGACTTAAGGTATTCAAAAACTGGACTTAAGGTTTGATGGAAGTTTCGGTTTTGCCTTCAAATTTCGCTTTTGGTGGTTGAGTAGAAGTAGATTGTTGAGATCCCCTATGGTTGATCGGTTGGTCGATTGGCCGATTGCAAAGTATAGTAGATAACGATTAATAATTTACAAATTAGTAGCTTTTGCTGTAGATTTGGACATAGCTTTCACTGTTGGTAACTTCTGGAATTATGAGCTTAGAGCGTGCTGGAAAGTTAGAGAAGATACGAGTAGTTTTGATCCAGATCGATTCATCCGAAGTAGTTTCGCTTTTGGTGTTTGGGTTCGTAAAAACCGCACGACTCCTCAAGAGGGGTTCAACTCCTTAAGAGGGGTTCAACACAGCGCCAGACGGGTCAATCCCATCAGTTCTTCCATACATGGAAATGGGACTCAAAATGGGAATCGACGTGGGAATCATTGACTCCTATCGATATGATCCCGACTGATTTGAGGCTTTCATGCACTGCCAACTTTACGATTGCATGAGATATTACTAGTAGTTGCTAGTAGTTGCTAGTAATTCATTATTTTTACTAGTAATTCATTATTTCATTTTCTTGGCAAGTTGCAAAGCTCATAATTTGATTTCTTCCAAAGCCAAAAGAAAGTTGCACTTGTTACCAATTCTAACTAATATCCTAATCTGATCCTACTAATTGCAATCTTCCAATTGACAATGGTGGTACTTTCCAAACAAGAAAAGAAACAGCTTCTTCGGGCTCTTCTAGCCAAAGCCGAACAAGAACACCAAGCCAAAACCGAACAAGAATACCGGCAACTGATTGTTTATCACCAGCAAGAGATTGCTCGACACCAACAAGAGATTCATAAGATTCTTGCACAAACCAGCAATCATCCAGTTGTTCCCAATGGAATCATCAATCCACCTAGCAATCATCCAGTCGTTCCGAATGTAACCATCAATCCACCTTCCTGGTTAATTAAGAATGATTTGGATTTTGGTTCCGGTTCTGATTCCGACAAAGTAATGTCTGAAATTACTACGGAGCTTCCTTTCATTAAACTGGAACCAACGCCTTAAGTGGAGTTGCCACGCCGGGGGGATCTGGGTTGAAGTTGGAGTTGTTGGGATTTGAGTTGGAGTTGCTGGGAAGAAGCCCGTTTAGGAATATGGTGGCAACATCTACTATGGTGGATTTCAGCAATTCCAAGGCAGCCTCTGTTTGCTGCCTCTGAGCTTCAAAGAAAGCATCTGTTTGTTGCCTATGAGCTTGAAAGGCAGCCTCTCTTTGTTCCCTTTCAAGCCGTTGATACTCTATTCTTTGTTCCCTCTCACGCTTGGAATTCTCTATCAAGAAATCAAGAATTTCCTGGCGTCCGTTGGTTGTGTTGTTGGTTGTGTTGTTGGTGGCATTCCTGCTGTACTGTCTCTTGGATCGCGGAGTGCTGGTTATGATTTTCCTTCTGAATCCGGTCCGTTGAGGATCTGATTCAAAGGCTTCTGAAGAACAGCAACGCCGCGTTAGTGTGTTAGTATACAAACGATTGTACTCTACGCGTGACAATTGTGGTTGGATACTTTCGGCAACGGATAATCGGACTACAGGCGAGACTATGGAAACGCCAGATCTCTTCTTGCTGTGAACTTATTCAGATACAGCGAGACAGACCTTAGTATGTAGATTACAAGTAGTTGATAGCAACTAGTGTGAATTTTTGGGATATAAATCAGTTGAATGTTAAAAGTATGAGATAAAGTGAAATCTTGCCGAAATGCAAGATATCTTGTTTATTGAGATGAATACGTTGCAACTGCTGTTGCGTAGTGATGGGATTACTCGCTGATTATTTCCGTACATGTATTGGTCGTTGACCATATATATCTGTATGCATATATATATACTGTGTGAGAATCACACGCCAACGGTTTTCTTCTCTTGTTCTGTTAGGAAGACTTCATGATAGGTTTATCATTAAGATCAGGAATTGCTCCCGTAGCTTGTGTGATATTTGTTGTTACTCTAAAAATCGACCGGATAGGTATAACGAATTGTTTAAATTTAAAGAGATGTGAGCTCATAGAGAGGCTCTTATTTTTACCATGTATTTTCACTGTATCGGGGATCTCTGCTGTATATTACTTGGTAGAGATCTTCCCCGGTTATCTGTTACTGTTGTCTTTACCGTCGTACCGATTCTTCTAGTGCTGTTGCTGTGTTAGCGTCGTGTCGGTCTTACTGTATCGGTCATTCGATGGTACTGGTCATTTTGGGGTTAAGTATTCTGTTCGATGGGGCGTATGCTTATTCGTGGTATATATGCTGGGTATGAGGCCCATCCGGAATCGGTACTGATTTTCTTGATTGCAATAAGTAATTTCCTCACGGGATATCATATACATTCATTTGAATGTACTTATGGTTTCCAAGTGTTTACTTACTGTTCAGGTCTTTGGGTATTTCTTGTTTCTAACCGATTATCCCTTTTTGTTTGTAGTCCTAAGTGATATCGTTTTACCACTTAGGGATTTTCATGTAGTGGAGGTGCGTTTGATTTTAAGCCATGGAATATTCATATCTCATACTGTTTTCTTCCGCACCTCGGTCGTTTTTGTTATCGGCTTTTCGAATCGAATTTGATGCCGACAAAGTCTGTATTTTTTCGCCGACAACACACCCCTTGATCCAATACTCTTCTTGTGTTGTATTGGATTACTGTCGGAGCATATCATCTTGAATTGTATCAATGGACAGATCGAACATTTTGATATTATTCGAACCGAGTCAAATCGAAGAATTGTCTTGAGCAATTTAGAATCGTAGTATCGTCTTAACACGAACGGTTCGAATTGGATCATAGTGGAATCGAAGAGATCATTGATTCGATCCTTTGCTTGAACCCGCGTCTAAACGTGAATGATTTAACCTGGGTAGTGTCCCATGATGTATCTTGCGTGTCGGGAGTGCAAGATCCATCCCAATGGTTTGGTTAGATCATCAGCTGGGTTGATAACTCCAGGAATATGAATCATATTGATTTCACCATTTTCTTTCCATGCTTGAATGGCAAAGAACCTGATTTCAATATGCCTGGTTCTTTCAGTCGGTTTCTGGGCATTTATGATTTCAATTGCCGATGCATTGTCTTCATAGATAGGGGTTGGACCAGCTTGGGCAAATCCTAATTCTTTGAGTACGGATCTGAGGTATCTGGCTGTTTTGGCTGCTGTGACTGCAGCAATGAATTCTGCTTCTGTAGAACTCTGTGCGGTAAGGGACTGAGCTTTGGATCTGTAAACAATCGCTCCACCAGCATAAGTGAAGACGTAGCCTGTGGTGGACCTTCGGTGTTTTGGATCATTTCCATATGCGGCGTCCACAAAACACATCAGTTTGGCTTGCTTGATATCTTCAGGGTATTTGGGGAATGATGCATCTTGGACTGCATCGTCGTATGGTTCCCCTGGAGGCAGAGATGGCTCAGCATTTGGTCTGTAGAACCTAATACCCCAGGATCGGGTTGTTCTGAGATATCGAGCGATGTTCTTCAGACTGGAATAGTGGAATGCAGTGGGATTGGAGCTGTATTTTGACATCAGGGTCACTGCATAGCCAATGTCTGGCCGGCAGCTCACATATGCAAACATCATTTCACCCAAGAGTGTTCTGTAGGAGAACCCTGATGTGGATTGTAATGCAGCGTGTTCCTTGGTGCCTTCCAACGGTCCATTCGTATGTGATTGCAGTTGGCTCAGTACTTCAGTTGATAACGGCGCTGATGGTTTGGAGTGGGGTTTCATCTTAGAATCAGTCTCCCAACCGTGGGATGTCATGATCCGGTCAATGTAATTGGCGCAAGACAGTTCAATGTAGTCAGCTGTCTGTTTGACATCAATTCCATTGAAGTCTTCAAGCAAACCCATTTTGGTGAAGGGGACAGCATCTTCTCTAGGGAGCTTCAGTTTTGAGCCAATTATGTCATAGATCTTGTCAGATATAGATTCTGATGTGCAAGCCAGTGCAAAATCGTCAACTTGTCTCAGCATGTAGACTGTTTCACCTTCAAAAACTGTTGTATAGATTGTTCTGTCGTGCGTGGTGGTCTTGAAGTTGAGGTCGGGACCTTTCAAGATCTTGTTGATGTGGGTCTCCCATAGTCTACCTGATTCTGGGTGGCCTTGAAGTGCTCGAAGAACTGGAAGTACCAATCGTCGGTCTATGTCCTTTCCATGCTTGTGTCTGTACCATTCTGCATATGCATCGTCAATAGTCATGTATGTAGGGATGTTGGGCCCTGGAGAATGGGCATATGCGTCAGCCGCGTCCCCCCCATAAACTTTGAGATTGAGGCTTGCAGCAATAGCAAAGAATAGCCTTTGAATGGGATGTTCAACACATGATGAGTATGACATTGCTATGGCATGCAGGGTTGGCGCTGCATATTTGCTTCCATTGCAACATTGCCTGGCTCTTCTGACACCATTCCTTTTGACACTGTATTGCCAATGAGGCCTGAGAATAATAGCGTCTGCGTCTTTAGGGTATTGAATGGGTGATCCAAACATTTCCAAATCTTCAAACTGGTCGAGCTGTTTTCGCTCCCCAGCTTGCCATTCAGGCCATGTAGATAAAGGCTTGAGATTCCTTCGAGTGAAGTGCCCTAGTGCTTGTTCTTCAGGTGTAGTTGCCTTGGAATTGATGGCCTTGATTAAGAGTTCAATTTCTTCAGTTGGTAGCGAATCTGCATCTAGTGGTAATGCTTGATTTCCTGGTTTATGAAGCTTGGTGATAGCTCGGAGGGATGCAATATCAATAGTGGGAATGACAACATCCATGTCGTCTTCAGTTGGTGCCAAGTGTTTTTGGATGGAGGCATGGAGTGCTTCAGTGCTATCGACCTGGTTGATTCTTGATTGTATCAGCTGCTTGTATTTTGTACCAATGCGCTGGATAGCTTTGATGGAGGAAATTCGGTCCAAGAATGGTGGATCTTCTTCAGCAGTGGGTTCCTTCCAGGAGGTATTGGGAGCAAATAAACCATATTCATTTGAGTGTTTCCTGACCTCCTTCATAGACAATTTCTCTTCAAGCGCAAAGGTAATTGGTGTATCTATTGAAGAATCCCTCACCCCTCGATCGTGGCAGGCCTGTAAAGCTGTAGTTACATCAGCAGCAGTAAAGACACGATTGTGATTGATAGAGACAATATAAGCACCTCGTAGCTTGGAGAGAGATTTCTTGTGTGAGGAGAAAAGCTTTGAGGCAGGACTGTTTGGGATGATATCTGTGAGGTAAGCTCGGCCAAGCAGGGAATCATTGGCATACCGGAGGCCAAATGTTTGATCAGTACAAGATGGGGAGACAGTGAGCCTGAGATTTGTGAGATTGGCAAAGGGGGAGATAGAGAATTGAAAATCACTGGATGACACCTCAGCGGGTTCCGCAGGAAGTGGAATGTTGTCATCTGTCCTGAGCAGGTGTTTGACATTAGTGGGGAGGTCTGCAAGTGGGAGATCATTCATGCCTTCATCAAACCTGACATGCGTGGCTATTTTGACTCGGTGTGTCTCAGTATCATACCACAGAATGTTTCTGGTAGTGTAGGGTACAAAACCTAGAAATATGCCTTTTCTTGCATTGGGTTTGAGCTTGATTGATCTCTTGCCTGGGGGTCTAACCCAAACTCTGCAACCAAAGGTTCGGAAATCAGCAAGGTTTTCCTTACGGCCAGTTGCCAATTCCAATGGTGAATGTAGTTGGGTGCCTTCAGGGAATGCATTGGACAACCGGAGTGCATGGTAGAAAGCAAAGGGCCAGAACTTGATGGGCAAGTTAGCACCAGACAGCATTGCCCTCATGGAGTTAGCAAGAGTTCGGTGTGCTCTTTCAACTGTGCCATTCTGGTGTGAAGCGTCCGCGCCAGCGGGGAAAATTGAATATCCAAACGCAGAGAATAGGTTTCGGATGTCCGGATTGTGATAGAGTTCTCCACCTTGATCAACTGAAACATACTTGTCGGCACAAGTTGGGTTGTGCTGGGCGAAGAAATGCTCTAACCAGTGTAGTGGCGCTGCTTTAGAGATTCGCGTGTCTCCATATTTCATACCAGTATAGTGATCTGTGATGAGAATCCAAGCAGTTTCTCCATGAATGCCTTCATAATCGCGCTTGCGTTTGCTGTTGGAGGATTTGGTACCTGAGAATGCAAAATCAATAGATAAACCCTGAAACGGTTGTGTGGCCTTGCGAGTGGAATGTGAGCCAGCAGGTGCTTTGGTTTGCTTACATTGTATGCAAGTTGGACATTGATCAAGAATACTGGTTTGCCGTTTGAACTTTGGGACTCCAATGATGTGCTTATGAGCTTGATACAGAAAATCATCGCATGGGTGTCCTAATCTTTGGTGCCACAGGAGTTTCGATGTCTTGGTTTTGATGGCTTGGATTGGGATATTTTTGTCCACAATTGTGGTGAAAAACAATTTAGCATCAAAAGTTGGCACGTCACTGATGCCAGACCGAGCTTGAGCTGCTTCTGTGCATTTTTGCAGTGTGACAAGATTCGTGTAGACATCATATCTGTAGCGACTAATGGCTTCGTTTGAGGCCAGTTCACAAGCTTTCTTGAACTGCGTGTCAGTCGCTAAGGCATATGCAGAGGACGTTGCACAATTGGCATATGGAGATGTAAGATCAATGTCTGGGATGAGTACTGGATGTGTGTAGCACTGAGAATCAATGATACTTCCATGTAGGACAATACTTTTGGCGGTGCTCTGCTTGTGATGACAGATAATGGTGAGGTTTCCATTTTGTCGAACAGATGAGTCATGGTCGTCATTGAAGACTTTGTGAATAGACTGTCCACTGAACTGATTTCTCACGCGAGGTGTCATTCCACAAAGGTCATTCTCACTAAGCAATGTTGTTGACAGCAAGGGAGAATAGTAGAAGGAGACTCTAACATACCCTACAGGATTGGGGGCTGGTATGTGCACATAGCCTGACCCTTCAGGAATACAGGTCGCTGCCTTTCCTCCAATTGCTGCCGTGAGCCTGACCGGACATTTCCTCAGCTTGGTGTAGGGTTTGTAACCATGCAGGATGTGCTTGAGATTTGTGCAGGAAACTTTTGCACCGGTGTCAATCTGAGCCCGGACTCCCTGCTGGAAGTAAGCTGTAGCTGCAATAGGGTCCGGTGGGACGAGGGATTGCACATTGTATGTATCAACTGGTGTAGGGTTGTCCCTATCGAAATTGGGATCTTCATTGGTCTTCAGGTGTGATTCCAATGTAGGGGATGTAGCCCTGAGTGATTCCATGTCACAGTAGACATCAATTGGTATAGATGACTGGAGGCTGTCTTTTGGAAGGAGGTTGACGGCACCAATTATGACGGATTCATAGGAGCTGACACTGCTGGAGTCCAAGGAGGGGCATAAGCTGTTCACTTGGGACGCTGTGATGTTATCAAATCCTTGGGGATCATCTTGAGGTGATGTCATAGTGTGGCTGCAAGAAAGACTTTCTATTCTTGGCCATTGCAAAAATTTTGGTTTTCTACTGTAGCATCAGGTGAAACCTCATCTTGATCTTCATTGCCAATGTTGATCTGAGAGATTTGCTGGGTGGAATCCAAGAGTTGTTGGGTCTGCTTATTGGATTTGTTCAGAAAAACAGCCGCAGCAATCCTATGTTTCTTCAGGGACTCAATATCTTGCAACGCAGGACAATTATCAAAGTTGTGACCGGACATGTGGCAAACGATACATTTTCTGGATGTGTCAAAAAGACTAGGTTGCTTATCGAATGCTGTGATGGCATTGCAGTATGCTTGGTGGAGGAAGGGATCGTCAGATTCTTCATCCATCTCCGGGTAGCCAAGCGATTCAATCAGGCTGATTGAGTGAGATGTCAAAGTAGAAGGTGTTCTAACAGTACTGTTGCTAGCGCGCTTTTGAAACCGATCATTCCGACGGGGACCTGGTCTGGTTCCTGAGACGTTCAATTGCTTGGGCTGGATTGGTTTGGAGTTGTTCCTCTTGTACTTTTGCTCAGCCTTGATCTCTTGTTCATATGTCTGGAGGGTTTGTAGGAGCCTACCTGCCTTGTATTTGTCTCGCTTGAATTGGTCATCAGAGTCGCGTTCATCTTCGGTTTTTTTGAAGAGCTCTTCTGAGAGGGTGGTTCCTGCAATCAGGTTGCTAACTTCTTCTGTTGAACTGATAGTGCTGGGTTGGTTTTGGAGGAACACTCTAAGTCTCAGATAATCCTTGTACCGGAAGTAGTATTCTTCAAGAGATTCATTTGCGTCTTGGTTGGGAGGGTTTCTGACCATCCTGCTGGCATTGGATGGCCTTTTTGAGTTGGGATGTGTTTGAGCAATAATCGTGTAGAGCGCTTCATATCCCTGTCCGCCTTCAAAGCTCTGAATAGTGGCCTTCATACTTGCACATGAATCAGGGATGATTTTATCAGTTCTCAGTGCTGTGTAAATGAGATTTCCCCATTCGTTGATAGCCAATTCATATCTTGAAGGTAGGTCGTGTGGAAGGTCATCACCAATTGTGAATCCTCTGAGGTGATCAGCTTCACGTCTGAATAGATAGTATGGGTGCACATAAATGTGGTGTTGCTGGGAATGAGCTGTGATCTCTCTGTACCATTTCCTAACCTGAGGGTCTGTTGCGTCCTTTAGTTGTGGGAATCCTGAGAGGAACAGTTTGTCTCTAGCTGCTTCTTTGGACTTGTCAGAGGCTCTGGTCAAATCAAAACAGTCACCGCTTCTGGTGATCAGGCGCTGGTCATTTCTGCCACTGCCTAGATTGTGTAGGTAGTAGTTTTGTCGGACAATGGTTTCATTTCCCGATGAGTCTGTGTAGGTGATTGGGAATTCTTTCATGTCATCTCTGGTGAGGAATTCATCTTTTCGGTAGTAACGCTCTTTCACAGGTGGTGGTAGTGTTGCTGGATTCCATGGAAGGTCAAGAGATTGGTGGTTGGCGCCGGTATTGTTGTTGGTGGCGTTGTTGTTGTTGTTGTTGCCGTTGTTGACCAATTGTTGGAGTAGGTTGGTCAATTCTTGCATGTCGGTGCCCGTTGTGGTGGGCGCTGGGTTTGGAGCTGTGGCAGTTTCATCCTCAACGTCGGGTTGGACTTCACCTGTGTAAATTCCATTGAAGTAGTTGCCGGGGTTATTGGTCTTCCAGTTTCTTCTAAACTTCCATTGATTGATGTTGAAGATTACTGTGGCGAGTGGTTCTGGGTTATTGGTTGCTTCAGCTTGTCTGACAGCCTCTCTTCCTGCAGAGTCAAACTCCTGTGGGTTTCTGATCCTTTGGTTTGGGAAACCAGGTTTAAGAAATCGTACGGGGCATGAATCAAGGAGCTGGGCTATGTGTCCCTTTGCTAGTTCATCAATGTTCGCCATTTCCGAGGTGATGCTGTTGCAGAAGGCTTCTCTTAGTGCAGTGACAGGGGCAGGACCAAGGGTTCTTGGGCCTTCGGCATTAGCGTCCGATGTGAAGAGAGTTGATATTTCAGGTGCGGTAAGTGGGATGCTTTCTGCATAGGTGCCATTGAGAGAGAGGACTTCTTGGGGGTTGTTGTCACTTTGGAATTTGAATGCAATCCCGTAGACATTGGACCAATCGTATGCTTCTGGTGGAGGGACCATGATGGATGTCGAATCGTAAGTTTATTACGTTGTTTCGTCGTTGAAATAACTGATTGATGAATTATCGAATCGGTGTTTCGGCGGCGACGACAATATTTAGCCTTGTTCGGTGACAGATGAACGTTCGTCGTTGTCGGAATAACAAATAATCGTTGTTTCGTCGTCGAACGTAATAAAGCCGTTGTGTGATTGTCGTCAACGTTCTTGTAGTGATCGGCGTTGCCGTGGTAATCGATCGTGGGGAATGTTCCGAAGGACGTGTTGGGAGAATCGTTCGGTCGTCCTTGTCGGTTCGAGCGGATGGAATTAACCGTGCTGGAACGTTCGTCGGAGAAACAATCGGTTTTGCGGTGTAGTTACAGAAGGAGATACACCCCTTGATATGTACGCTTCTTGGTCGTGTATTACAGAAGAAGATTCTTGGTAGAAGGATCTGTATACACCCCTTGATACGCGAGTAAGGAGGAGCAAAAGGAGAAGAGATGGGGGGAGGCCGAAGTGTAGCACACGGATGGGCGTCACTACAAATTTCCTCTGGATTTAACCGACAGTGGAGGTGCTGAACGGCCGGAGATAGATAGCTTAAGGTAGACACGATCCTACGGATGGGCAGCAATCGTGTGAGTTATAAGGGCTCTATAACCTGTTGTTACTCTAAAAATCGACCGGATAGGTATAACGAATTGTTTAAATTTAAAGAGATGTGAGCTCATAGAGAGGCTCTTATTTTTACCATGTATTTTCACTGTATCGGGGATCTCTGCTGTATATTACTTGGTAGAGATCTTCCCCGGTTATCTGTTACTGTTGTCTTTACCGTCGTACCGATTCTTCTAGTGCTGTTGCTGTGTTAGCGTCGTGTCGGTCTTACTGTATCGGTCATTCGATGGTACTGGTCATTTTGGGGTTAAGTATTCTGTTCGATGGGGCGTATGCTTATTCGTGGTATATATGCTGGGTATGAGGCCCATCCGGAATCGGTACTGATTTTCTTGATTGCAATAAGTAATTTCCTCACGGGATATCATATACATTCATTTGAATGTACTTATGGTTTCCAAGTGTTTACTTACTGTTCAGGTCTTTGGGTATTTCTTGTTTCTAACCGATTATCCCTTTTTGTTTGTAGTCCTAAGTGATATCGTTTTACCACTTAGGGATTTTCATGTAGTGGAGGTGCGTTTGATTTTAAGCCATGGAATATTCATATCTCATACTGTTTTCTTCCGCACCTCGGTCGTTTTTGTTATCGGCTTTTCGAATCGAATTTGATGCCGACAAAGTCCGTATTTTTCGCCGACAACAATATTTTATGAAATCAGAGTTTGCTCACCGAAGAACAATGGCAATACTATAAAATAGAGATTGCTCACCGTCGATGCGCGATGGGAATCGATGCACCGTGGGAATCGATATGTCGTGGGAATTGATTACTTTGGTTGATACAGGACTCATTGATTTGTACAAATAGGATATCTACCATCTGGTAGCTTTGGTACTTCTGGTCACGAAAGGAATTTAATACTCCCCATGTCTCCTTGTGAAAGGTCATCACGCTCTTACATGATGATTCCATCGTCTTGGAGGAGGCCGCCGGTATTCCCACAAAAGTGGAAGATGAGCTTGAGCAGTGGATACACAACTGAGTGTCCCCAATGCTTGGTGAGAATATCTGCACAGTTATCCTTACCTGGGATGTGCATCATTAAAATGAAACCTCTCGCTATCATGCTCCGTACGTAGTGAAACGATAGAATGTTGTGACGCTTATGCAACCTTGCGTAAGGGAAGGTTGACGTTTGAATCATCTTTTCGTTGTCACCCCAAGAGTAGGAGATATCATGGACTCGTGTTCCCAGGTATCGGAATGAATGGCGTAGATCAACGATCTGTTCGATGCAAGTTCTTCCTGCAACAAATTCAGCTCCGAAGGTGGCCGTTTCCGTAGTAGACTGTTTCTTTGAGAACCACATCATGGGAGTCTTGTTCGCGAAGTGAAGGATGCCGGTTACAGCCTTACCACTAAGAATATCATGCATGAGGTTGGCGTCATAGAAATGTGTCAGCACTACTGCCTTCCCAAGTGGTGCAGGAGCGTCGTCGGGTAGCTCTTCCGAATGCTCCCCATAGACGGTGTTGGACCAATCGATGATGTCGGGTTTAGTCAATATAAAATCCGGGGGTTCCACGCGGAATCTGATTTTAAAATGTCTAAACTTGGAGATATATCCGTAGATACGTTTGGCACGTTCAAGATGCCCATCTCGTGGTTGAGCTCTGAAACTCGAGAGTGTCATCACGGCTGTTTGTACATCGAAACGCCCAATAGCGATGATCCATTGGAGTGAACCGATCATACTTTGGTATTTCTGTATGCCAGTTTCTTCGAGAAAGGCTGAGGAGTCCAATTCGGGATGGTCATTTTCTGCAATGGGTGACTGAAACCTGGTCTTAGGTTTGCATCCGAACATTTGTTCATAAGACGCTTCCATCTTTTCGATGAACTTTATGGGATTCATACAGAGAACACCATGCGCGTTGCGCTCAAATCCGCAACCGAGGTGAAAATTCATAGGTCCGGATCCCTTCAGTTTGAAGTTATATGGCAACGACTGTAATATCTTCAAGAAGGAATTAGGATCTGCCATGCAAAGACATAGGTCATCGACATATGTGCATATGAGTTCATATACACGTTCACCATGTTTGTTCATCCCAGGCTTGAGGAATATTTCCGGTTCTGCGCGGGATCTTTCGAAGCCAAGTTCAATGAGACAAGCCGCGAGTAAATCACCAAAGCACTTGCCCGAGGATCTGAGGCCATATAGGGCTTTGTAAATGATCAATAGATGACCTTCCAGCAATCCGAATTCGGGACCTGCCTTGATGCAGACTTTCTCGCAGGTAACTGCCTCTAGGTAGGCATTACCTATGTCGATACCCCATGCTTCTAGGCCGTTCAGTTCAGCTAGGAATAAGCACATACGTAGACCGCGGAGAGATACGACACCTGCATAAACACTGTGGATAGGGGCCTCAGTGAGATTACCGTTAGCAACGAGACGAGCCTTGTGCCTACCGTCGTGCTTGACAGCATATATCATGTGTACCTTGATCTGTTGAAACCCGGGGGGAATGGAGCTTGTCTTGTATACGCCTTTATCAATGAATGTATTGTATTCATTGAGCTGTTCCATTTCCAGAGTGGTGGCGTCTTCCCATTTGGTGTTTCCGTTGGCTTGATCAAGTTGGAGGGCTTCTTCGTGGTTACGAGGTACCTTGAATCCATATTGGTACTGTGGAGAGGTACGAAAAGAACAGAGTTTGGCTTGATGCACGAGTCGGTCAAGTTTCTTTGTTTGTTGTGCTAGGTTGGTAATTCGCTTGAGGCGTTTCCAACCCGGGAGGTCAAGCAAGTTGTTGTCTTTCCCATATTTTGCAACGGTGACAGGGTCATCAGCCGCAATGTTGGCTAGAGGTTCATATGTTTGTTCCATATTTTCCCATTCAATCCAGACGTTATACTTGGAACCTTTGTATTGAGGATGCTTGTTATCCAGCGGACCTTGGTGTCCTAGGATGCGTCAAAATGACCAAAGTTTTCCATCTTCTTGTGTTGAATCACGGTGGATGTAATTCATGACATCATTGTATGCAATGATATCGTTAAGTTTGTCATCAGAGTGTTTGCACTTGAACTTGATGAAGTCTTTGCTACGTTCAAGACTGTCTTCTACATCGACGATGGTAAGACGCTTCTGAGTGCCATCGGGGTTGGTTACAAGGAAGGATCGTCCTTGTAGATCGGCAATCGGGATGGTAGGAATGGTAATTGGTTGGCCATCATCGTCAAATTGTGCGTTGCCTTCTTCGTCGGTAACAACTACCTGTGATGGGTCTACTGAAGGAGTAGCGGGGTTGGTGTGTGGAGTTGTGACGTCACTAACATCAAAGTATGCTAGCTCCGGAGGATCAAAATCATCTTCAGTAAGGAGGACTCCATCGGGGTTCTTGCTGAAGATGTGTGTCGTAGGAGGCCCATCAAAACTCTCCCCATAGTTGTTAGGGAGTGGATCAGGGGACCAGCTTGGGCTGTCATTGACCTTCTGATAGAGAAAGCTTGGTAACGAGGGGTGGGCGGGTGGTTGAAGAATAGCTTGATTATTAGATGCAGGAGGTGTTGTACCTGGTTGTTCGTTGGTTACAGAGGGTGTGGTGTCATCGGCGGTGTCGGAATCAGCAGGTGAGACGCCAGGAGGGGGAGTAACTGAGTTGCCCTGTGTTGTAGAATCTGCATTGGGGCTACGCTGAGTGATATGCTCCCCATGTTTGAATGTTGGAGCGCCTCCAGTGGCGTATAATTGGGGCAAGGAATCCTTGGCTTTACGCCATTTGATGAAACCATCATCAGTGAATAGGCCCGCACGTTTGTTGCGAGACGCAGGCGTGAGAGCAGAGCGTACACCGGACCGGTGGAGTAACTTGTTGGTAACTGGATCCCAGATTCGGAAACAGAGTCCATTGCCAACATGTTCTGCAATGCCAACGAAGTGACCGAGACGTTCGGTAGACTGGGTACCAAAAGGGGAGTCATTGGTCTTGAAATAAACAGGTTCGAACCAGAAGAAACTGGTGTATGCGCTGATGTCGCCAAGTGTACCGGTAGCAATGAAGACCGGTTGTTTGTCTGACAGAGTAGGATCAGAAATAACATTGAGGAGTCCGGCAACGTATGTCATGCACAGCAGCCATAGATGTGGTGGTGTGCCTGTACGATCCATGACGCGATTGACAATGCGTTTGAACGTTTGATATCGTCGTTCAAATTGGTTCTGATGTTGGTGATAAGGTTCACTTTGCCAGAGTCCAATCCATAACATTTTGAGATAATCAGTGACCCTCTTGCTAGATTGATAGTTACCGTGGTCGCAAAGGAGGCGAATGGGTCTGCCCCATTTTTGTACAAAGTTCTGGAAACATGATAGAAAATCGCCAGTGGTACGCATTTCTTCAACATGTATGATATGTGACTTTTGGCCGAAGAAGATCTGAGCAATCTTGGTGCCGCCATCGATTGCTGGGACATCCGAATAGACAGCATCGGACATAACGTCGTCATTGAAGGGTCGAACGTTCATGGCCGGTTGGGGGGAATGGAAACGTTTGAAAATGTTTCCATCAGGACTAACTGCTATCGAACCATATTGTGTTGAGTTTTCAAACATAGCTTTGATGCGATCTGTGGAAACCCAACAAAAGAAAGGTTTCAGGGATAGGTAGTCATGTTTGTTGGGGTATCTCTCACGGGGCGTAGCTGCAATACGTGTAGTATCACTAGCAGTACAGTCCGTTGGAAACGCACTGACTGTCCCAGAGATTTGAGGAGAAGTGCAGCATGCGAGGCGTTCCTGGTGAATGTAGTCGGTAGAAGTAAGCCAGAATGAGCGATCGCTGGTTCCATGATCATCAATAGGGAGAAAGGGAGATCAAGTGGAATGACTGGAATGCAAACTGAGAGATGTGACCGTGGAAGAGCCGGGGGATACAGAGATATCCAATCCTTCAAGGCAACGTGGATTTCCGTATTTGTTGTAATCGGCATATGGGAGTTGCTGCGGCTGAGGGGGATATTTCTGAAGAAATTGTTCATCCTTTGCACTGATTGTTGTATCGAGAACAGATGGGTCCCAATGCTTATCTGATGTCATGATAACATGTGGGAGCGTGTCAAACTCAATAGTCGTGTACTTTCGCATCGCAAGGTATGGTAAACCATGCCGGATGCTAAGGGGCAGTGCATATCCATCGGAGGTGGTGATTACCTGTCCACCGCCCGCTTTGATGGATGTGTCATCGACAGTGGAAAAATATGCTTCCATCTGGCCGGAGGACAATATAGAAGGGTGTCGTCCCGTATATGCACATTCATTGAAAATGAGGATGACGGGACCTCTATTCGATATAGAATAAGCTCCGCATGTAGCAATGGGAATATTTTGTACCTGATGATTGTTAATGCCTGTGACATTGACATATCGTGGTGGGATATCCTTGGAGATGAGGCATGCATCATTGCCAATGATGCAACCGTTTGCACCGCGATTGACCATGGCGAAACCAGGATTAGTGATCGTAGCTTTGTGTGCACAATATGTGTACGATGTTACGTGACTATCGTGTGAAAAAGTCAGATCATCGTCGGGATTATACCACTGGTGAAAATTGGCGGAATAAGAGGATGTTCCTACAGGTATTTGGGTAACACCATGGCTCGTACGGGAGAGCACGTGCACCTTCAAAATCGATGCCTAAGTAAGAAAAAATAAAAGGGACTCACGGGGTTAAAACAGACTCAATGGGCGCAAAAAAGGTGCAGAGGAGGGGGTGTTACTTTTGTAACTTTGGTGGTACTTTAGTAATTTCCAAAATATGCCGTAGAATTTCTACACGATTTCTAGTAGTGTTTTCTGCTCTGAGAATGGCATGATACTAAAGTAATTTCGAAAATTTGTCGTAGAATTGCTACACGATTTCTAGTAGTGTTTTCTGCTCTGATAATGGGTTGATACTTTGGTAATTTGCGAATTACTCCGTATGAGTGGTACTCCGTAGTAAGAGTAGAATTGGTACGTGATTTCGTCTAGTGGTAGTGGTACTCGGTGCCTCTGTAGTAGAATTTTCTGTCGTGATTTCCAGTCATATTCATTGCACTATTCACCTAGCACTCTTTTTGATACTCCCAGAACAGACTAATACACAACAGAGTAGGGACCAGAGTATATGCCAAAAAAAGAGCTAGAATTAATCCGTAGACCTATTTCTTGCTAGAGAGCAAGTCATGATGAATATTGAGTCTGTGGGGGCCAAAATCAGAGCTTGTAGCTCGTGCGCTTGTAGTTTGGATGCCGGAGCGAGAAATACGGTTGTCCCGTAGTAAACAAAGCAGTGCTTGTACCGGTAGCCGTTTGGACGCCTTGGATACACCAGTCCCCTAGATTGGAGCAGCGCAGCAGTGCTTGTAGTTCAGATGCCGGGGCGAGAGTAGCAGCAACAGCATGTAGTTTGGACACCGTGAATACACCATTGTTCCCCTAGATTGGAGCAGCAGGCACCAGACGCCGTGAGGCGAGACGATTGTGGAGTATCTCTCTTGATCAAGTCATATTTTACAAGAGCTGGAGCATTTGACCAAGTCGGAGGAGCTGGAGCAGCCTTGCTCTTTCAGGGTGAAACAGTTCGAATCATGGCTGCGCGAAGGGGCTATTCCCATGGTCAAAAGCAAAAAAAAAAAGTCATCGTGAGATAGGAATAAACAAATGACTGTTGACGACGACGACGGCGACGACAACGACTCACCTTCCAGCAAACAATGGACCAGCAACGACTTACAGTGTGATAGAATGGATTGCTTGTTGTTGTAATAGGATAGGGAACAGCGAAAAGGGTCTATTCCCATGGTCGGGGGGGGGGGGGGGGGGGGTTGCTTTTTTGCAAAGTGGCTGATTTTGAAATAATGAATTACAACGGGGAAAAACAGCGAGAAATCAAGGTTGTAGTAGGGATTGTACTTGATTCTACACAAGTCTCAAGGAATCAAATAAGCAAAATCCCTGCTGCAACTGCTGCTGTAGGGATTCTACTTGATTCTACACAATGAGAAGGAATCAAATGAGCGAAATCCCTGTTGCTATTACAATTGCTAATCCCGCGTTAGTTCCCTCTTTGCCATATATATTGCTCAACAACACCTGGAGTTGGTATGTGACAAAAGCTTAAAAATACTAAGTTACTTAAGACAAAACACTAAAAATACTTTTGAACGGTTGAAAATATATGCGTGATTAAGTTTCTAAAATCCAGGACCTAGTAGAGATACTACTAGATCCTACTGTACGGGGAATTTTCCAAAATCCAGGGTTTAGTAGGGATTCTACTAGATCCTACCGTACCGGTAAATTAATTTTTCGGACTCCGTGTTAATCCAATCAAAAAGTATTTTTAGAATATTTTCACACACAACTCCGTGCGTTGAACAAGTACTTACTTGTTCAACGCACGGAGTTGTGTGTGAAAATATTCTAAAAATACTTTTTGATTGGATTAACACGGAGTCCGAAAAATTACTTTAGTATCAAAACCGGTACTAAAGTAATTTTTCACACACACAACACGGTGGA
The DNA here is from genome assembly GCA_037355745.1 of Pseudo-nitzschia multiseries. Taxonomy (NCBI): domain Eukaryota; phylum Bacillariophyta; class Bacillariophyceae; order Bacillariales; family Bacillariaceae; genus Pseudo-nitzschia; species Pseudo-nitzschia multiseries. The sequence continues at coordinate 5,398,235 of CM074789.1, forward strand.
CTGTGGGGAGAGCAGGTTTATCCTTGTCCCCCCGCGAAACTGCAGCAACAACAAGAACGACGCTCACTAGCAAGCCCCCCCCCCCCCCCCCCAACAGCAGCAACAACAAGCAACCGACGCTCGCTAGCAAGCTCCCCCCCCCCCCCTCCTTCCCTTTGTGCTCTCCCTTACGACCATGGTATTACATACCTAACTACCCCTCCTCCTCCTCCTTGCTCTCCTCCTCGTACTAGTATCCGGGGGGGGGAGTTTTCTTTAGGATGCTTCCTTTTTCTGAGGGCCCCCGGCCCGAGGAAAAAGGAAGCATCCTAAAGAAAACTCCCCCCCCGGATACTAGTACTCTGAGTCGTTTGGTTGGCACGACTCATCCCCTATCTAAAGAAAAATTCTCGGCGCGCGCGCCTCGAATTTTTCTTTAGAGAGGGGATGAGTCGTGCCAACCAAATCGGAGGAGGGGTAGTTACATATAGTATCACCGTCCTTTTTGTACCGAATATCAGGGTTTTCAGAGAGGAATCGAGCGGGATGCGCGGGTGACACGGAAGACTTGAGAGGTCTTTGGTCCTTGGAGGAAGAGGTTTTAGACTTGTATACACCTAACGATGCATGGAAAACACCTCTACGGTCATTCTCCACAGCGGGATGTAGGTCTGATGCGGAATTGACATGTTCATCTTTGTTCGAGGTATCATCTTCTAGGAATGAGACAGAATGTCCATGTTGGTATGCTTTCCGGGTGATGGGCTTGACATTGTTAGGGTCAGGTTGATCATTTGAGAGCAAATTGTGTCGTAACGATGTGACCACGATTGTCTTGCCTTCCGGAGAAAAGTTTAGCCAACTCTTCATGTCCTGGCGTGATAGGGCCTTCCATATGCCAGTGGGCAAGCATGTGGTAGGGTCAGGTGTACGTCCAGCCTTGAATACCCCATAGTCTTGATAGTCACCTTCGAATTCGATAGGGAGAGCATAGTCGTCATGGTTTTGACTTTGTCCAGATGAGAAGTCGTGAACATGTGCACGTACAGTTGATTTAGGAGCCGACATCGCGGACTGAGAATCGAGTCAGGTTGCTTCGAGTAGGAGTGTGATCTTAAGTTTGTGAATAGCAGCTGCTTCAGCGACTGCATCTGTCACGGTGCTATTCGTCCCACCTGGGTCCTTGACTTTGGCAAACTGTTCACTTCTTAGCTGGAAGCTGGAATAGCATGCCTGACATAGTGCTGATTTTGCAGTATGGTACTCAAGGGGCTTGTTGGGAGGACGGAGCTTGTTGAGGTGATTTAATTCATCAAACCAATGTGTGATGAATTTCACTTTGGATTCTTTCCAATTGCTGAGATTCAACTTTAGCAACGCTTGTAGTTGAGTCGAATTGTCATATACCTTGGCTTTCGATTCGCTGTGAAGGTTTACGAAATCAAAGTATGCTTGACGTCCATTACGTGTGGTAGAATGACTGTGTACACACGATGCGGATAGATCGCTTTTGAAGACTTCCAACATTAGTACCCAGAAGAAGGCACACTGTTTAACAAAAAGATCACGTGTATAACCTTGAAGTGCAGCTGGGGGCCATGTTTCATCAAGGAATGTTTCTGTGTCAATGTCGTATGCCTCGAGTTTAGCCTTGAAACCCACGAGCCAATGTTCAAATCTTGAGTCATTCGTGAGGGGCATAAAAGACTTTTCATCCCGTGCTTTTTGGCACCAAGATTCGTACTTTACCTGCTGAGGTGACTTTTTATTACTTCCTGGCGGAGGAGGTGGAGGGTTCAGAGCAGATTCGGTCTGCATACGGATGGCACGTTCCAAACGGAATTTTCTGAATTCTTCAGACGGATATGACTTTACATCCTTCCAGTCCTTCTCGTCTTCCTGTAGTTCGATAGAGAACTCCGCAAGTGCTTCTATGATCCGTTGGATGGATCGATGGAGATGTGTTGGTAGTCCTCCTTCAGTGTAGGTAATCTCGCGGGCGAAATTCGGTTTGATAAGTGCGTCGAGAAATGCCGTCCACTCGCACAATCCTCCTTCCTTGGGAGCTGAACACAGGTTGTTATTTGCTTCTCTTGTTACGCGGAATAGAGATATAAGTATCAGCTTCATATCAATATCAAAACTAGGGAACTGGTTGACAGCAGCGGCTTCGGCATCACCCGTGTTGTTCCCGCCTCCGAATAGATTGGCGGGCATGTTCGGCATTTGTGATGATTCCGATCCTTCGAGGGAATCGCGCGGTGAATGAGAACTGCTTCGTAGACAATGTGCGATTGGCATATGCCAGCGTAGGGATTGTATTCAATTCCATTCCTGTTCCTTTTGTGTGCAAGCCACCTTGGAGCTTGCGACTCTTAATCTATTAATTTCCTTCTGAATCCGGTCCGTTGAGGATCTGATTCAAAGGCTTCTGAAGAACAGCAACGCCGCATTAGTGTGTTAGTAGACGAACGATTGTACTCTACGCGTGACAATTGTGGTTGGATACTTTCGGCAACGGATAATCGGACTACAGGCGAGACTATGGAAACGCCAGATCTCTTCTTACTGTGAACTTATTCAGATACAGCAAGACAGACCTTAGTATGTAGATTACAAGTAGTTGGTAGCAACTAGTGTGAATTTTGGGATATAAATCAGTTGAATGTTAAAAGTATGAGATAAAGTGAAATCTTGCCGAAATGCAAGATATCTCTTTTATTGAGATGAATACGTTGCAACTGCTGTTGCGTAGTGATGGGATTACTCGCTGATTATTTCCGTACATGTATTGGTCGTTGACCATATATATCTGTATGCATATATATATACTGTGTGAGAATCACACGCCAACGGCTTTCTTCTCTTGTTCCGTTAGGAAGACTTCATGATATGTTTATCATTAAGATCAGGAATTGCTCCCGTAGCTTGTGTGATATTTTATGAAATCAGAGTTTGCTCACCGAAGAACAATGGCAATACTATAAAACAGAGATTGCTCACCGTCGATGCGCGATGGGAATTGATGCACCGTGGGAATCGATACGTCGTGGGAATCGATTACTTTGGTTGATACGGGACTCATTGATTTGTACAAATAGAATATCTACCATCTGGTAGCTTTGGTACTTCTGGTCACGAAAGGAATTTAATACTGGTGGGAGAAGGGGAAGCACGCGCAGCAGGAACAAACCGTTGAGATGAAGAAGAAGAAGAAGAAGAAGAAGCCGGTGGAGACCGAGAGCGCGGAACAACAATTCTTCGTGGTACTTTTATGGCGGTTGGTGTATTGAGTTCTGGTTCTTGGGTTGGTTGGGAAGGTTGACGAAGCGGCGGTTGTGTTGGCTCCGTTGGCTGGGTTGGCTCCGTTGGCTGGGTAGGCTCCATTGACTGTTGGGTTGGCTCCTCCGTTGACTGTTGGGTTGGCTCCATTGACTGTTGGGTTTGGCTCCTCCGTTGACTGTTGGGTAGGCTGAGTGGTTGTTTGTGAAGGTTGACCGAGTGGTATCGGAGGAATGTTATCATCGTCAGAGTCGTCATCCTCCTCCTCCTCACCACTACTTATGTATTCTTTGTCTTCTGTGTTGTTATGGTATCCTGTTTCCATTCCGTACTATGGCTCTTCTCCATCACCAACTCCTTCCTTGCACTTAATCAAATACTGAACCCTCTTCGCCAACTTTACCTCCTTGGGGCAATTTGGATTGCCAGTAGGAATTTGTTTACGATATAGACTGTTGTATTTCCTACAGAGGTTCTCAACACTTCGGTTGGTATCAGGGAAGTCGTCGTTATGGATTTGGCCGACTTGTGCCCAATCCTTGGGACCAACAGGAAGGATTGTTTTGAGGGTGTATAGAAGTTCCAAGACTTCACTTCTGCTGTAGTTTTTTTTAACCTTTTTCCTGTCTTCACCATTGCTGCTGTTGGCATTACGATATAAAAATTATGTCCGGAGCTGAATATGTATGTCCTCTCCCATTGTTGTATTAAATTCCTTTCATGTCCGGTATAGCGTATGTAACAGTGGTACAGTGGTATCTCATTCTTTACTCACACAAGTTCAGCTTACTTGCCCGCGAATCATGACGTTTAACGTTAAGGACCAAATGGCTCAATCTGTGAGCTAGATATCTCATTTTCTGACCAAATGGCTTGATCGTGTAAGCCAGGTGTCTCATTATTGACCAAATGGCTCAATCTTGCGAGCCAAGTGATCGTCACTCGTACGATCGAATTATCGATACTTAAGGTATCAAAAGAGAGAACGCACGGCAGAAACTAGCATATGCTAGTCATCTCGTTAAGTGTTTTGTTTTCAAGAAAAGACAGCAGAGGTTTGATCTTTGTGCTCACGAACCTGTTTGTCTGCTGTACAGAATATCGTATGTGTTGTATTAGCGGCAACACGATATTCTTCGTAACACGGTATTTTACCGTAATACTCGTAATTTCATCGTGCTGTATTAGCGGCAGCACGCTTTAAAGTGCTACCTTGCTCTTCAGCAAGCTGAAGCGCATACCTTTTAGATTATTTGATTATTCAACCTTAAACCTTGCACCGGACGCCTCCTTGCGTCCCATTTGTAGAGCTACAAGCCTAAGATCTAACTGATTGCGTCGATTGGTTGATAGTCAGAATAGATCTGATTGGATTCGCATCTAGTCGTAGTGGATATCAGAGAAATATTAGAAACAACAGACCGGCACCTCAACCGGCCTGCAACTACAGCTCCTGTTGCTCTTCTTTGCCTTTGGATGAATCAGCTCAACAGCCAGTTTCAGAAGGAAATTAACAGATTAACAGTCGCAAGCTTGTTGAAGCTTGCAGAAGAAGACAACAATCGACAACACGCCGATACAAGAAACAATCCGACAGCAGATCATCGAACGATCGACTACGTACGACGATTGATATTTCTCTGCTCCGACACGACACTTGTCATAACCACATCAACCTCTTGGAAATATTGACTGTTAACAAGGAAAAAGTCAATTAATTCGGACCGTCATTGCGAAAACGAAACAACAACACAAAAAGAAATCCCTCGGCACCGGCCTACACTTACACGGCAACAATGCCTAATATTCCGGTTGCTGGGAGAACAAGAAGCAGGTCGACTGGACGAAGCAGATCGACAGGACGATTCCAAACACTCCAACCTGGCAGCGCAGCAACCACACCTCGGCTACCCGCAGCAGACATGGCACCCGATCAACAGAGTAACCCAAGCCAAGAGGAGGAAGAGGACACGTCTATCTCGGACCTCTTCCCATCGTTTGACCGGCCGCTAGCCACCTTCTTGCATGAAATATTTGATATACCAAGGGAACGAAATGACGCCTTGTGTGAGGCTCTCATTGCCAGAAGGATCAAGACATGGCTAGCCTTCTTGTACATCGAGAACATTGGAGACCTAGCTTTCCTTGAAGGGGGCGCAAGAACACCAATTTATCGACATGTACAGATGTCCATACAGCAAGTCATCGACTTCGGCCAACACCTCACAGCACAAGGACTAGACTCAGAGGACAGAGCCCAGTATACCAAAGATGCCTTTCAGAACTACTGTTTTAGTGCTGTCAGAGCCAGAAGAGCATCTGGCACGGATATGGGAATCACTACCACACTCAACAGCACAGGCACACCACGACGACAACAGGAAAGATCCTCCAAGCCCATCGAACAGCTTAGATATGAATCCTGGACCAAGAAATCAAGGGATGAAACCACCTTTCCAGCTCTGCAAAATGATGCAAGGTTTGAACGCTGGCTTGTCAAATTCAAGGCGAAGCTGGAAACATCTGATATAGATACCCATACATTTCTCGATCCAAACTGGCCTGACACACCACTCGTCGGGTATGAAAAGGCCCTCCATGACAAGCAATGTGCCTTCTTCTGGACCCTTGTCTTACATGCCCTTCAGAGTGATCTCTCCTATTCCTGCGTGCTCAGCCATACCTCCTCAAGGGATGGTAGACAAGCCTTCTTTGACTTTGTATCATTGCACGACAAATCCAAATCCAAAGTATATGACACATCCATCGTGATGCAGCAACTATTGGACATTGATTTGAGGACATGGAAGGATACCAAGGTCAAGTTCATCACCCAGTGGTTTGCACAGTTGGAACATCTCAACACACTTCGCGACCCACAGAGGCCACTTGATTTTGATACTGTCAAAACGCACCTCTGTAAGGCCTGTAGTAGCAGCTTCCAGCTCAGTGAACAGTTCTACAAGGTCGATGATCCCCCTGCAGCACAGGACTTGATTAAGTTTCGACAGCATGAAGCTGTTGCTATCAGTGAATTGAAGAATACCCTCCTCCTTGAAGCAACCAGGCTGGATTCCCAAGCAGCACTGACCCAGCCTCGCAGTCGAACAGCTGTTAAGGTCAACTCCCATGATTTCTCCTCTGTGACACCATCCACATATTCTGGAATAACCGATGACTCCGCATCATATTTGCCTCCTATTGATTTTGATGGTGACTATCAAGACTATGCTGTTTACAAGGCTGGAAGAATCCCCGACCCAACCACAAGGTTACCTTCTGTTGTATGGAAAACTCTATCCAAGCAAGGTATGAAACATTGGCTTGGCTTCACAGCTGATGACAAGAAGCGCCTAGTTGCTTGCCTTCGACCTGAGCTCCTTGATGCTGCAATGCCACCGGACCCCAATTCCAGCAAGCCAATCACGCGACGAGCTTATGAACACCTTACTGATGAGCAGATCCCCTCACCACATGACAAGGAGCCAGTCCTATCACCTGATGAGGAAAGCTCAGCCAGATCTGCGTTCCATGCATCCCTAGGTGTCTACAAGACATCTTCTCAAGAGGATACCAGGCCCCTCAAGTCTTCTGTTTCTCCTGCACATCCAGCTCGCTTCCTGGCAGATAATCCTGATATCCTTTACAAGAAACAAGGCAATGTGTATGTCCCTGTCGGTCAGTCTTCCATGTCCGTGAAATTCCACCATTGGGCATCACTTGATTGTGACTCTCATGTTTCACCGTCACACCCCATTGCCACATATCATTCTAGCAAAACCAACGTCTCCACACCCGGTTATGCTATGGTTGACAGAGGCGCAAATGGGTGTATCATAGGGCATGATGCATGTCTCATCTCCAAGGATATTCCGCCGCGATATGTCAATGTAACTGGTATCAACAATCATCAAATCCAGAACATCCCCATTGCCACATGTGGCGCGTACTCTGTTTCCAACAGAGGCCCTGTCATCATCATCTTTCATGAGTGTGCCTATACTGGACAGCACCCATCCATTTTGTCTTCTCCTCAGATGGAAGCATACTTCTCGACTGTAGATGACACCTCCATCAAGACAGGCGGCACCCAAGTCATCACCACCACCGATGGTTATGTCTTTCCACTCAGTATATCCCATGGGTTGCCTTATCTTGCCATGCGAAAGTATACCAGTGAGGAATTTGCTCATCTTCCTCATGTTGTCATGACCAGTGATCAACACTGGGACCCATCTACACTAGATTGCGCATATACCCCCCAGGATGATACCTTCATCCAGAAATACCCGCCTCTTGTCACCTCACTTCCATATAAAGACTATGATGAATTTGGTTCCCTCAGGGATATCAACATTGGCATATCTCCTACGGTCACTTCATTCTTGTCCAACAGCGCCACTCCACCCATCCAGGCATTAGATGCTTCTGATCCCTCTTTTTGGCTCAGCCCAGCTGATTATATTCACCAAGCAATCCTCAGTCGGTGCTCTAATCAGACTCCTTCCACCTTCATTACTGCCGCAGCCCATGTCCAATCGCCCACTGATATCGATTACTTGTCACTGAAGCCTTTCTTTGGATGGATCTCCCTTGACCGTATCAAGGCCACCTTCAACAATTCCACTCAGTATGGCTCACTGTCACTTAGTCCCGATGGTAACATCTTCAAAAGGTTTCAATCACCACAGCCTGCCATGAATGTCCGGCCTCTCCATGATGATGTCCTCTCTGATGTCATCTATTCAGACACCCCTGCTATCAATGGTGGTTCCAAGCTTGCTCAAGTTTTCTTTGGTCGCAAATCTCATATCATCCATGTTGAAGCAATGCGGACTACTGCTGATTTTCTACCTTGTCTCCAAAATTTTGTCCGGCAATGGGGTAGACCACTCAGATTGCTCTGTGATCATGGATCTTATCAGTCCAGCAAATCCGTTCTTGACTACCTCAAGATGATGTGGATTGGCTTATGGCAAAGTGAACCATACCATCAACACCAAAATCTATTTGAACGGCGGTACCAGACCTTCAAACGCATTGTCAATAGAATCATGGATCGCACGGGCACTCCACCACACCTCTGGCTTCTTTGTATGCAATATGTTGGCCGCCTCATGAATCACTTGTCTGATCCCACTCTCTCTGACAAACAGCCTTCCTTCATTGCTACTGGTATCATTGGTGACATCAGTCCCTACCTTAGTTTCTTCTGGTTTGAGCCCGTCTACTACAAGACTCCAGATACACAGTTTGGTTCACAGACCACTGAATGTCTTGGCCACTTTGTTGGCATTGCTGAACATGTTGGCAATAGCTTATGTTTCACCATCTGGGATCCCATTACCAATAAACTACTTGATCGCTCTGGTGTTTCGCACTGCCTTGACTCCTGAGCATCGGAACAAGCGTGCTGGCTTGTTCACTGATGATGGCTTTCTTGCATGGCGCAAAGCCAAAGATGCTTCCGTCACACCTAAGTCTTCTGGTGATAGTCCCTCCTCTACACCTCCCAGCTCCGTCACCGCACCTCCTCCACGCATCTCCCAACCATCCCTGCCTACTTTTCTTTATTCCAAGGTTCCTAATACAAGAAGCTATGCCCCTTCTCCAATCCCTCACAACTATGGGGAGATTCTTGATGGTCCTCCAACCCCTCATATCTTCAGCAAAACCCCTGACGGCGTCCCTGTTACTGAAGAGGATTTTGGCCCCCCTGAGCTAGCATATTTTGATGTTAGTGAAGTCACACCTGCACTCATCAATCCCGCTACCCCTTCTGTAGACCCATCTGAGGTAGTTGTTACTGATGAAGAAGGCAATGCCCAATTTCACGATGATGGCAAACCCATCACCATCCCTGCCATCCCTGCTGCTGACTTGCAAGGTCGATCTTTTCTAATGGCTCTCCCTGACGGCACACAGAAAAGAATGACAGTTGTTGATGTTGAAAACAGCATTGAGCAAAACAAAGACTTCATCAAGTTCAAGTGCAAACATAAGGATGATGAACTTGAAGATATCATCGCCTACAATGATGTCATGAATTACATCCACAGGGATGTAACTCAAGAAGATGGCAAACTTTGGTCTTTTCGACGCATACTTGGTCATCAAGGTCCCCTTGACAACAAGCACCCCCAATACAAAGGTTCCAAATACAACCTATGGATTGAGTGGGAAAACATGGAGCGTACCTATGAACCTCTCTCCAATGTCGCTGCAGACGATCCTGTCACTGTAGCCAAATATGCAAAGGATCACAACATGCTTGATCAACCTGGCTGGAAACATCTCAAACGCATTGTTTCCCTTGCCCGAAGAACCAAGAAACTAGACCGGCTAATCCACCAAGCCAAGCTCCGCTCCTTTCGAACTGCTCCACAGTATCAGTATGGATTCAAAGTACCTCGAAATCATGACGAGGCCATCCATTTTGATACAGCAAATGGCAACACCAAATGGCAGGATGCCATAGCGCTGGAAATGTCACAGCTTCAAGAATATGACACCTTTATTGACAAAGGTATCTACAAGGCTAGCAATATACCCATTGGCTTCCAACAGATCAAGGTCCACATGATCTATGCAGTCAAGCACGATGGACGACACAAAGCCTGGCTAGTTGCAAATGGCAATCTCACTGAAGCTCCCATTCACAGTGTGTATGCGGGAGTTGTTTCCCTTCGTGGCTTGCGCATGTGCCTATTCCTTGCTGAGCTGAATAGCTTAGAAGCATGGGGAACTGACATTGGTAATGCATACCTTGAAGCTGTTACCTGCGAAAAAGTATGCATCAAGGCTGGCGCTGAATTTGGATCACTAGAAGGCCACCTCCTATTGATTTACAAGGCCCTCTATGGACTCCGATCATCTGGCAAGTGTTTTGGTGATCTACTTGCTGCCTGCCTCGTTGAACTAGGTTTTGAAAGATCCAAAGCAGAGCCCGAAATCTTTATCAAGCCTGGCAACAACAAACATGGGGAGCCCGTATATGAGCTCATATGCACATATGTTGATGACCTCTGTTTATGTATGGCCAATCCCGAAGCCTTTCTGATAATCCTACAGTCTGAACCTTATAATTTCAAATTAAAGGGTTCTGGGCCAATGAACTTTCATTTGGGATGTGGATTCGAAAGAGATGAACATGGTGTGCTCTGCATGAACCCCATCAAGTTCATCGAGAAAATGGAAGCCTCGTATGTACAAATGTTTGGCTGCAAACCTACCACCAGGTTCCATTCACCACTTGCTGAGAACGACCACCCAGAGCTAGACTCAACATCCTTCCTAAGTGATACTGATATCCAAAAGTATCGAAAGCATGATCGGATCACTTCAATGGGTCATAGCTATTGGACGTTTTGACGTGCAGACTGCAGTTATGACATTGTCAAGCTTCCGAGTCCAACCTAGGAAAGGCCACCTCAATCGAGCCAAAAGAATCTATGGCTACATCTCTAAGTTTCGACACTTCAAAATCCGATTCAGAGTGGGCATACCAGATTTTGTGCTCACTGAAGGTACCAGCACAGACTGGTCCAATACAGTGTATGGGGAGCACTCCGAGGACCTCCCTAGTGATGCTCCTAAATCCCTGGGTAAGGTGGTTGTGTTGTCTCATTTTTATGACGCAAACCTAATGCATGACATCCTAAGTGGCAAGGCTGTCACTGGCATCCTGCATTTTGCAAACAAGACCCCCATCATGTGGTTCTCCAAGAAGCAAGCAACATCTGAAACAGCCACCTTTGGGGCTGAGTTTGTATCTGCTAGAACCTGCATCGAGCAAATTGTTGACATTCGACAGTCATTCAGGTATCTTGGTACTAGAGTACACGACACATCCTACACATGGGGAGACAATGAAAAGATGATCCAAACCTCCACATTCCCATACGCGAGGCTCCACAAGAGGCATCACATTCTCTCATATCACTATGTCAGAAGCATGATAGCTAGAGGCTTCATCCTCATGCAACATCTTGCGGGCAAAGATAATTGCGCTGATATCCTCACAAAACATTGGGGACATTCAGTGGTGTATCCATTGCTCAAGCCCATCTTTCACTACTGTGGAAACACAGGTGATCTGTTGCAGGACGATTGCATCGGATCTTAATCAATGCTTTCCCATGGACACATGGGGAGTATTAAATTCCTTTCATGTCCGGTATAGCGTATGTAACAGTGGTACAGTGGTATCTCATTCTTTACTCACACAAGTTCAGCTTACTTGCCCGCGAATCATGACGTTTAACGTTAAGGACCAAATGGCTCAATCTGTGAGCTAGATATCTCATTTTCTGACCAAATGGCTTGATCGTGTAAGCCAGGTGTCTCATTATTGACCAAATGGCTCAATCTTGCGAGCCAAGTGATCGTCACTCGTACGATCGAATTATCGATACTTAAGGTATCAAAAGAGAGAACGCACGGCAGAAACTAGCATATGCTAGTCATCTCGTTAAGTGTTTTGTTTTCAAGAAAAGACAGCAGAGGTTCGATCTTTGTGCTCACGAACCTGTTTGTCTGCTGTACAGAATATCGTATGTGTTGTATTAGCGGCAACACGATATTCTTCGTAACACGGTATTTTACCGTAATACTCGTAATTTCATCGTGCTGTATTAGCGGCAGCACGCTTTAAAGTGCTACCTTGCTCTCCAGCAAGCTGAAGCGCATACCTTTTAGATTATTTGATTATTCAACCTTAAACCTTGCACCGGACGCCTCCTTGCGTCCCATTTGTAGAGCTACAAGCCTAAGATCTAACTGATTGCGTCGATTGGTTGATAGTCAGAATAGATCTGATTGGATTCGCATCTAGTCGTAGTGGATATCAGAGAAATATTAGAAACAACAGACCGGCACCTCAACCGGCCTGCAACTACAGCTCCTGTTGCTCTTCTTTGCCTTTGGATGAATCAGCTCAACAGCCAGTTTCAGAAGGAAATTAACATGTTGTCACATAGCAATAGCAGATAAAGCATTATTATTGATACAATTTGGTTGTTGTGGTGTGTTGGACAATATTTTGTAGTACTCGTACTTGTACTCGTACTGTAGTAATCAGCCAAAATTGGCGATCTGATCCGTTGGATGTGTGATTAGTCCGTTGGGGTCATATTAGGGACCGAGAAAAATTTCAGTCAGGAATTCCGTTATAAAAAAGTGTAACGTTACAAATCATAGTCGTGAGCTCACGTTGACTTTGATTTGTAACAAAAAGACTGGTCAAGTAGAAAATTTCTGGTTTATGTAGTACATAAAAGTATTTCGGGAATCACCCAGTACCGTACTTCTACTCTGCATTATGTTGTACCGGTAGGTCTGGATACGTAAGATCTTAGCATACGAGTACGAGTATAGGTGTTAATGACAAAGAGACAAAGTAGGCCTACGTAGAATTTGTACCAAAGCAAAATGTTCAACATAACACGCTCATGATCTAAATTGGTCTCATGAATGATTATTTTGAACCTCTTTCGGTTCGAAATTTCTGTTTTTGCTCTCTTTATTACACGAAGTACTCATATGTTCGAACCTCTATTGCGAAACTCAAGACTCGTCACTTCTTTGCTTCCTACTCCATCTAATTGCAACTACTACGTTAACAGCACTGAATAACAAATAACAAATAACATTAAACTAATTGAATAACACTGTAGCATCGCTGATTGTTGCCGCCTTGGGCGGGGGCGGCGGCAGCAGCGGCAGGGGGCTTCTTTGACAGCGACGATGAGATTTTTGCCCTTTGTCATCGTCTCGTTCTTGTTGCTGTTGCTGTTGTTCCAGCTTGTTCCTCCTAAAGGACTTGGTCAATCGATCCGTAACTTTGTTGTAACTCTAAAAATCGACCGGATAGGTATAACGAATTGTTTAAATTTAAAGAGAAGTGAGCTCAGAGAGATGCTCTTATTTTTACTGTATCAGGGCTCTCTGCTGTATTTTACATGGTAGAGATCTTCCCCGGTCTTTTTACTAGTATGGGTTTCATCGTACCGATACTGCTGTTGCTGTTGCTGTATTAGTGTCGTGTGTTGGTCTTACTGTATCGGTCATTTGATGATATTGGTCATTTACAGGGTTAAGTGATTTACTCGATGGGGTGTATGCTTGTTCGTGGTATATATGCTAGATATGAGGCCCATCTGGAATCGGTATTGATTTTCTTGATTGCAATAAGTAATTTCCTCACGGGATATCAAGTATATTCTTTCGAACATACTTAAGGGCTCCAAGTGTTCACTTATTGGTCAGGTCTTTGGATATGTCTTGTTTCTAACCGATTATCCTCTTTTGTTTGTAGCCTTAGGTGATATCGTTTTTACCACTTAAGGATTTCCAAGTAGTGGAGGTGCGTTTGATTCTAAGACTCGATCATTGGAATATTAGCATCCCGTATTTTCGTGTCCGCACCTCAGTCATCGATTTGTTTCATCATTTTGTTTTGTCGGCTTTTCCAATCGAATTTGATGCCGACAAGAAGTCCGTATTTTTTCACCGGCAACACACCCCTTGATCCAACATGTTCATTCGACGTTGGATTACTGTCGGAGTATATTTAACCTTGGATCAATTCGTCTGATTCAGATCAAATCCAAATGGCAATTGGATCGAATCAGAATGGCAATCAAAGTGATCCTTGACTTGTTCTTGTAATTTGATTCGAACGTTCGGTCGAGTCATTCAAGATGAATTTAACCTGAGTAGTGTCCCATGATGTATCTTGCGTGCCGAGCGTGCAACATCCATCCCAATGGTTTGGTTAGATCATCAGCAGGGTTGATAACTCCAGGAATATGAATCATCTTGATTTCACCATTTTCTTTCCAGGCTTGGATCGCAAAGAATCTGATTTCAATATGCCGGGTTCTTTCAGTTGGCTTCTGGGCATTGATGATTTCAATTGCTGATGCATTGTCCTCATAGATCGGACCAACTTGGACAAATCCTAATTCCTTGAGTATGGACCTGAGATATCTGGCTGTTTTGGCTGCGGTGACTGCAGCGATGAATTCAGCTTCTGTAGAGCTCTGTGCAGTGAGTGACTGAGCTTTGGATCTGTAAACAACTGCTCCACCAGCATAAGTGAAGACATACCCTGTGGTGGACCTGCGATGTTTTGGATCATTCCCATATGCTGCATCAACAAAACACATCAATTTGGCTCGCTTGATATCTTCAGGGTATTTGGGGAGTGATGCATCTTGGACTGCGTCGTCGTATGGTTCCCCTGGAGGCAGAGATGGCTCAGCATTTGGTCTGTAGAACCTAATACCCCAGGATCTTGTTGTTCTGAGGTAGCGGGCTATGTTTTTTAGACTGGAGTAGTGGAAAGCGGTGGGATTGGAGCTGTATTTTGACATCAGGGTCACTGCATACCCAATGTCTGGCCGGCAGCTGACATACGCAAACATCATTTCACCTAAGAGTGTCCTGTAGGAGAAGCCAGATGTGGATTGCAATTCAGCATGTTCCTTGGTGCCTTCTAATGGTCCATCCGTATGTGATTGCAGTTGGCTTAGTAGCACTTCAGTTGATAATGGTGCTGACGGCTTGGAGTGGGGTTTCATCTTAGAGTCGGTTTCCCAACCATGAGATCTCATGATTCTGTCAATGTAATTGGCACAGGACAGTTCAATGTAATCAGCTCTTTGTTTGACGTCAATTCCATTGAAGTCTTCAAGCAATCCCATTTTTGTGAAGGGGATTACATCTTCTTTAGGTAGCTTCAGTTTTGCCCCAATGATGTCATAGATCTTGTCAGATATGGATTCTGATGTGCAAGCCAGTGCGAAATCATCGACTTGTCTCAGCATGTAGACTGTTTCACCCTCAAAGACTGTCGTATAGATTGTTCTGTCATGAGTGGTGGTCTTGAAGTTGAGATCAGGACCTTTCAAGATCTTGTTAATGTGGGTCTCCCAAAGTCTACCTGATTCAGGGTGGCCTTGGAGTGCTCGAAGAACCGGGAGCACCATCCTTCTGTTTATGTCTTTGCCATATTTGTGTTTATACCATTCTGCATATGCATCATTGATAGTCATGTAGGTAGGGATGTTGGGCCCTGGAGAATGGACATAGGCGTCAGCCGCATCACCTGCATACACTGTGAGATTGAGGCTTGCTGCAATGGATGGGGTGTTCAACACATGATGAATATGACATTGCAATGGCATGCAGGATTGGGGCTGCATATTTGCTTCCATTGCAGCATTGTCTTGCTCGTCTGACACCATTCCTTTTGACATTGTATTGCCAATGGGGTCGGAGAATAATGGCTGCTAGATCCTTAGGGTATGGAATGGGTGATCCAAACATTTCTAAGTCTTCAAACTGATCAAGTTGTTTTTGCTCTCCAGCTTCCCATTCAGCCCATGTGGATAATGACTTGAGGTTCCTTCGAGTGAAGTGCCCTAGTGCTTGTTCTTCGGGTGTAGTGGCTTTTGAATTGATGGCCTTGATTAAGAGTTCAATTTGTTCAGTTGGTAGTGAATCTGCATCTAGTGGTAATGCATGGTTGCCTGCCTTATGAAGATTGGTGGTGACTCTGAGTGAAGCAATGTCAATAGTGGGGACGGCAACATCCATGTCATCTTCAGTTGGTGCCAAGTGTTTCTGGATGGATGCATGGAGTGCTTCAGTGTTATCAACTTGTTTGATTCTGGATTGGATGATATTCTTGTATTTGGTGCCAATTTGCTTGATGGTCTTGGTGGATGAAATCCGGTCCAAAAAAGGTGGGTCTTCTTCATCAGTGGGTTCATTCCAAGAAGTGTTGGGGGCAAACAGACCATATTCGTTTGAGTGTTTCCTGATGTCCTTCATAGATAATGTCTCTTCAAGTGCAAAGGTAATAGGAGTATCGATGGAATCCCTCACCCCTTGAGCATGTGATCTATGTAAGGCTGCTGTAACATCAGCAGCAGTGAATACACAGTTGTGATTGATAGATACAATATAAGCGCCGCGGAGCTTGGAAAGAGATTTATTATGAGAGGAATAAAGCTGGGAGGCAGGACTTTGTGGAAGAATGTCTGTGACATAGGCTCTGCCAAGTAGTGAATCATTTGCATACCGGAGACCAAATGCTTGATCAGCACAGGAGCTGGAAACAGTGAGCCTGAGATTGGTGAGATCTGCAAATGGGGAGATGGAGAATTGGAAATCACTGGATGACACCTCATTTGGCTCCGGTGGGAGAGGAATGTTGTCATCCGTTCTGAGCAGGTGCTTGACATTGGTTGGAAGGTCTGCAAGTGGTAAGTCATTCATGCCTTCGTCAAACCTGACATGGGTGGCTATCTTGACGCGGTGTGTCTCAGTGTCATACCAAAGAATGTTTCTGGTAGTGTAGGGGACAAAACCCAGGAATAGTCCCTTGCGCGCACTGGGTTTGAGCTTGATTGATTGCTTGCCTGGAGGTCTAACCCAAACTCTGCAAGCAAAGGTTCGGAAGTCAGCAAGATTTTCCTTATAGCCAGTTGCCAATTCTAAGGGTGAATGTGGCTGGTTGCCTTCAGGGAAGGCATTTGACAACCTCAGGGCATGATAGAAGGCAAAAGGCCAGAACTTGATGGGCAAATTTGCACCACTGAGCATGGTCCGCATTGAGTTGGCTAGTGGTACCATTTTGATGTGAAGCATCAGCACCAGTTGGGAAAATGGAGTAGCCAAAAGCTGAGAAGAGGTTTCTGATATCAGGATTGTGATAGAGCTCTCCACCTTGGTCAACCGAGATGTACTTGTTGGCACAAGCTGGGTTGTGCTGGGAGAAGAAATGCTCAAGCCAATGGAGTGGTGCTGCCTTGGAGATTCTGGTATCACCATATTTCATACCAGTGTAGTGATCTGTGATGAGGATCCAAGCTGTCTCACCATGGATGCCTTCGTAGTCACGCTTTTGTTTACTGTTGGATGATTTGGCACCTGAAAAAGCAAAGTCAATAGACAAGCCCTGAAAAGGCTGTGTAGCCTTACGTGTGGAATGGGATCCAGCAGGATGTTTTGTTTGTTTACACTGGATGCAAGTTGGACATTGATCAAGAATACTGGTTTGTCGTTGGAACTTTGGTACTCCAAGAATATGCTTATGAGCTTGGTATAGGAAGTCATCACATGGGTGTCCCAGTCGCTGATGCCAGAGAAGTTTTGATGTTTTGGCTTTGATAGCTTGAATGGGGATATTTTTGTCCACAATCTTGGTGAAAAACAACTTTGCATCAAAACTTGGTGTGTTGCTGGTATCAGGCTGATCTCTGGCCGCTTCAGTGCATTTTTGCAGTGTTACAAGATTGGTGTATATATCATACCTGTAGTTGCTAATGGCTTCTTTGGAGGCCAGTTCGCAAGCTTTCTTGAACTCCATGCCGGTGGCTAAGGCATATGCTGAAGATGTTGCGCAATTGGCATATGGGGATGCAAAATCAACATCTGGTATCAATACTGGGTGTGTGAAGCACTGTCCATCAATGATGCTTCCATGAAGGACAATGCTTTTGGCAGTGCTCTGCTTGTGATGACAAATAATTGTGAGGTTGCCATTCTGTTGAGCAGACGAGTCATGGGTGTCAGTGAAGGCTTTGTATATGGACTGTCCACTGAATTGTTGTCTCATTCGTGATGTCATTCCACAGAGGTCATTCTCACTCAGTAATGTTGTTGAAAGGGAGGGAGAATAATAGAAGAAGACTTTAA
This sequence comes from Pseudo-nitzschia multiseries, assembly GCA_037355745.1. Taxonomy (NCBI): domain Eukaryota; phylum Bacillariophyta; class Bacillariophyceae; order Bacillariales; family Bacillariaceae; genus Pseudo-nitzschia; species Pseudo-nitzschia multiseries. The sequence goes on from CM074789.1 coordinate 5,416,202, forward strand.
GATACTCTATGTGATTGGGAGCTGGTATATGCACGTAGCCTAATCCTTCAGGAATGCAGCTGGCTGCCTTGCCTCCAATTGCTGTTGTGAGTCTGACTGGACATTTTCTCAGCTTGGTGTAAGGTTTGTAACCATGGAGGATATGCCGTAGGTTTGTGCACCAAACTTTAGCACTGGTATCGATCCGTGCTCTGACACCCTGTTGGAAATATGCTGCCGCTGCAATAGGATCTGAAGGGACAAGATTCTTGACATGGTTGGTATCAACTGAGATAGGGTTGTCTCTGTCAAAGTTGGGGTCTCCATTGGTTTCCAGATGTGATTCCAATACAGGGGCTGTAACCGCAAGTGATTCCATATCACAGTAGACATCAATTGGGATTGAAGGCTGTAGGCTATCCCTAGGGAGAAGATTGATAGCACCAATCTGGACAGAGTTGTAGGAGCTGACACTGCTGGAGTCCAAGGAGGGGCATAAGCTGTTCACTTGAGGGGCTGTGGCATTGTCAAATCCTTGAGGTTCATCTGGAGGTGATGTCATATGGCTGCAAGAAAGACTGTCTATTCCTGGCCTTGGCAAAAAATTTGGTCTTGTGGTTCACAACTTGGGGAGGTCTCATCCTGCTCTTCATCGTCAATGTGGATTTGGGAGATGCGTTGAGTGGAATTCAAAAGCTTTTTTGTTTCTCTCATGTTTTTGTTGATGTAAACGGCAGTTGCAATCAGATGCTCTGGTTGGATCAAAACAGTCACCACTTCTAGTGATCAGGCGCTGGTCGTTTCTACCACTGCCTAGGTTGTGAAGGTAGTAGTTTTGTCGGACGATCGTTTCATTTCCTGATGCATCGGTGGAAGTGATTTTGAAGTATTTCATGTCGTCACTGGTAAGGAATTTGTGTCTGTGATTGTATCTCTCCTTAACTGGTGGTGGTAAGGTTGCTGGATTCCATGGAAGGTCAAGTGTTGCTTGGTGGTTGGCGCCGGTGTTGTTGTTGTTGTTGTTGTTGCTTGTTGCCATTGTTGACCAATTGCTGTAATAGATTGGTCAGTTGACTCATGTCGGTGCCTTCCACGGGAGCAGTGGGTGTGTTCACATCGTCATTTTGTTCAGGGAAATTGTAGATGTTGGCGTCATAGACGGCGTCAAAGTGTAGTGCATCCCATTCTGGCTTGAAGCCCCAGTGTGAAACTCTGATTTCTATGAGGATAGTATCTTGTCCATTTGAGATGGCTTGTTCTCCCGCCTTGTCCATTGCGTTCTTGTTTCTGAGGCGTCTCACTGATTGATTTGGATCGACATACCAGAAAGTGGCATCAGCAAAGAGAGTGGATATGTGTCCCTTGTTAATTTCTGTTTGCTCCCTGGTGGGAATGATATCCATGATTGCATTGACAATGATTTCTTTGAGCATGGTTGCCGGGTCTGGGGCCAATGTCTTGGGTCCTTTGGCATCTTCATCTGTGATGAATAGGCCATCCGTGTCCTCTAGATAGTGGGAGAATGATTTGTTGAGGTCATCATGTTTATGGGTATCGCCTTTGGAAACAAAGGCTCCAAAGCGGATTTCAATGTCGCGGATATTGTTCCAGTCGAAGTCAGTTGCCGGCATGGTTGGATCCGTTTGGGATTAACTGTCGTAGTCGTCAGTGCGATGAACCGATGGTGTTGGGAGAATCGTTCGATCGTAATCAATCGTAGATGATGTACTTGTCGGTTTGATCGTATTCGATGTGATGTTCGATCGTCCTTGGATGTGCGATTGGCCGTTCTAACGCTGGTAATGTTCGCTCCATTGTCGTTCAACGTTGATGTAGTTAACCGGTGATGTCGGAAGTGCCGTTGTCGTCTGTCGTCCGGCGTCGATGTAATTAACCGGCGATGTCGGAAATTGCGGTCACAAATGGGTGCTCAGAACGTTCGTCAGAGAAACAAACGTCAGTGTGCTTGGTCGTGTATTACAGAAGAAGATTCTTGGTAGAAGGATCTGTAGATACACCCCTTGATACGCGAGCAAGGAGAAAAGAAGAAGAATGGGGAGGTCTATTGATACAGCCCGTCGCCGAGTCCCGTACCAAGTATACTCTGGCTGTAACCGACAGTGGAGGTGCTGTACGGGGTGGAGATAGGTAGCTTAAGGTATCCACTTGTTAGTGGAAGGTATAAGGGCTCTATAACCTGTTGTAACTCTAAAAATTGACTGGATAGGTATAACGAATTGTTTAAATTTAAAGAGAAGTGAGCTCAGAGAGATGCTCTTATTTTTACTGTATCAGGGCTCTCTGCTGTATTTTACATGGTAGAGATCTTCCCCGGTCTTTTCACTAGTATGGGTTTCATCGTACCGATACTGCTGTTGCTGTTGCTGTATTAGTGTCGTGTGTTGGTCTTACTGTATCGGTCATTTGATGATATTGGTCATTTACAGGGTTAAGTGATTTACTCGATGGGGTGTATGCTTGTTCGTGGTATATATGCTAGATATGAGGCCCATCTGGAATCGGTATTGATTTTCTTGATTGCAATAAGTAATTTCCTCACGGGATATCAAGTACGGAGTATATTCTTTCGAACATACTTAAGGGCTCCAAGTGTTCACTTATTGGTCAGGTCTTTGGATATGTCTTGTTTCTAACCGATTATCCTCTTTTGTTTGTAGCCTTAGGTGATATCGTTTTTACCACTTAAGGATTTCCAAGTAGTGGAGGTGCGTTTGATTCTAAGACTCGATCATTGGAATATTAGCATCCCGTATTTTCGTGTCCGCACCTCGGTCATTGATTTGTTTCATCATTTTGTTTTGTCGGCTTTTCCAATCGAATTTGATGCCGACAAGAAGTCCGTATTTTTTCACTGACAACAAACTTGCAGGTCTTGTTGATCTTGGTGTAAGGAAGGGAACCCCAACAAGTAGCGGGCGCCTCTAATGCTACAGTTAAGGAATGGTTTGGTTGAGACCACTTGGGAGTGTGATGGGTGTGTTAATGGAGTTTTTTTATTTTTCAGGATTTTCTTGGCTGAAAGAATCATAAAGTTCGAAGGGGTTCCCGCGCGCGCAACCCCAGCAAATTGGGTATCTATGGATAGCTCTTGCTCTTGCCTTTTCTGGCGTGATGATACATTCAGCCAGGAAGTTCCAGCTGGAGTTTTATACCAATAAGACTAACAGGACCCAAATCGATGGGTGTACGAGGGGGGGGGGGGGGGGGGGGGGGAAGCTGTCTCAAAATGGTCGCCCCCATTCACACCTATACTCGTACGTACTCGTACCGTACGTACTACAGTACATCCCAACTTCGCCGAGAATCAAAAGCGAATTGATGTAGCGAGCCGAATGAAAGTGAATGGCAGTGCCACGTGGCACTCCCTACAAGCGATAGAGGGCCAGACCGGGGGAAATCTAGTAGAAATCTAGTAGATTTCACTATCACTAAAACTAGCTTCTAAGCACACGCTTAGACCCCGATAGCCTCAACAAGCCGACAAAGGATTCCTCCAACAAAGCGCAAGCCTACACTCCCTACCAGAAGGAATACAATCAATACGATCGATTCCCTGTATCACCGGATAAGATGTATCACTGTGTCACTGTATCACGGTAGCTCGTATGAATGGATTGCTGCGACCGAAAGACGCGTCTGCAATCGAAATTTACAGGCTAGCACTAGAAAAGCCTGTAAAGGAGCAATCCTCCCGCAAAGGCAAGCAAAGCTCACTCTTTTGCTCCTAAAACTGATTAGTAGTAGAATAAATTGGCTAACACGTCCAGGTCCAATAGTCATCCCTATTGTACCTGTACAAGCCTACTGATTCGATAGTCATCCCTATCGAGACTAGTCATACTAGCGCGACGATTCAACGACACCCTATTCTACCCGTACAAGCCTACAGATTGATAGCCCCGCCAGGAAACACACTCCGGTAACCGACGCTAGTACTCCTATCTCGGCTAGTATGCATCGACAAGCCTACCAATTCGATAGTCATCCCTATCGAGACTAGTCAGACCAGCGCATCGACGACCCAACGACATCCTATTGTAGGGCAAGCCTACAGATTGATAGCCCAGGAAGCACCTTCCCCGGCAACCAACGCTACTCCTATCACGGCTACGTATCGACCAAGCAGCATGCTCAGCACCTACTCGGAGTACTTCCAAGCTACCCCAAGCCCCTTTGGTAGCGCGGTTGAGCGCAACAAGGCATATGCCACCATCTTTAGCTACTTCACTCTGGCCTCCCCCCCCCCCCCCCCAGGTCCTCCTGGAACACCTACTCAACCTCTTCGAGGCTGAGGCTGTGGGCGCGCTGGGGATCTTCGTAGCCAACCCCCAAGGCCTGCCCTGCCTCCGATTGGTACATGGCCTTCGGAAGTACCCGGGTCCCTTGACTCAACATAGCCCCAACAAAAACAAGGCCTTTGGGTACTTGGACGACATTGAAGGGGAAGCTGGGGAACTGGTTTTAGTGGATTCGGCCATGCTGTCCCCCACCCTAGCCTCTCGGGTGCTAACCCTGGATCATCATCTGGCAGAGTTGGAGGCACACCCAGGGAGACTGTCCATCCCAGTGATACCAGAAGGGACAGGCCATTCAGAGTTGATACGGGCCCACAAGGCATTCTTTATCCCCTTCGAGTTGGTGCATTTCCTCCTGGGCAAGGGGCTCTCTCCAAGCCAAGCCATGGGGGTCCTCCATCCCCAGCTTAATCGGGTGGGGCTAATGGAGTCCTGCACCCCCCTGTTCAATACTCTCCAGTTGGCTGGGACTACAGCTACAGAATCCGGGGGAGACCCCAAGCTCCTTCAGCCGGGCCCTTCCTTTCGAAGTGAGACAGGCCTGACCAACTACATGAAGCACAAGGTGATGTACCGGGACCTGCCAAAATTGGAGCGCCCTTGGGACACACCGGGAGACCCGGCACTCACAGCAGCAGTCACTGCCCTCACAGACCACCAACTAAAGCTAAGTGAGAATATGGACCACAAGAGGTCGCAGTCAGTAAGGACCACTTGGGGCCCCTTGTACACCCAGCGCTTGCTTCTGCTCTGCGGTAAACAGGAGGAAGCGAACCTCCCCCCCATCTACCAGGCCTGGGCTCAAAAGAGCAAGCATGAGAGGACCCACATGATCTTCCAAAGCCAAGTGGCAGCCAGGGCCTCTGAGTTGGGGATCCAAGCCCCCTTGATCACTACTGCGGCCCTCAAACGCTTCCAGGATGGCAACTTCCATGGTACAGATCCCTTTGATGTGGCAGATGGAATACTCCCCATGGCTTTCACGCTGAAACACGGTCAAATTAAGCGTCATGCAATGATCCAATGCACACCCCTTGATGCAGATGAACACCCCTCGATGCAACACTTATGGAATTGAATGCCATGGTTCAATCGAATTCTGAAGGATACAAAACCGTAGGACGTATTCCATGGTTGTTAATGTTGAAAAAAGGGGTCATCAAACACAGTCGAATCGTAAGATTGTTGAAAATCGAGATGATGGCGAACAGAGCAACAAGTCGTATCATAGGAGGAGGGGAATACACCGGATTTTGTTGGTATTGAAGGCAGGTGTAAAAGCAGGGAACGTCGCTTGTTTGTTATTTCGTAGACATCCTGTGACCCGGAGCGGATGGCATTGGCTGGAATTGATGGATCGTATATGGCTCATGTATCAAGTCATAGAAACCGGGTGATCGTAGATGGAATCGGGAATCTTGATTGTAGACTAAGAAGCTTGAATTGAATGAGATTTACCATGTATCATATCGTAGAGCAGCATTGGATCAAACGATCATGCCATACCAAGCGTAGGAGAGAATTCAATCAGGTGTAGTCTTATGCGGATTGATTGACCGGGAGTTGTTGATCATCGAGGATCTCAACGGATGGGAGATCAATGAGGAGAACAACTAGTGATGGATAGGGACAAATCGAACTCGTGTATCTCGATCGAAGATGGGAGATTGAAAGTAATCATAGTACTGATTAGATTGGAGTTTGAGATCGTCGATGGAGAGAGTTGATTGATTGATGGAATAGTTACCAATCGTAATTGAGGGATTGAATCGTAGAACCGGATCGGACATATTGATTTGTAGGAGTTATATGCATACAATGCTGATGATGGATCTGATCGTAGGATCAATGATCAAAGACGAGACAACAACCGTGACCAGAGAACGAATCGTAGAGCGAAGCGTAGATCGAATCGTACATCGAATTGTAGAGCAAATCGTAGATTGGATCGTAGAATCAAATTGGTATTCTTCTTACTCGGGAGGAAGGAAGGAACCATATCAAAGCCAAGACGGTGGATTGATTGATCATGGGTCGAATGTATTGGTAGTCGTATAATTGATGCAAGACAGTGTGATTGTAGGAAGCGATCACAATCGGATGGCAAAATTCATTTTCGCGGGAGATGATTCTCCTGGAGAATTTTAGGATATTTGCCACGCGATTGTCGTATGACACAGCCGTAGGCATTGGCTTCAGAGACTTTGATGTCTCAAATGCTGTTGCTCCACCGTTTTTGTCATACAACACACCTTGGTAAACTCATATGGAAACCATCCACTTCGGAATCCCCAATGTTGGATGCTGAGTTCCAATCGTATGGTAGGATCGCTATTCCACTCAGAGTTGTATCTTGCCTCGTTTGCCGCGATAGCCAGTACTTGATCATCATGAACCAATTGTCTCATGCCGTGGTTGTCAACGTACCAAATGTTAGTCTTGTCAAGAAGCAGTTGAATGTGTTCTTTGTATTTGGCAGATACCTCTGATTCAGGGAGATCTTTTGTGATGGATTCAGCGACAAGGGATTTGATGTTGGGAATTGCGCCTGGTCTGAGGGCCGCGGTGCCGTATTTGTAGGATATGGCTGAGGCTGATGAGATCCGTCAATTTTTTGGCGTATGCCGCATTCAGGTAGTTTTGGGTGGCAGTCTTGTCAGCTTCTATGAACAAGAACTCTATGGCTTCGACATAGTTCCAGTCGGTGAGTTGTAGCCTCATGGCGGAATGGAAAGGACGGAGGAGCCGAAAAAATATCTGGAGACGGGGATGATTGTAAAGAGATTTGCGCGTAAGAGCAGGCTCACAGAGGAGAAAATCGTAATCGCAATCGTTCGATCGATCGTCGTCCTTAGATGTGTATTACAGAAGGAGATTCTTGGTGGAATGTTATGTAGGTTACAGAAGAAGATTCTTGGTGGAATGTTCTGTAGATTACAGAAGAAGATTCTTGGTAGAAGGATCGGTATACACAGTAGGTCGGGGATCGAAATATTGGAGTATTGAGTGATCGTCGGAACGGTCCTCGGAGGTAACTGTCGAAGATTCGAAGCGGAGGAGATAATGAAAGATTGGATCGAGGAAAGGACCAAAGGGTCGTGCAATTGACGGTTGTCGTCGTTGTTTTAGGCCGTGGAGGTAAACGGGATAGCCAATTGGCGAAGAAGCAATTGGAGTAGATCGGAGTATGGATTATCGAGTGATCATCGGAATGACCCGCAGAGGTGCGGAAGAGAGGGCCGAAGAACGGGATCGATGTAATTAACTGGTGTTGTGTGTGGCGTCGACGTCGGTGTCGGCGTCGGCGTTCTCTGATTAACCTCGGTTGGGTCACAATTGCAAGGCGTTGCCCTAAGCAATTAGCGTAGGAGTTGTTGGTTAGGCCGTGGAGGTAAAAGGGATAGAGGTTGCTGTTTGATTGGAATTGCTTGGCGCTGCGCAGAGCAAGTGATGGATTATTGCAGAACGATCCTCGGAGGTGTAGAAATAACCGAAAAGACCGTCGGAATGTTTCCCGGGGAAATAATCGTATTGTCCAGAGAAACCAAAAAGAAAGGACCGGTGTTGTCGGCAGCAGAGAGAACGTTCGTCGGAGAAACGATCGAGGGAGGTTGAAATGGATGTGAATCGTTTGGTCGAATCGTCGATGTTGCGATGTAGTTACAGAAAGAGATTCTTGGTAGAATGTTCTGTAGATGCACCTCCGATACGGTCGCTTCTTGGTCGTGTATTACAGAAGAAGGTTCTTGGTAGATAGACGAAATGACTGAACGAAGGTATTAGTGAATAAAGCAACTATCGTAGGATGAGTTGCAGTCTGTTAGTTTGTTTGAAGTGGTGGTGCTTAGCACAATCAAATGGGCGTCGATGGTCCTTGATGGGGATGATGGACGCGGAAGGGAAAGTATGGATGGGTGATTGCAATCGGCGTGTCCGGTGCAATGCTGGGCTTTCATTAAAGACGGCGATGGTCTTTAGTTTGTAATTGTAACTGTAATCCAGAGAGCTGGTTGTGGGTTACAAGGCTTGTGATAGCGAGTACACCCCCTGATCCACAAGCTGGGAACAGAAGGACGAGGTACAGTCCAGGGTGCGGCCCTCAGAAGGGAGGCGCCGCAAGAAAAGAAACCTGGAGTGGAGGTCTAGAATGTGCCGCACAGGGAGCTAAGCACACAATTGCCTCTGGTGTTAACCGTCAGTTGAGGTGCTGATCGGGCGGAGATAGAGGGCTCTATAACCTGTTGTAACTCTAAAAATCGACCGAAAGGTATAGGATAATTGAAATTTAAAGAGATGTGAGCTCAGAGAGAGGCTCTTATTTCTACTATGTATTTTCACTGTATCGGGGCTCTCTGCTGTATTTTACTTGGTAGAGATCTTCCCCGGTTATCTGTTATTGTTATCTTCATCGTACCGATACTGCTGTTGCTGTATTAGCGTCGTATCGGTCTTACTGTATCGGTCATTTGATGGTATTGGTCTTTTACGAGGTTAAGTATTTCATATCCAGTGGGGCATATGCTTGTTCGTAGAGTGAGTAGATAAATGAGGTCCATCCGGAATCGGTATTGATTTTCTTGATTGCAATAAGTAATTTCCTCACGAGATCTCAAGTATACTATTCTTCTGAATCTACTTATGGGTTCCAAGTGTTTACTTACTGTTCAGGTCTTTGGATATTTCTTGTTTCTAACCGATGATCCTCTTTTGTTTGTAGCCTTAGGTGATATCGTTTTTACCACTTAAGGATTCCAAGTAGTGGAGGTGCTCATCGGAGTATTCGTATCTCATATTCCGCACCTTAGTACGATATGTACGGTAGATTGTAGTACGTACTAGCTCGTAGTACGTAGCTTGGTACGTATGATCGCAGTACGTTACAGAGTCCCCCAATGAGTGACTTGAGGATTCCTTGAATTGTTTCACTAGACTTCTTCCATGTCTAGATCATTGTTGGCCGGTGCATCGTCTTGTGCTGGATCCTCATTTGCTGGGTGCTCTTTGTATGGAGTAAGCTTTCGAATGTTGACTATTTCCGTGACATTTGGAGACAGCCTCAGTTTTACTGTGCCATTGGTATGCACTTGAACAATTTGATATGGGCCTTTCTTCTGAGGTTGTAATCGTTTCGTTTTGTCGGCTTTTCCAATCGAATTTGATGCCGACAAAGTCCGTGTATTTATTTTTTGCTGACAACACACGCCCCCAGGTGGTTCTGCGGCCACCCTGAAAAGGGAACAGGAGGAGGCAGCAGCCACTGTGGCAGCATATGACACTATGATCTCCACCGAAGGCAACTCCCTCACCTTTTAGGACTCCCTGGAGCTTCAGAAGACTAAAGCCTACATCCCTGTCGACTGGACTGAAGCCACAACCACCCAGCTGGAGAGCTACCTACCTGGCTGTCCTTAGCACTCAGTCGGTGGGTACAAGTACGTACTCGTACGTACGGTACTACCGGTATTTGCACGCCGGTGCGAGAAAAGCCCATCGTACCACAAGAACCTTTTCGAGAGGTGGTGGTGTGTGTGTCTGTTTGTGTTCCTGTCTGATCCGTCGGAGAGATCGTTGCGGACCTGCACAATTCCCTCACTTGCATTCGTTCCGTACCGGTATAAGTACGGTAGTTGTAACAGTAATACTATACTACTTCGTACTTCGTATAATATACTATAGCACCAGAATGCAGCGAGGTCTCCGAACAGCCGTCACAGTCGGTGTCTCACACAGAAAAACAACAACAACAACAACAACAACAACATTCCCCAGAAACAAAACGACTCTCGGATTGTACAGGTGCTTTTGTCTCTCGCTTTCATTTCTGCTGCTGCTATCGTTGTCGCTTACCGGAGGCGGATCCAAATACTCATTATTTTCGACCGGTTACAGTTCTGCACTTGCAGTCCTTCCCGCTGCTTCCGCCTTCACCGTGACAACAAAGGCGGTTTCCAGAAGAAGAAGAAACATCGGAGCAGCATCGTTCTTACCTTCCAAAGCTCATCGCACTGCAACTACAACTACAACTACAACTTCTACTAGCACCATGACGTTGTTGTCCACGCAGACGAATCCCAGTGACGAAACCAAAACCGAAACGGGGACGGGGACGGACACCCGCCTGCGATTCCATGAAATCGTCGAAACCGACGAAAAGAAGGTCCCGGTGGTATCGACCGCGAGTCTCGCTCTCAAGCTGCTGGTGGTGGTTCCGATCTGGATGATACTGGTCCTGCCGTTGACGATTGCCTACCAGCTCGGCAAGTCGGTGATCGGTGGTGGACCGGGAAACAACCAAACAGAAACAGCACCCGGCAACGACAACGGCAACGACGATGACGACACTACCGCGGCGCCCCAGCAGAGCCTTCCGGAAGACTTTGTTCCCCGGCCGGACCGAAAATACGACGTGGTCGTTCTGGGAGCGACCGGCTTTACGGGAGGACTGGCCGTCCGGCACCTCGCAAAGACGTACGGTGCCCCCTGTATCGGCAAGGATGGACCCGTGCGGTGGGCTATCGCCGGGCGTTCCCTCCCCAAGCTGGAGGCCGTCCTCGCCAAGCTAAGTGACGAGCTGGGCATGCCGGAACTAACAGCAGCCGGAGGAGCCGTGGATTGCATCGTCTGCGACACGTCCGATCCCTCGACCCTCCCGGCGTTGGTGAGAGACACCCGGTCGGTGGCCACGACGGCGGGACCCTTTAGCCTCTACGGGGAACCCGTCGTCGCCTCCTGCGCCAGGTACGGGACGCACTACGCCGACATTACCGGGGAGACCTCCTTTGTCAAGTCCATGGTGGCCAGACACCGAGACACCGCGAAAGCCACCGGGGCCAGGATCCTTTCGCTCTGCGGGAACGATTGCGTCCCGTGGGATCTCTCGTACAACCTGTTGGCGGACAAATTTAGGGCGGCGGCATCGTCCGGGGGCAATGCCGACGACGACAACAACAACAACGATAACAAGGAGACCCTCGAGCGCGTGGAGTTTGCCAACGAGTTTTCCTCGAGCGCCAGCGGTGGAACCCTCAAGACCATGTGCATGGGATTGCGGGGGGGACTAGCTACCGCTCCCGACGACACGATCTTGCGCAAGAGTGTTGGGAGCGAAACGGAACACCCGGAACCGATAGAGAACAAAATCAGCTACGGGATTCGATCGAACGTGCCGAAGCCCTGGACCCTCGGGGAGAAGAAACACGGCGGCGGCGACGGCGGCAGTCTAGTGGAGGCCCCCTTTGTCATGTCCGGGGTCAACTACGAAGCCGTCGGATGGTCCCACGCGCTCCGGAGGGAGGCGAGGTGCTCCTACAAGGAACAGCTACTCCTTCCCGATTTCTCCACGGCACTCGACGGGATTCTCGGCCTGGTCGTGTTCTTCACGGCGCTCATGAACCCGGTGACGGGAAGCCTCCTCGAGAACTACCTGGTGACCAAGCCGGGAGACGGACCCGGTCTGAAGGAAATGACCGAGGACTACTTCTTGGCGGTGACCGGAACCGCCTACGGAAGCAAGGGGAGTGTCTACCAGTCCCTCCTCTACTTCGACAAGGATCCGGGGTACCTCGAAACCTCCCGGATGGTCGTCGAGTGCGCGCTGTGCCTGGCCCTGGAAGAAGACACGGTCTCGGAACACCTGGCGGAGGCACTGGAAGACCCGAAACAGGGAGGCTTTTTCACGCCGGGATTTGCCCTCCGCAACACCCTTCTCGAACGGCTGGTCGATACCGGGTGTCAATACGAATTCCGGGTGGTGAAAGAGGCGGAGTAGTAGTAGTAGCAGCAGCAGTAGTAGTAGTAATAGTAGTATAGAGACAGAGAGAGAGAGAGAGACAGAGCCCCAACCCAACGCAAACAAAAACAGAAAAGATCCGGGCAGCAAACGTCCGTGTCGCGACCAACGAACGAACGAACGAACGAACGCTAGCAAACATCGTGTTGTGAACGTGTAAGGTTTTTGTGATCGAAATCCATTGAGGGCTCGGGCGGAAGAAAAGAACACGGATTTCATTTTGGAACCAACGACGATAACTATCACGACGAAACGAATGATCATTGCTCCTTGACCCGCACGCAAAACAAAACAAAAAGAGTGCTGCAAAGGTAGACAATCCTTCGAACGTGAAGTCTGAGTTGGGTTTCAAAAATAAAATAGTTTGCTGCTCTAGTATAACATCACTTTTGTGTTTTTATGATTTTCGTGATTCTACCGCATTCGATTCCGACGGACGGCTCAGTCCTCGATCTTCAGAGGCATTGCGGGTCCACCAAGAGCGCATCTGAACCGATCTTTCAGCTCGTCGATATGTTGCCGAAGCTCGTCGATGGTGTCGGAGTGCTTGGAGTTCTGCATGGCGATTTTGTTGAAATTCTCTTGGAGCTTGGAACATTCCATCGTCTTTTCGTCGAGCTCTTGTTGCAGTCCGATAGCGATTGCCCTGCTCTTGAGTGTGGTTGGGGAACTACGAGCAGCTTGAGGAGAATGGGAGGATGGCGACGGCATCGACAACGATACAGTCGACGCCGCCGCTGCTGCTGCTGCTGTGGATCGTGCTTTTTCCCACTCCAGCTCGAGCTGTCGAAGCATATCTTCTCGCCAATTCTGCCCTGCCTTGGCTTGCTCTCGAGCCTGTTGCAACAGAGTCTCCACTTCGTTTTGGGATTGCTCCAAATTGTTTCGCAAGACTTCGATGTCGCGTGCGGCGCCCGCTAATGCTGTGGATCGTGCATCTTCCAATTCCTCTCTGTGAGCTTGGAGGATTCCCTCTTTCCATTTCTGATTTGCGACTTCCAGATCCCTGGCTTCGTTAGCGAGGCGATCCTCCCATCTGAGATCGGATTCGTTGCGAGCCGCGGCCGCGGCTGCGGATTTGGCTTGTTCCAATTCCTGCTTGTGCTTGCGAAGCACGTCCTCTTCCCGTATCTGATTTTGGGCCTCGAGCTTTCTGATTTCGTTGTCGAGGCGGTCCTTCCATTTGAGATCGGATTGGTAATAAGCCGCAGTCGCGGCTGCGGATTTGACTTTTTCCAGTTCGTCCTTGTGTTTGCGAACCATTTCGTCGCGCCATTTTTGGTGGAGGCTGTTTCGATCCCCGAGGTCCGCTTTTGTTTTTTTCAGCAAATCTTCCAGGATTTCGAGGCGAACCTTCTCGGAGGCGTTAGTCTTCTGGAGGCCCGCAATTTCCCTTTCGTGCGCGAGACGCTCGTTCTCGAGTTCCTCTTCCAGTGCCAGGATTTTTTCTTGCTGCGAAGCGCTCTCGGTGGCGTGCTCGGCAACCAGCTTTTCGAGCTTGCCGCTCCCGGATTCTTTCACCTCGGAAGAAAGGGACGAAACTGTTTGCTGCTCGTTTTGGAGGTCCCTGGAGAAACGTGATTTGGCATCGTCCGTCTCCCGCGTCTTTGGGAGCGCCTCCTCCGTGAACACCTTGCGCGTCGATCCTGTTCTCTCGCTGAAAATAGCGTGCGATGTGTCGTATTTGCTCTTCCACGACTCGGCCTCCCCCTTGGAGCGTTCGCACTGGAATCGGAGCTCGTCGATTCGACACTCGAGTCTCTTCTTTTCCTTCTCGAAGGCCGATTCCAGCTCGCGGGTCTCGGTCTGATCAGTCTGTTTGTCGTCTTCGACTTGCGCGGATGCGGATGCGGATGTCGAGGATTTTTCCGTGTGGCGAATCGTGCACTGGTTGGAGTTGGTCGATTCTTCGTGACGATTCCTCCTCTGCTCCACTCCCACTCTGGAAGCATTGTGTTTGGATCGCTCGGGGTCCTGTGTGGCGCTATTGTCCTGGTACTTTTCGTTGTCCCTGCTGTTGCTGCATTCTACCGGGCCACTCGTGATCGTAATCGGTCGAATACAAGTGTATGGTTGGAAACCATTTGACCTTAATTCCGAATCCTCCAACGGTACTGATCCGTCGAGGTGCGGGTTGAGGTGCTGGTAGATGCTGCTACTGTTGCGACGACGATGATGATGCCGATGGCCACTGCCGCTGCCACTGCCGCTGCCGCTGCCGCTGCCATCGAGCACAGAGTGATTGTTAGTTCTCGTATGGATGTCGGCGATGGTGCTCGTGTTTGAATGGCGTCGGTTCGGTGGTTTGTTCGTGGGTTCGGTAGTGGACCTCGCTTCGTGGTGAGAGTCGCTTTCGTGGTCTTTGTTGCCTCTGTACTCATCCGATGCAGTCGTGCGTCTTGGTTGATTATTGGAATCCTTCCTGCGCGCTGCTGCTCCTGCTGTTGCTGTTGCTGTTGTTGTTGCTACTGTTGCTGCCGATAGTGCAATCGAATGGTTCCCTCGTCCGACTTCGCGTTGGCATTCCGGGTGGGTGGCATCGCCTCCCATTTGGGAATTCAAAACGGATGCGTGGTTTTGGTTGATAGGAAGATGACTTGGATGACATGCTGCTACTACTCCTGTTGCTCCTGCTGCTGCTGCTACTGCTGCTGCTGCTGCAATCGAATGGTTCGCTCGTCGGAGTTCCGGGTGGGTGGCATCGCCTCCCATTTGGGATTTCAAGACGGATGTTTGGTGGTTGTTGCTGTTGTTGTTGCTGTTGTTGTTGTTGTTATTGTTGGGAAGAAGACTTGGTTGTTGTGGTTGACGATTGGAATCCTTCCCGCGCGCCGATCCTGCTGTTGCTGTTGACGGTGCAATCGAATGGTTCACTCGTCGGACTTTTTCGTGTTGGTGCTCCGGGTGTTTGGCACCGCCGCCCCCCATCTGTGAATTCGAAACGGATGATGTTTTGTTTTGGTTGTTGTTGTTGTTGTTGTTGGAAAGATAACTACTCGGTTGTTGTTGTAGTTTTCGTCGTTTTGAGACATTATAATTGTTTGGTGACGTCGTTAACAACGACGGGGCGAGCAACGTTTTTTCGTTGGCGACCGACGCTGCTAGAGCTGTCACTGTCACCACACGCCGTGCCGAATAGTTGCTGCTGCTGCTGCTGCTATTGTTGTTGTTGTTGTTGTTGTTGTTGATTTTGGGGTCTCGCTCTGTGCGCCTCGGACTCGGTCTCGGACACGGACTCGGACTCGGACTCGCGGGAGGGGTAGCAAAGGCAACAGCGGGAGCTTTCGCTGTCATAGACGGACTCGGGAAATTGTTCAGTTCCATGTCGAAGTGGCGTCCCCGGAAGAAAGTTTTGATCTGTTGTTCGGCTCTCATGGCTTCTTCGCGCGTATCAAATTCCACAAAGGCTCGGTGTTTGGAACCGCTTTTCGAGAGTTCGTAATCGATGTTGACCACGCGGAGACCACGGGTCCAGTTTGGGTGTTTGCTGGTGTTGTTGGTGGTGGTGGTGGTGTTGCTGTTGCTGTTGCTGTTGCTGTTGCTGCTGTTGCTGCGTTTGCCGCCGCTATTGCCGGCAGGGGCTACGTTCCTTGTCAAGTGTTCCAAAAAGTCGTCCCGCGAAGCCTCGGGAGCAATGTTATCGAAAAACAGAACCGCTCCACTGTTCATGTTGCACGAGATACCGCTGATCCTCGGACTGTACGGTCTTGGCGATTTCGATTGCGATTGCGATGGATTCTGGTGCTGGAGATGGAGATGCTGGTGGTGGTGATGATGATGGATTTCTTTGGACACAGCAGGATTGTTGTGCGAATGCTTCACTTCGTGGTGGTGTCCCATTATTGGTTCCCCCCATCGACGTTTGCTCTTCTTTTGGGGTTCGGAAGTTTTTCGGCAATTCTGATAGAGGGATTTGAACGAATACGAAGACTTTGGGGGAATGAAGGGTACGGGCGCAGTAGCAGCAGGAGGAGGAGCAGCAGCCGCAGGAGCAGCAGGAGCAGCCGCGAAAGCAGCAGTGGATTCCATTCGGTGGCTGTTGTTGGTCGTTGTCGTCGCGTGACGTTTGTCGGGGAACGGTCGGCTGTTCCGTTTCCTCGGAATTGGGCGGTTCGAAATCGAGCGTGGTTCGCTCACTACTCTATGGCGTACCATTTTCGGAAAAACTCTCCGGAGCGAGATGTTGTGAGATGGTGTGGAGTGTCACGGGACAGGTCACGGCTATTTAGGATCACTTCAATACGATGCTCGATGCGACAGCAGGCAATGAATTAAGACGCTGCTATTTTTTGGATACCGTGCTTCAGGATAAATAATTAAACCAACTGCAACGACAAGTCGTTCGTTTCTGTAATAGAAGGATGCCTATCTTACGCAACAGCGTTTGTAACACATAAATAAATACGGAGTAATAGCGTACGAACTTTTGAGTGCGTAATTCGTCGAAAGAATTTGAACAAGAAGAATGAAAGCTGTGAATTTTGTGACCTTGATTCTCTTCAGATTCTGAATTCCAAATTTGCTCGGTTTGCATACGATTCCCGAAATACTTTTTTGTAACGTACAGAAACTTCTACCGTACGAGTAAGAATAAGTACTCGTAGGTACTCGTACTTGTAGTTAATAAAAAATATTCATGCCAAAAATCTATTCAATCTATTCACTGGCCAATTTTTTTTTGTTACTTTGGTCTTTTATTACTTAATCATTGCTCGTGCTTGTACGTACTTGTAACTTGAGCCTAAGTAAAAGAAGGATATTTTTCTAAAACAATTTTATTACCGATCAGAGTAATTTTTGCGTTGACATTAAACATGATGAGAGAGAGGTATATCATCATTGACATCGGGGGTTCTGAATCTTGATTAATTTGATTGCCACGTGTTGAATCAATAAATAAACGTTATACATAGAGGGTCGGCTCCGGAACACATTCGAACTTCAAGCAAGGTTTCGAGCCTTTCATTGGGCGATTCACGAAAACACAGAATATCTGTGTAATTTAGGTCGCGATTGTGTGTCATCTGTTACTCAGTTTTCGTCTTTTTTACTCACATTAGCGTTTTTAAATGTTTAGGAGACCCCCTCGTAAACACTGAATTACTCACAATTCTGTGTCCCCATTTGGAATCCATGACTGCACCTTTTTCATTCCCTTGTTAGTAATTATGTGTTATGTGTTCTTTCATCATGTGTGTACCGGTAGTACCGATCCTTGCTGTATTATATATCTGTATGGTATTGGTCCTTTTAGGAGGTTAAGTAATAGTATCAATGGGGGCCTTTTGCTTGATCGTGTTGTATGAAATAAATGAGGCCCAATGAATTTTCTTGATTGCAATAAGTTATTTACTCACAGGGTGTTAAATGCATTCGTTTGAATGCATATAAGGGATCCAAGTGTTTACTTATAAATCTGGTCTTTAATTATGTCTCGGTACATACCTTTTAACCTGTTTATCTTTGGTGTTAAGTGAAATCATTTTTACCACTTAACGATTTCAATGTAGTGAAGGTTCAATGGTTTTTAGCATCGATTCGTGTTACACCATACTACCGTATACTCCTACTTTTTTACCGTAGTATTTCTAAAAAGTTTTGTAATTCCTTATTCCAAAAATGAACATGAATATGGGAAGAGTTTTTAGGGCACAGATATCTGTGTCAACGATTTTCATTCCTGAATACACACATCAATGCCATGTGACACACATATTCTGTGTTTTTGGGAATCACCCATTATTTGTAATTGCACATACCGGTACCTGAAAATAAAATCAGGTTCGTAAGTATAAGATTTAAGCTGGATGTAGTCCCCGGTCCTAGCCTATGCTTTAAAAATACATGACCGGAGAAGAATATTCCAATCCTGCATACAAAATATATAACTTGCTGAGTCTCATTCTTCCAAACACATAAATGTGCTTAAAACCATATGACCCAATCTTCCGTATTTTCATTCGTATCACAATTGGGACTTGTTCAGTCTTTGGACACTGCCAAGATCTAGGATGAGTCTTGAAAAACATTATTTTCCTTTGTTGTTCCGTGAGTTTGACATCGTTGTCTCCAGGCAACATGTCGATATAATCGAGGATGGCATCGATCCTGTTGAAATGGTCATGTTTCGATACGTCCATTGGTTTGGTCATGTGATGATGTTTGAAGGCTGCTATCATTGTCCCTTTTGCATCGGGGTCTGGCATAATGGCTTTGATGTACTCTCTTGCCGACGCCTTGAATCCTTCTCGAGTGTTCTCTATTTCTCTGCCGGATACCATCTCGTTCCACCTCTTTCTTGGTCCTCGTGCTAGGCACTGTCCCCATTGGGTGTGCTATCTATTAACCGGCATTCCTAAATTGTGACAAGCAATTGTCCAGAAACAGCTCATACGTATCCCTTAATTGGATTGACGTTGTACGCGAATTCCCGTACGACTTTTTTCGAATTTTTTGGGTTTTTTGGTACCCGATGACACAATCGTCGTCCGATTTCTTGCAAGTGGAGTCAATAAAAGGGCATCATTCTCAACTGAAGTAACAATCTATCACTCATAGTACTAGTGTGAAATAACACAGAGAAGGGGGTTTTATTACTTAAGTTGGGCATTTTTGGCTAATTTTGTCAGAAATCGGCCAATTTTCATACATCGGGTCCAGTTTGTCATCGTTGTCGTTGTCGTTGTCATCGTCGCCCCCACCTAGAAAACACCAAAGACTCCACCAATATCGCACACTGTTTCCACACAAATATCAAGGAGTGGTGAATTTGAAGCAATATTTGCTGTCGCCGGCGCCTGGGTCATCAAAGCATAGTAGGAATGCCGTCTTTCGCAATTTTGGCACTCGTTGTTCTCTCGCAATCCCCGTCGTCCGCCTGGGCCAAGAAAACAACAAAGACTGCAGCAAAATACCGCGTCCGTCCCATACAAATAGCGAGGGGTGGTGAATTTGAAGCAATACTTGCTAGTTGTCAAGGTCAAGGTTGCAATTGAATCAAGAATTGATGATCATGCAAATTCATTCTTTCACCCCTAGTCAAAATTACAGAAATGGACCACATCTCCTTGATATCTGGAGGAATCAATCCCTTCTTTTTGTGGCGTGTAGGCATTTGATGGTAGAAGAGGGCTGAGTACTTCGATTGGTGGCATCAAATGATCCTAGATCTCACTTGGTGGATTCGCTGCAGTGTTGTTGTTGTTGTTTGTTGTTGTTTGTTGTTTGTTGTTTTTGGTCCTTGGTCCAAATCACCAAAATAGGCCATATCTCTTGATATTTGGAGGAATCAGTCCGTTCTTTTTGTGGTGCGTAGGCCTTTGATAATTGAAGAGGGCTGGGTACTTCAATTGGTGGCATCGAATGATCCTGGATCTCGCTGCAGTGTTGTTGTTGTTGTTGTTGTTTGTTGTTTGTTGTTTTTGGTCCCCGGTCCAAATCACCAAAATAGGCCGTATCTCCTTGATATCTGGAGGAATCAGTCCCTTCTTTTTGTGGCTTGTAGGTATCTGATAGTAGAAGAGGATCAGGTACTTCGATTCGTGGCATCGAAAGATCCTGGAGCCCGCCTAGTGGGATTTGCTTGAGCATCATTTTTGTTGTTTCTGGTCCCTGGTCCAAATCACCAAAATAGGCAGTATCTCCTTGATATCTGGAGGAATCAGTCCCTTCTTTTTGTGGCTAATAGGTATTGGATAGTTGAAGAAGGCCATATACTTCGATTGGCAGCATCGATTGATCTTTGAGCTCGCTTGGTGGATTCGCTACAGTGTTGTTGCTGTTTGTTGTTTGTTGTCCCCGGTCCAAATCACCAAAATAGGCCGTATCTCCTTGATATCTGGAGGAATCAGTCCCTTCTTTTTTTGGCTACTAGGTATCTAATAGTAGAAGAAGGCAGGATGCTTCGATCGGCGGCATCGATTGATCCTTGAGCTCGCTTGGTGGATTCGCTACAGTGTTGTTGTTGTTGTTGCTGCTATTTATTTGTCCCTGGTCCAAATCACCAAAATAGGCCGTATCTCCTTGATATCTGGAGGAATCAGTCCCTTCTTTTTTTGGCTAATAGGTATCTAATAGTAGAAGAAGGCAGAATGCTTCGATCGGCGGCATCGATTGATCCTTGAGCTCGCTTGGTGGATTCGCTACAGTGTTGTTGTTGTTGCTGCTGCTATTTATTTGTCCCTGGTCCAAATCACCAAAATAGGCCGTATCTCCTTGATATCTGGAGGAATTAGTCCCTTCTTTTTGTGGCTTGTAGGTATCTGATAGTCAAAGAGGACTGAGTACTTCGATTGGTGGTATCAAACGATCCTGGAGCTCGCTTGGTGGATTCGCAGCAGTGTTGTTGTTGTTGTTGTTCATTTGTCCCCGGTCCAAATCACCAAAATAGGCCGTATCTCCTTGATATCTGGAGGAATTAGTCCCTTCTTTTTGTGGCTTGTAGGTATCTAATAGTAGAATGGGGTCGACGCCTTGGATTGCTGTAATAAGCTTGTACTCATTGGTCTTTTAGTAGAGCAGAAGTAGGAATCCACAAATCCACATCCCACATGATCTGTGCCGCTTGTACTATCCCTACAACCTTGATTTCTGCAGGAATCAGTCCGTTCTTTCTATGGAGTGTTGGTATCTAATAGGATACGGCGTTCGACGCGTTGATTTGTGGGCGACGCTTTGTATCAAACTGCTGGAGAGAGATCCCTATCATTAATATTATTTTCCTTCTGAATCCGATTCGTTGAGAGTCTGATTCAAGGACTTCTGACGAACAGCAACGCTGTGTTAGTGTGTTAGTAGACGAACGATTGTACTCTACGCGTGACAATTGTGTTTGGATACTTTCGACAACGGATAATCGGACTACAGGCGAGACTAGGGAAACGCCAGATCTCCTCTTGCTGTGACTTGTTCAGATTGCAGCGAGACAGACCTTAGTATGTAGATTACAAGTAGTTGGTAGCAACTAGTGTGAATTTTGGGATATAAATCAGTTGAATGTTAAAAGTATGAGATAAAGTGAAATCTTGCCGAAATGCAAGATATCTCTTTTATTGAGATGAATACGTTGCAACTGCTGTTGCGTAGTGCTGAGATTACTCGCTGATTATTTCCGTACATGTATTAGTCGTTGACCATATATATTTGTATGCATGTATATGTATTGTGTGAGAATCACATGCCAACGGTTTTCTTCTCTTGTTCCGTTAGGAAGACTCCATGAAATGTTTATCATTAAGGTCAGGAATTGCTCCCGTAGCTCGTGTGATATTTTATGAAATCAGAGTTTGCTCACCGAAGAACAATGGCAATATTGTAAGACAGGGATTGCTCACCGTTTATGCGCGATGGGAATCAGTGCGCCGTGGGAATCGATATCCCGTGGGAATCGATTACTTAGATGGATACGGGACTCATTGATTCATGCGCATAGGAAATCTACCCTTTGGTAGCTTTGGTACTTCTGGTCACGAAAGGAATTTAATACTCCCCATGTCTCCTTGTGAAGGGTCATCACGCTCTACATGATGCTTCCATCATCCTGGAGAAGGTCACCAGTATTACCACAGAAGTGGAAGATGGGCCTGAGCAGTGGATACACAACTGAGTGACTCCAATGCTTGGTGAGAATGTCTGCACAGTTATCCTTACCTGGGATGTGCATCATTAAAATGAAACCTCTCGCTATCATGCTCCGTACGTAGTGAAACGATAGAATGTTATGACGCTTATGCAACCTTGCGTAAGGAAAGGTTGACGTCTGGATCATCTTTTCGTTGTCACCCCAAGAGTATGAGATATCATGTACTCGTGTTCCGAGGTATCGGAATGAGTGGCGTAAGTCGACAATCTGTTTGATGCAAGTTCTTCCTGCAACAAATTCAGCTCCAAAGGTGGCTGTTTCCGTAGTAGACTGCTTCTTCGAGAACCACATCATGGGAGTCTTGTTCGCGAAATGAAGAATACCGGTAACGGCCTTGCCACTGAGAATATCATGCATGAGGTTGGCATCATAGAAGTGTGATAACACTACTGTCTTTCCAAGCGGTGCAGGAGCGTCGTCGGGTAGCTCCTCAGAATGCTCCCCATAGACGGTATTGGACCAGTCGATGGTGTCGGGTTTAGTCAATATAAAATCGGGCGGTTCCACACGGAATCTGATTTTAAAATGTCTAAATTTGGAGATATATCCATAGATACGTTTAGCACGTTCGAGATGCCCATCTCGTGGCTGAGCTCTGAAACTTGAGAGCGTCATCACGGCTGTTTGTACATCGAAACGGCCAATAGCGATGATCCATTGCAGTGAACCGATCATACTTTGGTATTTCTGTATACCGGTTTCTTCAAGAAAGGCTGAGGAGTCCAATTCAGGATGATTGTTTTCCGCGATGGGTGATCGGAACCTGGTGTTAGGTTTACATCCGAACATTTGTTCGTAAGATGCTTCCATCTTTTCGATGAACTTTATGGGATTCATGCACAGAACACCATGTTCGTCGCGCTCAAATCCACATCCTAAATGAAAGTTCATAGGTCCGGATCCCTTCAATTTGAAGTTATATGGTGACGATTGCAATATCTTCAAGAAGGAATTGGGATCTGCCATGCAGAGACATAGGTCATCGACATATGTGCATATAAGCTCATATACCCGTTCACCATGCTTGTTCGTTCCGGGTTTGAGGAATATTTCCGGTTCTGCGCGGGATCTTTCGAAGCCGAGTTCGATGAGACAAGCCGCGAGTAAGTCTCCAAAGCACTTGCCTGAAGACCTGAGACCATATAGGGCTTTGTAAATGACCAACAGGTGACCCTCCAGCGATCCGAATTTGGGACCTGCCTTGATGCATACTTTCTCGCAGGTGACTGCTTCTAAGTAGGCGTTACCTATGTCGGTACCCCATGCTTCTAGATCGTTGAGTTCAGCTAGGAATAGGCACATACGTAGACCGCGAAGAGATACGACGCCTGCGTAAACACTGTGGATAGGGGCCTCAGTGAGATTACCGTTAGCAACGAGGCGAGCCTTGTGTCTTCCGTCGTGTTTGACAGCGTATATCATGTGTACCTTGATCTGTTGGAATCCCGTGGGAATGGAGCTTGTCTTGTATACGCCTTTATCAATGAATGTATTGTATTCATTGAGTTGTGCCATTTCCAGAGTGGTGGCATCTTCCCATTTGGTGTTCCCGTTGGCTTGATCAAATCGGAGGGCTTCTTCGTGGTTACGAGGCACTTTGAATCCATATTGATACTGCGGAGTGGTACGGAAAGAACGTAGTTTGGCTTGGTGCACGAGTCGATCAAGTTTCTTGGTTCGTCGGGCTAGGTTGGTGATTCTCCTGAGACGTTTCCAACCTGGGAGGTCAAGCAAGTTGTTGTCTTTCCCATATTTTGCAACGGTGACTGGGTCATCAGCCGCAATATTGGCCAGAGGTTCATATGTGCGTTCCATATTCTCCCATTCAATCCAGAGGTTATACTTGGAACCTTTGTATTGAGGGTGCTTGTTATCCAGTGGACCTTGGTGTCCTAGGATGCGGCGAAACGACCAGAGTTTGCCGTCTTCTTGTGTTGAATCACGATGGATGTAATTCATGACGTCATTGTATGCAATGATATCATCGAGTTCGTCATCGGAGTGTTTGCACTTGAACTTGATGAAGTCTTTATTGCGTTCAAGACTGTCTTCAACATCGACAATGGTGAGACGTTTCCGGGTGCCATCGAGATTGGTTACAAGGAAGGAACGTCCTTGTAGATCGGCAATCGGGATCGTAGGAATGGTAATAGGTTTACCATCGTCGTCAAATTGTGCGTTGCCTTCTTCGTCGGTAACAACTACCTGTGATGGGTCTACTGAAGGAGTAGCGGGGTTGGTGTGTGGAGTTGTGACGTCACTAACATCAAAGTATGCTAATTCCGGTGGATCAAAATCATCTTCAGTAAGGAGAACGCCATCGGATGTCTTGCTGAAGATGTGTGTCGTAGGAGGACCATCAAAACTCTCCCCATAGTTGTTAGGGAGTGGAGAAGGTGACCAGCTTGGGCTGTCATCGACTTTCTTATAAAGAAAGCTCGGTAACGAGGGGTGGGTGGGTGGTTGAAGAATTGGTTGAGTGCCAGATGCGTGGGGCGTGGTATCTGTTGGTGCAGATGGAACGGTGTCATCGGCGGTGTCACAATCATTAGGTGAACCGTTAGGGGAAACTGAGCTGTTTGGTTTAGTAGACTCGTCAATGAGTTTATTCTGATTGGTATGCTCCCCATGTTTGAAAGCTGGAGCTTCTCCAGTGGCGTATATACGGGGTAAGGAATCCTTTGCATTACGCCATTTGATGAAACCATCATCAGTAAATAAGCCCGCGCGCTTGTTACGTGACTCAGGTGTAAGAGCAGATCGAACACCGGACCGGTCTAGTAACTTGTTGGTAACTGGATCCCAGATTCGAAAGCAGAGTCCATTGCCAACATGTTCGGCGATGCCGACGAAATGACCTAGGCGTTCGGTAGATTTGGTACCGAAAGGAGAGTCATTGGTCTTGAAATACACAGGTTCAAACCAGAAGAAACTGGTGTATGCGCTGATGTCGCCAATTGTACCCGTGGCAATGAAGATCAGTTGTTTATCGGACAGCATAGGGTCAGAGACAACATTAAGGAGACCCGCGACGTATGTCATGCACAGTAACCACATGTGTGGTGGTGTGCCGGTACGATCCATGACGCGATTGACAATGCGTTTGAACGTTTGGTATCGTCGTTCGAATTGATTCTGATGTTGATGGTACGGTTCACTTTGCCAGAGTCCAATCCATAACATCTTGAGGTAATCCATGACTTTCTTGCTTGATTGATAGTTACCATGGTCGCAAAGGAGGCGAATGGGTCTGCCCCATTTTCGAACAAAGTTCTGAAAGCAGGGTAGAAAATCGCCGGTGGTACGCATTTCTTCAACGTGAATAATATGCGATTTACGGCCAAAGAAGATCTGAGCAATCTTGGATCCACCATCTATTGCTGGGACATCTGAATAGACTGCATCGGACATAACATCGTCATTGAAGGGGCGAACGTTCATGGCCGGTTGAGGGGAATGAAACCGTTTGAAAATGTTACCATCAGGGCTAACTGCTAACGAACCGTATTGGGTTGAGTTTTCAAAAGTAGCTTTGATGCGATCGGTGGAAACCCAACAAAAGAAAGGTTTCAGGGATAAGTAGTCATGTTCATTTGGGTATCTTTCACGGGGCGTAGCTGCAATGCGTGTAGTGTCACTTGCTGTACAATCTGTCGGAAACGCAGTGACTGTTCCAGAGACTGCGTTTGGCGCGCAGCATGCGAGACGTTCGTGATGGGCGTAGTCAGTGGAAGTAAGCCAAAAGGAGCGATCGTTGTTCTTATGATCATCAATTGGAAGAAAGGGAGATCGGGTGGAATGGCTGGAATACGAGCTGAGGGATGTGACCGTGGAGGACCCGGGAGAAACAGATATATCGAATCCTTCAAGGCAGCGTGGGTTCCCATATTCGTCGTAATTGGCATAAGGGAGTTGCTGTGGTTGGGGAGGATATTTCTGGAGAAATTGTTCATCCTTTGCACTGATTGTGGTATCGAGAACAGATGGGTCCCAATGTTTATCGGACGTCATGATAACATGTGGTAACGTGTCAAATTCGACAGTCGTATACTTCCGCATCGCAAGGTATGGTAAGCCGTGTCGTATGCTAAGAGGCAGTGCATAGCCATCGGAGGTGGTGATGACCTGTCCTCCGCCTGCTTTGATGGACGTGTCGTCTACAGTGGAAAAATATGCTTCCATCTGGCCGGATGACAATATAGAAGGATGTCGTCCTGTATAGGCACATTCATTGAAAATAAGAATGACGGGGCCTCTGTTCGACATGGAATATGCTCCGCATGTAGCAATGGGAATGTTTTGTACCTGATGATTGTTAATGCCGGTGACGTTAACATATCGTGGTGGAATATCCTTGGAGATGAGACATGCATCATTACCGATGATGCAGCCATTTGCGCCGCGATCGACCATGGCAAAACCAGGGCTAGTAACTGTAGTTTTGTGTATGCGGTATGTGTATGACGTTACGGGCCCATCATTAGGAAAGGTGAGATCATCCTCGGGAGTATACCACTGGTGAAAATTGGCGGAATACGATGGTGTTCCGACAGGTATTTGAGTGTCACCGTCCTTTTTGTACTGAATGTCAGGGTTGTTTGAAAGGAATCGAGCTGGATGCGCGGGTGACACGGAAGACTTGAGAGGTCGCTGGTCCTTAGACGAGGAGGTCGTTGATTTGTATACACCTAGAGATGCATGGAAAACGCCTCTACGATCATTCTCTACAGCAGGATGTAGGTCTGCTGCGGAATTGGCATGCTCATCCTTGGTCGAAGTATCGTCTTCTTGAAAAGATACCGAGTGTTCATGTTGGTATGCCTTTCGGGTAATGGGTTTGACACTGTTGGGGTCAGGTTGGTTAGTGTTAAGTAAGTCGTGTCGCAATGAGGCAACCACGATTTTCTTTCCTTCCGGAGAAAAACTGAGCCAACTCTTCATGTCCTGGCGTGACAAGGCCTTCCATATGTTTGCAGGCAACCTTGTGGTAGGGTCAGGGGTACGTCCAGCCTTGAACACAGCATAATCTTGATAGTCTCCTTCAAATTCGATGGGAAGAGCATAGTCATCATGGTGTTGGATCGAGTCAGAAGAGAAATCATGAACGTGTGCACATACGGTCGACCGAGGAGCAGACATCGCAGACTGGGAATCAAGTCGAGTTGCTTCGAGTAAAAGCGTGATTTTAAGATCGTGGATAGCAGCGGCTTCGGCAACTGCATCCGTTACGGTGCTATTCGTCCCACCTGGATCCTTGACTTTGGCAAACTGTTCGCTTAGCTGGAAGCTGGAATAACATGCCTGACACAATGCTGATTTTACAGTGTGATACTCGAGGGGCTTGTTGGGAGGACGGAGCTTGTTGAGGTGATTCAATTCGTCAAATGATGAATTTCACTTTGGATTCCTTCCAATTGTTGAGGTTCAACTTGAGCAATGCTTGTAGCTGGGTCGAGTTGTTGTATACCTTTGCTTTTGATTGGCTATGGAGGTTTACGAAGTCGAAGTAGGCCTGGCGTCCATCACGAGTGGTAGAATGACTGTGTACACATGATGCAGAAAGGTCACTCTTGAAGACTTCCAACATTAGTACCCAGAAGAAGGCACATTGTTTGATGTAGAGATCACGGGTGTAACCCACAAGCGTGGCTGGAGGCCAAGTTTCATCGAGGAATGTCTCTGTATCGATGTCATATGCTTCGAGTTTAGCTTTGAAACCGACGAGCCAGTGTTCGAATCTCGAGTCATTCGTGAGGGGTGTAAAGGATTTTTCATCTTGTGCTTTTCGGCACCATGATTCGTACTTTACCTGCTGAGGGGACTTTTTGTTACTTCCCGCCGGAGGAGGTGGTGGGTTCAGAACAGATTCGTTACGTAAGCGTTGGGCACGCTCTCCGCGGAATGCCTGGAATTCCATGTATGTATATGACTTTACATCTTTCCAGTCCTTCTCGTCTTCTCCTAGGTCGACACCTTCTTCTTGTAGGTCGATAGCGAAGTCCGCAAGTGCTTCTATGCTCCTTTGGATGGATCAAGGGATATGCGTTGCCAATCCTCGCTCCATATAGGTAAGTTCGCGTGCAAAATCCGGTTCGATAAGTGCGTCGAGGAACGACTTCCACTCGCATAATCCGCCTTCTTTGAGAGCTAGGCACAACTTGCTAGTAATCTCACTTGTTACGTTGAGTAATGATATGAGTATCTTTCTCATATCAGCATCGAAGCTGGGAAAGCGTTCGATAGTGGTGACTTCGGCGTCATTCTTCTCTTCGCCTCCGAGTGCATTGACGGCCATTACCGGTACCGGTATGTTCGGCATCTGTGGTGGTTCGGAGCCTTGGAAGGAAGTGCGTGGTAATTGAGAATGGGAACTGCTTCTTGTGCGATGTGCGACGTGCATATGCCAGCGTAGGGATTATGTTTAATTCCGTTCCTGTTCCTTCTTGTGTGCAAGCCTTCTTAGAGCTTGCGACTGTTAATCTATTATTTTCCTTCTGAATCCGATTCGTTGAGAGTCTGATTCAAGGACTTCTGACAAACAGCAACGCTGTGTTAGTGTGTTAGTAGACGAACGATTGTACTCTACGCGTGACAATTGTGTTTGGATACTTTCGACAACGGATAATCGGACTACAGGCGAGACTAGGGAAACGCCAGATCTCCTCTTGCTGTGACTTGTTCAGATTGCAGCGAGACAGACCTTAGTATGTAGATTACAAGTAGTTGGTAGCAACTAGTGTGAATTTTGGGATATAAATCAGTTGAATGTTAAAAGTATGAGATAAAGTGAAATCTTGCCGAAATGCAAGATATCTCTTTTATTGAGATGAATACGTTGCAACTGCTGTTGCGTAGTGCTGAGATTACTCGCTGATTATTTCCGTACATGTATTAGTCGTTGACCATATATATTTGTATGCATGTATATGTATTGTGTGAGAATCACATGCCAACGGTTTTCTTCTCTTGTTCCGTTAGGAAGACTCCATGAAATGTTTATCATTAAGGTCAGGAATTGCTCCTGTAGCTCGTGTGATATTTTATGAAATCAGAGTTTGCTCACCGAAGAACAATGGCAATATTGTAAGACAGGGATTGCTCACCGTTTATGCGCGATGGGAATCAGTGCGCCGTGGGAATCGATATCCCGTGGGAATCGATTACTTAGATGGATACGGGACTCATTGATTCATGCGCATAGGAAATCTACCCTTTGGTAGCTTTGGTACTTCTGGTCACGAAAGGAATTTAATAATTAATGGCATTTTGGGCCATTTGTAATGGGGGTGAGGTGCAAGATCAGTCCAAATTTCCTTGGTTTTAAGCCAAATCAGTCCGCTCTTCTACTGGATTGTAGCTCTGTTGATGATGGTGACGGTGATGTGCTTGGATCCTGAATTGTTGGAGTGTAGCGGCCGGTCATAATTTTTTCCCATGGTGATAAGAAATTTTGAGTTTGTACGGATGCTCGAAAAAAGCCAAGTGTAATAGAGCTGCCAATGACAATAGCTCAGCCAAAATACCAAGTAGGGACCTGGGACAAAGTGTTTTCTAAGACAGTTTTTTACGAGGAATAAGAATATGAAGTCGGATTCAAAATCCGATAGAGTGAAGACTTTCGTTCGGCCCCTCAAAAATAAGCGATTTGTATGGCTGTACGCGTACGATCCAATTAAGGGATAGAGTACTTCTTCCACTTCCAAGCTCTGCACTCTTCTGATGTTCTTCTTGCCTGCCGATTGATTCGTCGCCCTGGCGTAGTCCACCACAATCTTGTGGCTATCGTGGCCTTCAGTGACGCCAAACGTCCTTTTGTAATAGATACATGGCTGGAATTGAGTATTCATCTTGTTGTCTGTCTGTTATTCCTTTACTGATTACGTGATATCATGCGTATTATCTTTTGTATGCATCGAGTAGTCTTAATGTAGTAATTACAGTGTATCAACTATCGGTACGTTTTTTTTAAATTGATAAGATAGAATTATAAGTTGTTACTGAATTGATATGTAAATATAAAGTGGTCTCTATAGAGAAGTCATTGAGACATTTTCCTCCGGTTCTTCAGGAAGTAGACCTTCTCTCGGTCATTAGGAATCTTCTCTTGATCATCGGAATTGTCTTCTATTTTCAACTTCATCATGACTCGATTGGTCTGTGATATAATCTACAAGTTGCTCGGCCGCGCGGTGTAATAAACTAGTAATCCAAAATTGGATTACAACAGTAATCATGTAATCCATTTTATTCCAGTAGAACTCAGTACTGGAAAACAATTATGGGCATGAGAGTGAGTGCAACGAGCTCGAGTGCCAATAATTGTTTTCCAGTACTGAGTTCTACTGGAATAAAATGGATTACATGATTACTGTTGTAATCCAATTTTGGATTACTAGTTTATTACACCTGTGTTCCACCGAGGTCGAGGTCGAAGCCGAAGGCTGAGACTGAGACCAAGGTGGAACACAGTTAGTAACACTACTGAGGCCGAAACCGAGTGCAACGAGGCTGAGACCGAAGGAGTGTTACTAATTCAGCAAAGCCAAGAGCACACTCGTAGATTATTTACGTAATCCACGAGTTCAACCGATTTTTTCATGTAATTTGGCCAACTGGGTTGCTGAATTATTACACCAAAACAAGAGGAGCTCGCTCACAGCAACCGAACTACAAGCACTGCCTGCTACAATCTAGGGAATGGTGTATTCTTGTGGCGTCTGGCTTGGAAGATTTTCTAACAAGCTTGGAAGTGTTGCTTCTTGTTGAGGCTGTGGCTTCTTTTATCAATTCCAAACTACAAGCATTGTCTGCTGCTATGATGCGGCTTACTTTGTATTCTAGGTCCGGCGTCCGAACTACAAGCACTGCACTGCTACGATCTAGGGGAATGGTGTACTACTCTTGCTCCGGCGTCCTCGGGGCTGACGATGGCAATGATGATGACGATGACGATGGCAATGACGGCGGCGAAATTAATTTTCGTTTCTCCCCTAAGCTACCAACGCAAAGCCGTTTAATAAAATCGATACCGCCTCCTCATTGCGGACATTTTGGTACCAGTTTGGTCCCCTAGCTCCCAATATTCAGGGAGATATCAATTTTTTACTGTCACCATTCTTGGTTTCATTGACGATGACGACGGCAATGACAACGACGACTAAAATTAATTTTTTGTGCTCCCCTAAGCTATGAACTCAAAGCCGTTTGACATAATCAATACTGTCTTGTCATTGCGGACATTTTGGTACCAGTTTGGTCCCCTAGCTCCCAATATTCAGGGAGATATCAATTTTTTACTGTCACCATCGATGTTTGGGCGGTGTTTGGTTTGGTGCTTCTTGCTTCTTCCACTTTTTGTTTTCATTTTCGTTTTCAGTTTCAATTTTCAGTATCTGTTCATCCTCCAATCGTCTCTTGGCGTCTGAACTACAAGCACTGTCAGCTACGATCTAGGGGAATGGTGTATTCTTTGTTGCTCCTCCGCCGGCGTTCGAACAAGAAGAACAACAACGACAATGACGACGACGACTAAAGTTAATTTTCGTTGCTACCCTAAGCTACAAACGTAAAGCCGCTTGACATAATTGATACCGCCTCGTCATTGCGAACATTTTGGTACCAGTTTGGTTCCCTATCTCCCAATATTCAGGGAGATATCAATTTTTTACTGTCACCATTCTTGTTGGTATCCTCGTTGTTGATTTGTTTGGTGGTTGTTCTTTGCTTCTTGCTTCTTCCTTTTTGTTTTCATTTTTGGTTTTCAGTTTCGGTTTCGGTTTCGGTTTCGGTTTTGTTTGATTACTTTTGTTTTTAGGGTGAAGGTGCAAACTGTCATTTTCTACTGTCTTAGTACGTATTACAGATTGGATTACTTTTTTTAGCGAGCTCTTAAGTAGATGAGAGGCGTTGATTTCTACTGTCTTAGTACCAAGCTCAGTGGATTACAGAATTGGATTACTAATCCGGTGAGGTGCTAATGAATTGATTACAAATTAACTAATGTTTCTTAGTACGAGCTCCTCGAGTTTTGGTGTAATAATTTAGTAATCCAGTTGGCCAAATTACATGGAAAATCGGTCGTACTCGTGGATTAAGTCACGAGGATTATTGTTACAATGTTTGACTTAAAAATATATTTTAAAGAAGTGTTTTTAGTTGTAAAATACAGTCGTAAACAATGGAGGTTTGGGTTTTAAGGAAATGTTATTATTGTATCGATCAATAGATACGAGTACCGTACTATGAGTGTACTCGTAATTAGTTGTTGGTTGCACATGATAGAAGCTTCAACTCCACCACGGCCCTGCGCAGCGCCAGCTTTCACATACAGTAAGCAGTTATGGCGTGAAATGTTTCAGTGGTTCGGGAGAAGACTACGGTACTAATCTAATCTTACTTGTACAACATGCCGTCGTGGTGTAGAAGTAAGAAGCATGTCTTTTTCATCATGCGCGACGACCCACGACTAAAATTCGTACCATACCGCACCGTACAAACGTGAGAACAATGCCATTCCGTTTTTGAGAGTGTCACACTCACCTCTTCAATGGTTGCTCAGGCACCTTTCCAATTGCTATCTTTCGCGGATCAACAACCAGATCTTCCTTCCAAGTATTTTCACAAATCAAAACAAGCAAAAAGGAAAAACCAACTACCTACAACTACAACACTACAACACTACAACACTACAATACAATACCAACCACTATGGCCGACCACAACACAACCAATAATGAACAAAAGAAGGAAGAACTCAAGCGCGTCACGCTCGAAGCGATCACCAAAGAATGTCGCGACAAATCGTCTTCCGAGCACGCCGATCTGCGGGCCATTGCCGAGGGACTAGCTAAGGGCCGGGAGCTGGACCTCACTATTCTGACCGGCGGGCTATGCAACTACAGCTACAAGATCCACTTTGCAGACCAAACCGATGATGATGCCGCTCTCTTCGCCAAGATGACCTTTGGATCTCCGCTCTTTTTTCCAGACGTTCCCTGCCCGCTGAATCGAACCAACTGCGAGCATGAAATGATGGACTTGTATTCCAAGGTGTCTCCCTTTCCCGAATCCACCGTGACGCCGTATTTTTGCATCGACGTGGACTGCGAGGAAGACAACACAAAGATCCTGGCGACTCAGTTTGCTCCTTCCAACCTGGAAGAACAGGCTGGTCACCTGTTCATCGACGGGGGGGTCCTAGGCACGGCGTTTGCAAGCAAGCTGGCCAAGGGATTGGCGGCGCTCCACAATGCAAAGGTCACCGATCCCGACTTCAACAAGGACATCAAACCATTTTTCATGGCGCTCTCGGGATTGATGCCATCGATATTTGACGGGTACCTCGGCATCGGTGGAGAGGACGAAAACGATGCCGCCGCACCCGAGCCCCCATCCAGCCCGGCTGCGGAATTCGCCAGATTGCAGGGGAAGGAAAAACTCGACCGGATCGTTGAGGTCTACGCCGAGTGCCTCCAGCGCTCGGACTGTTACGTCCACGGGGATGCCCACGCCTTCAACATTCTTGTGGAGGGCAAGAATGCCAAGAGTCCGAACGACGTCACCGTCACCGAATCCGTGACCAGCGACACAAGCAGCTGTAGCGGAGACTTTTGCCTCATCGACTGGGAAATGACCCACGTCGGTCCGATGGGCAAGGACCTCGGATGGGTCTTTGCCTTTCCCGTTGCTTGTCTCTGTGCGCACGCCGTCCAGGGAGACACCCTGTCCTCGGAGAGCATTCTGGAGTCGCTCGACGTCCTCTGGAGCGAGTATTCCGCGGCGATCGATCTGGACGGAAAGGACGATCTGACACTCGTCGACGTGTACCGCCAGGTCCTGGGTTTTAGCGGCATGCTGATGCAGGGGTACAGTGAGATTGGATTCCACATGGATTATCTTCCCATCGAGGAGGGTCCCGACGCCGAAGCCCTCGCGGCCGCCGTCAAGGGATCCCTGGGATTGATCGCCATCAAGGCCCTGTCCTGGGGATTCGGGGAGGACGGAGAAACCGCCACCCTGGAAGACCTCAAGGGTCGGTTCCACGGCGCCGTCCGAGACGAACTGCGGCGATTGGCACCGACTGCCACGGTCACGACACAGACGAATGGTAACGGGGTCCGCGAATCCGAATCCGAATCCGAATCCAAATCCAAATCCCGGCGCTCGTCCCTCCTCCGCACCTCGGGACGGCGGGTCAGCGATTCCCACGTGTTCCTCGAGATCTCGAACGAGTTTCGGCGTGCGAGCGTCTCGTCCGCAAGCGCAAGCGCGCTCGCGGACACGGACGACGCTTTGGCATCTGCTGCTGCTGCTTCGAGGCGGCGCGCGAGCCTCGCGGTGACGCGGTCTTCGATCCAGGAACTGGAGCAGGTCCTGGCCAACATGAACTACAATTAACTGTTCGTTTGGAACGACCAAGTGAATGATGCAACACTGCAACAGCAACAACAACGACGACGACAACAACAACAACAACAACATAATACGATCATTGCGTAATAGAATAAATCAGAGAATAGAATATGCTTATATAGGATCATTGTCAACAACGGAATTAGAATTACATCAAACACCAAACCGAATCTTCTGTACAGTATGTGAGCACAGCACTTCGTACGGTATTGTACGCGTACCGAAAAATTGGACCAAATTATGGAATCGTTTAGACACCGATACTACTGCACCATGCGAATTGCCTCTAGTTTGGGTTAGTTCGGATGAGTTCCGAAAAGGAACCGGTAGAACACCAATCTTTTCGATCAATCCTTGGATAACTACCGTAGCTCGTGCATCATGCGTCCGATATCCGAATCCGAGTCAAAATCCGAGTCAAAATCCGAAGAGCAGTCGAGGGTCGGGTTGGGTTGGGTTGGGTTGGGTCGAGTGCAGCCATGTCACGGTCGGTTGGGTGCCGAATCCTCTGCATTCATGCACGTACAAAAAGCATTCGTGCATATTATCATACCGAACACGTACACGTTCCGGGTTGGTATGGTACTCGTACTATACCGCACGGTGCCACACGAACTCACATTCGATCCCGGACCGTCGGTCTGTACAGACAGCATCCTGTTCCGGCTTCCGGCAGAACAGAGCAGAGCAGAGCAGCTCACAAACGTCACAATCTAGACTATTTTTTAGTAATGTGTGATAATAGTATGCTATAGTACTAGGACCTACTGTATATTGGTATATATACCGTACCTACTGGAACCGTTCGAAGAGCTGATGTACAGAAATCCGGCAGGAACGAGACAAAGAGTTAATCCCTCGCGATGGGTATCAATACAAGGCTGTGGATGTGGATGTGGATGTGGATGTGGCTGTGAATGTGAATGTGAATGTGATGCCTGAGTAGACACGGAATTCGAATCGCTTTGTAATTTATAATAACTATTGTTATGTTGTATGTGCAATTAGTGTAGTGTAGATAGTTGTTCCGTTCCAAAATTCTTGCGTTCCTTGGTGGATCGATTTGATTCGATTTGATTCGATTCGATTCGACTCGATCCGGCTAGTTTTGCCAACGGATTTTGCTTTTGTACTGCATGCACTGCATATGCAGTACCTAGCACTCTACCGTACTAATGGTTCCAATCGTAGATTTTTCCCGAGTCTTCGTGGCCCGTCCCGTCCCGTCCCGTCCAGTCGGGTCCTCTGCTCTCTATGGAAGAATGAATGAATGAATGAATGGCGGCTCTGTTCCCCGTGCGCCACGATCTTCTCCGGATCGCAAATGGCACGCACGCACTACCAATCAGTTTCGCTTGACTGTTGTTGGCGTTGCCGTTGCCGTTGCCGTTGCCGTTGCCGTTGCCGTTGCCGTTGGCTCTCGCTTTGGCTTTCCTTGCTGTTCCGTTTCGTTCCGTTCCGCGCCTATATTACCCAAAGACGCTCCGGATCAGGCTCAGTCCCAGTCCCAGTCCCAGTCCCGGCTTGCGCCGCCGCCGCCGCTGCCGCTGCCGCCTCTTGTGGTTGTGGTTATTTCCGTACAGAGACGTCTTGGTGAAGGAATCCGTGGGATATTTTTGCTTGAAAGAATCCCAGTGTTCCGAGTCGCGGCCCTTGCGGGGCGTGGAAAAACACCCGAACAGGCCGATGCCCGGCGCTGTCGTCATAGTATTTGCCATGGTAGTGGGCGGGGTTGGGTTGGGTTGGGTTGGGTTGGGTGGGTGCCGTTTGTCTTGCCTTGCCTTGTGATGCCTTGCCTTGTATTGCCTTGCCTTGCCTTGCCTTGCCTTGTGTTGCCTTGCCTTGTCTTGCCTTGTGCTGCCTTGCCTTGCGTTGCGTTGCGTTCCGTGGAACTCGGTGGAGCCAATCGGTGAAAGGGACGGAGGAAGAAAGGAAGGCTCGTCCGTGGGCTGTTGCGTTGCGTTGCGTTGCGGAGAGATAGTTGTTGTGTCGAAGCCTGTTTGTTGCTTCCTTTTCTTGTATGAGAGTGCGTGGGGTGGTTCGATAGAGATACTACGGATGGATTACCGACCCAAATGCTCGCGATCTAGTACACACTCCCGTATCGTTTGTTGGATTATTAATTGTTACGAAGTATTTTTAATTATGTTTCGTAATGATAATACCGTACCGGTACGGTATTTCGATTTTTTTTTTTTTTTTTATGGAAGTCTGTGTTTGTTTGTGTTTGTGTGTGGGTTTGAAATGAATTTCCTATCTGGATCTATTCTAGCGGTGCGCAAAGTTGTTCTTTCGGCTCGGCATTCGTACCGTATCATACCGTTCTTTTTCGGCGAATGTGTTGGTCATTACGGTACTAAACCAACAGCGCGTAATTACGAACAGTTTGTGCGTTGTATGTTGTACGTTGTACAGTTCGTACCTTCATCGAAAATAATAATACGATAAGTAAAAATATAAGCATAATACAAGACGAAACGCACTCAAGACTTACTCCGAACATCAAGGAAAAAGCGATGAATGGCAAGCTTACATCCTGTATTGTTACGGTCATTACAGTATTATTCCGTCAACACATGTGAGCTTAATTCAGAACGAGAATGGTCGAGTTTTCGGCGAAACAACATCTTGTGGTTTTGTAAGATTAAGTACCGTATTCGTAATCTCTCATAGTTGCATTAGGAGTACCGTACGTAACACCTGTACGTAAAGTAGTAGGATTCGGTTCAGTATGAAACCTATCGGCACGAACTCGTACGTACCGTGCGTTATGACCGAGTGAAAGTACCGAAGGACTAAAGATCTGAGGTACGGTAGTATTCTTCCTATCGGTATTCAATACAGATTGGCACGGTGCTTGGAGTACGAGTAAGATTTACGAATAGTACTACCTACCGTATGATATGAATGAATGAATCATCGTTGCAAACCCGAATGAATCCGGCCTAGCAAACTTTTGTCGATGTTTCGGCGGGTCTCTGATTCTCCAAAAGTCCTATATCTAAGCCCCTGATCTAAGCTGATCCAGGGCTGTGTTTAGGCCTGTCCAATTTGAAGACACACACAAACATTGCGGGACTCATAATATCATTATACGAACTTCGTATTAGTATGTCAAAAACCGCTCTCATCGGTACTCGTACACTGCTATCAAAAATATCGTAGTGCCCCGGGTTTGCGGTCCCTGCCTCGCTTTGGGTTGAAACACCGGGAGATTGTGGGCCGACCGATGGCGGATAGTTTCGGTACGCGGTGATGGGATGGGATAGGATGGGATGGGATGGGATGGGATGGGATCTGGTAGGTGTTGTTGTGTTGTTGTGTTGCGTGTTGTTGTGTGTGCTCCACATCGCGTCGAGTGCCTGCCTGCCTGCCTGCCTGCCTACCTTTGTTTGTTGGCGAGTCACCAGACCAGACTCTCGGCAAGAAACCATACCACAGAGCTGCAAATGATTGAGTTCGAGGCCATTCCGGTTCCGATTCCGATCGGCTGGAAGAGAATCCAACAGATTCTACCGTTTCGGCTAGTGTTTGTTGGTTGTATTGTCTTGCTCTCGCCGTAGTTTCGGTGGATACAACGAAGGCGGCATTGCTGGAAGAGCGGTAGGCAAACACGTGTACGTACCGCCCGCACCGTGCGCACAGACACACACACAGACACGCACAGAGACACACACAGACACGCACACGCATGGAACTAGTAGTTGTATAATATAATTACGTACAGTTCGTCGCGTTGTTTCAAAATCGTTGTCGGAGCATTGTGCAATGCGTCATCGATTGGCATCGTGCTGTTATTTTGGTTTGAATCCATCTTCTGGTTTCCTAAACTCAGCGGAACAACGTCACTACGGTACTACGGTACTACGGTACTCCAGCACTCCAACTGCGAACGAATATCTACCGTACGGTACCGAAGAAGTACATTTTTGCGGAGGGAGGTTGTGCGGTGCGGTGCGGTGCGGTGCGGTGCCGATCCGATCCCATCCCGTCCCGTCCCGTCCCGTCCCATCCGGGGCGAGGGACGATCCATCCCGGCGTCGACCACCACCTGTCCGATGCTCGCCCATTCTAGCTAGGAAGCCACTCCGACAAGCTGCAAGCGGCTTCCCTTCCTGCAAAATGGAGAGGATACGGTAATACGGTGTGCCCTCGGCAAGGCATTCCCTCACACGCACGGTGCGGTGCACCCATCATTGCATTGGAAATTCCGATTGTTGTGAAATCGAGAATTTATAGATCTAAAATTTCGTCGTTAGGAGCAGGGTTCTCGCAATAGCTCAGTTGGCAGAGCGGTGGACTGTAGAAAGTCTGAAGACATCCATCGGTCACTGGTTCGATTCCGGTTTGCGAGACACTTTTTGCTGGACGTGCCATCGGTCACTGGTTCGATTCCGGTTTGCGAGACACTTTTTGCTGGACGTGTCACACCGAACCCCCACGGCGACGGAACTCCTTCTATCGTACCGGATGATCAGGGCGTGCCAAGGTCGTCAGACGCAGAAGCTCTCTTTTTGTGGAGAGGCTACGGTACGGTAGGAGTGGCAACTAATAGGAGTAGGAGTTGTCTTACTCGTATTGTTTCCTATTTATTCTCAGTCCTTCCTGTTTGGGCTCAACAAAAGGCTCCCGAATGAATCGTTATCGTAGGTACGGTATTACCGTACGTACCGTAGTTTCATTCTCGATCAAAAAATCAATCCCATCCAAATCCACCTCATAGTTCGTATCGTACGGTTATCTTCTTACCGTACCGTACGGTATGATACGAACATCGTACTCTTCAATATTTTTTCTTTCTCCACAGCGGGCACGGCACGGCACGCTCGTTTTCGCAGATGGCATTGTTGGTTTTTTGTGATTGGTTTTACCGTAACGGTACAAGTACCGTCCTATCACACGTGTGTACGAATAGTACGGAACAATTCATTACGACCGCATTTTGTCACAGGGTACCGTACGGTACAAGAGTATGGTAGCAGTTT
This sequence comes from Pseudo-nitzschia multiseries, assembly GCA_037355745.1. Lineage (NCBI taxonomy): Eukaryota > Bacillariophyta > Bacillariophyceae > Bacillariales > Bacillariaceae > Pseudo-nitzschia > Pseudo-nitzschia multiseries. Next base: position 5,455,322 of record CM074789.1, read on the forward strand.
TCGTGGTGACACGTTTTGTTTCTAACAACCAAACAATCTGCCGGGTGCGATGCGGGATTGGACCATCAAGATTTTAGGTGGCATCGATGTCTCCCAATGAAACGAAACGAAACGAAACGAAACGAATTTCAATTATTTGAATTATTTCATCCGTTTCGTTTCTCTCTTGAGATGAGAATGACTGTTAAGACAGTTGGAACGGAACGAAACGGAACGGAACGGAAGAGATCAAGGATGATTGATTCATTCTCTGTCTCTACGTTGCACCATGCTTCACCACCATCGATTCGAGTCAGTAGCCATGGTTCGTTCCGTTGGTCTCGAGAAACTCACATTATTTGGAACGATGCGAGCAATCGATCCGAATCATCAGCAAGTGGTTTGTCTTTTCGACCCCATTGCCAGCTACGCTACATGTGATGTGATGTGACTGCGAAATTACGATGACGTCCAAGCCGATTAATGGAAACACCGGAGGCCTAATCTAAACTAGTAAATCGTTTCGGGAATAACTACCAATCTAATTTATATAGTTTGTACATAGTCGGTATTACTCGACCGGAATACCAATCAGATCCAATCCATCCATCCATCCATTCGCTGCCGGGGGCCTACGAAAATCGTCGCGGAAGGCTCGGCTCTCGCGGCACGTCTCGCGGCAGACAGTGGAGAGAGAAGAGAGAGTATCTATCAGAGAGAGACACAAGTCAATCAGCAAAGCAAACAAGCCGAAAGTGCTTAGAGTTCGCCAACAATTGGGACGGATCCTCCGAGTTGTTCGTGGACCATGAGTCCAAGAATTCCCATCATGGCGGCACGTCCGTTGTTGAGCTCGATGGCACGCTTGGAGAGCTTGGTCTCCTCGTCGAAGGTGTCCCATCCGAAGTCGAGGGATCCGTTACGGAAGTCACCAACGAATTCGTTTCCGGTTCCCTCGATGTCCTTCATGACACCAAGCTCGAGAGCGGCAACGAAGGCAACGATCTGGGCGAGTCCGGCCGAAGGGAATGGCGTCGGGTCCGGAGATGGCGGCCCATCCGTTGGGGTAGGAGGCGAAGGAGTCACCGGAGTAGTCGATGTCACCGGGAAGGTGGACTCCGTAACGGGTGGTGATCTGTCCGAGGAAGGCGAGCATACAAATACGTCCGTGCTTGATCTCGACGTATCGGAGACGGTCGAACTTTTCTTGGTCACCGTCCTCAACGAGTCCCAAAGGATCGAAGAATCCGAGCGGAGGCTGCGATCCGAGGGCATCCTCGAAGGCCTTGATGGCGGTGGAGGTGGTGGCCTTGTTGGCAGGGGCAAAGGCGGCGGCCGAGGCGATGAGGGTGGCGATGATGGCGGACTTCATTTTGTTTGTTTGTTTGTTTGTTTGTTTTGAATGTGTGTCAAAGTAAATTGTGAGAAGATGGATTGCTTCGAAGCGACGGAACAATCGATGTACGGTACTCGTGCTCGTACGAGTACGAGTACTCGTACCGTACTCGTATCCGTCGTTGATTCCTTCCAATGCTCTGCTACTAGTACGAGTACCGTACCGGTAAGTCTTTGAGTTTAGTTTGGGAGACGTGAATTTTGCCGCGAAAGGTATCTTTCCGGATGCGATCAATAAATTGCTTCAAGGTTCACCGCTTCAACCAAGAAGGAAGCAGATGCTCACGTGGCTCCTGCGCGCATCTTTTTTGTTCTTTCTGCGCGTGCGAAAGATCTAGCTCGCTACAAAAATTCCCAACAGGTCCAGCAGCTACGAGGCTGCCCCCGCCCGGTTCACGAGAATGCTCTGACTCTATTCTCCGAGTTCAGAGTCTAGTCGAATGAATCGAGTGAGTCGTTCGTGCCGCTTGTGCGCGTGACAGAGGGTGTGCCGTGCTAGACTGACTCGACTCGCGGCTGTACGGTAGCAGTCCACGCGCGGTGCCATCGCCAGGAAACGCTCGCACTCAACAACAAAAAAGGCAAGTACCGGTACCAGTACCGTAGCAAGCAAGGCTTGAAGGTCAAAAGATTGAGATTGGGGCTTTGGTCCCACTTCGAATTGTGTGGGTCACAGATGATGATGATGATGACGATGATGATGATATACCGGTACTTCGTACTCCGGTAGTACCGCACGGTAGCAGTTGCAAGTTACGGAGTAGTTGCAAACACCGTCGTGTCGAACACCGTCGTGTCGAACACCGTCGTGTCCCGTCGTGTCGTGTCGTGTCGCAACCGAATTGTGAACGAAAATACAAGGATGCGAGATCCCCGTTGACCACCAATCTTGCCTCAGCGGTGGCGCTCGTGCTCGTGCTCGTGCTCGATCCGAGACGCCCAATCGTTTCGGCCTCTTTTGCCAGCACCGAGGACTTCGATTCGGAATCGCACCCCGTTCCTCGGCAATGGCAATCGAAACGTCGATGTCGACGGATCGGTCTTTGGGTGATGCCGCCGGATTCGGTCGTTCGGAGAGTTGCTGTCGTCGTCGTCGCCGCCGCCGCCGCCGCTCCTCGTGGCGTTGAGGGGAACAACAGCGGATGCCGACGACGGAGACGATGATGGCTCCGTCCGTCTCCTGTCCGTGAATAGATCCATGGACGGCTCCGTTTCGTTTCGTTCCGGTAGCGCTCGGCCCGGCAGCGGTATTGCAGCCGGTCTCTGTTGGTACCTCCTCGTCTTTGGAGCCGCCGCTTCCGCTTCCGGCCTGCCGGTTCCCGATTTTCTTCCCCTTGTTCCCGGCTGGCCCCCCTCGGACGCCAAGCCGACCTGGTTGGCTCCCGCCCTTGAGGACTCGCTCGGCCCACTTGTTTGTACCTCCTGTCCGAGCTGCTGGGGACTGTTGCGACGACGTGCGACCTGCGACGTACGACTGTGCGGAATTTTCCGAGCTTGCCACGGAGGATCGGACCTACCTGGCCTTTTTGCGTGGATCTGGTGTTGTTTTCCGTTCCGTCTTGTTGCAACCGTTTCTGTTGAGCAGGGTGGCATCGCAATCGCAGAAGCAGAAGCAGAAACAGAATCGAACCGGGGAAGACAACGACGGGAACACGAACACGAACACGAACATTCCGGGGATCTACAAGATTCCCTTTTTGGGCCTCGTGGCGTGGCTATTTGGCGTGTGACGGATCGAATCGAATCGAGTCGAAGCAAGAAAACGATGGCATCGAACAACGAATCGGGATGGAAAACGACTGGACATGATATACACACGGCAACACAGCAGCTAACAACACTACCTTATAGAACGCGCTTTGTCACGGTGATGCTTTGAAGTCGAATGTGAATGTGAGTGTGACACGGTATTCTATTCTATTCTGGGAAATCAATTCCCGCTGAAATCGTTCCACAAAAACGGCGGAATCGATCGGAGTCGTGTCCGGTTGGACACACCATCCGATGCGATACGATACGCTACGATACGAATGCTTTAGTGTAGCACGGTATGTCAGGGTTGGAACAATACAGCATCTCACTGCCAGCGTGGTTCTACCGGTATACCGTGACATTACAGTACTGTGTTTGTAGTTCCGGAGATTGTGGGTGGTGGAAAACGACCGATTCGTCGAATTGGCTAGTAGTAGGGTCCGAAGCAGGTGTTTCCAATGCGTTGCGTTGTGTTGTGTTGCGTAGCATTCCATTCTGTTTCATTGCGGCCAAGAAAACCGCCGGGCCGGTAGAAGGGATCAAAAAGAAAGCCGCAGCTCGTCGTCGAACGCAGAGCGCAGAGACTTCGTTGCTCGCGAGTCACTCGCACTCGTGCCGTTGTCCAGCGAATGGTACGGTATTATTGGATTGTGCATAATTCACACACACGCGTGTCGCTGCTCTCCGCGAGAATTGGGCATCGTTTGCTCAGCAAGCACGGTCTTTGGCAAACTCCCTTGTTGACACAACAGTACGGTACGGTACTTGCATGTAGTTTGGTCCTTGCTGCTTGTTACACTTGCTGGTGCTTTGCGTTGCGTTGTGTTGCGTTGCGTTGCTGCTTTCTTGCCGTTCGGTCCTGCATCTGACTGTGCATTCGGGACGAAAACGACGTGCGGTTGTAGTACTACTACTAGCCCTCCTCTCTACGACCATGATCCATTGAAACAAAGGACGGTTTGTTGTTGTGTTGAGCTCCTCCGCCATTGGACTTTGACGATAATGGGGCGATTGGAACATCGGGGCTACGTACCGGTATTCGAACCAATCCTAGTTTCAGGTAGCACCACCAGTCCTCGCTCGCTCGCTTGCTTCCTTGCTTCCTTGCTTCTTATTCGAAACTCACTCCACAAAAATATGAGTACTAGGGTCTTATCCGAGCAGAATGATTGGACGCAGTTGTGACATCAACAAGATCTGAGCTGGACCTGTTCAGGACTACGCTTACATGAATACTGGTGCTATGATGTAATGTCACCGGATGACCTTGAATATATAAGAAATGTTGAAATGACATAGGCTGGAACACCTTTTTTATGTAGTAGCAGCAGTATTAGAAGTGGAAGTACTACTAGTAGTAGTAGTACTATTGCTTGATAATGCTGCATCCAACGTGACTTTGTGATCATGTTTTATGTGCAAGCTTTCATTTCCAGAAGGTTTAATTGTTGTTACTCTAAAAATTGACTGGATAGGTATAACGAATTGTTTAAATTTAAAGAGAAGTGAGCTCATGGAGACACTCCATGTATCGTCTTCTGTTCAGTGTGGAAGGTAGAGAGAATTCTTTGGCATGATGAAAGACAAAACAAGTACCAGTAGTGTGCCTAGTAGTTATTTTATTTGCACACAGAAGAAAAAATGCTTGGTAGGGAAAGAAAAATGAAAAACACATGCCATGTTGAATAGTGTTGTATTGTTTACATCTTTTTTCTGCTTCAGGTCCAGTGCTGCATTAACTACAGAAATGCTTGCAAATCAAAGAGGAAGAGGAATATGATATTCAAGTTGTGCTGCTGCTGGTAAAGATCATTAACCACCAACTCTGAGCTACTTCTAAAACAAATACGTTGATGAAATTCCACAATAAATTACTTTTGAATATTACAAAACAATTGCAATTGTAAGTGTGATGCAGAATTGTGATGAGCATCGTGTGATTGACTTCTGCCTTGTTGGTGATTCTTTTCAAGATGGAAACAAATGAATTTCATCCGTAAGAAGCTACTACTACTACTACTACTACACGTGTGTGTTATGTACAAAGGAAAAACACAACACACAAATTTCATCTGAACAATTGTTGAACCTGATTGTAGCCTACCTCTTGTTAGGAAAGAGCATCAATAGCATTCTTGTGTATACAACCAAGAATATATTGCATGGCAGCAAGAATGTAATGCATTGCAAACTTGTTGTTATAGTGTTGCACATTGTTCACCTGGGGGCTCCAAACCCTTTTTCTCCTGTTTTTCTGGCATTTGGTATGAATACTGTTTCATGTTTCATTTCGAAAGCAATAATTAGCTGCAAAATCTGGCAAAGCAATATTAAGTTGCAAATGCCTACTAGATATCTAAATAGCTACTCATCATACAGGCTCTTTGCACACTTAGCAAGACCAAACGAGACAAACAGCTTTTTCTCAAACAAGATGATGCTAACAACAGCATTCAGGTTTGGAAGAGTTTCTGGTGATCATTACCAAACCTATCTTTTTATGTCCATTAAGTTGGAAACTCCAAAGCAATGCCAATAGTCACTATATTCTTGTCAATCAAGAATCAATTGTATCTGGCAATAAGCAAGCAGCAAAATGTGGATGGGACAATTAGATGCCTTTTATGAGACAACTAGTTACTGCAGTTACTCCTACCTACTATGTGTAGTCAGGTTTTTGGAGTGGATGAAAATTTACTTTTTTCTGCCCAAGATACTACCACGCTCATTGTCTTCATAAAAATAACAAGAATTATTGGGTAAAAAAATATCCTTGAGGGTTCTTGAGTGCTGAATAGTCCAATTAATTAGGTCCAAACTGAAAACATAAAACATTGTCACTATGGGATGAATTTTCTACCTCAAAGATAGAAAGCAGGTACTTTCTACAATTTCTAGCTCCTTTGTTTTGATTATATGGGCAATTGCTAGTCATTGGCTGATTGATTAAACTACTATATCAAGTTGGGTTGGTGGAAATGTGGAAATCACATTTCTGAAAGTTAGAGTTGGTGCTAACAATTTCTCAAAAGTATGATGAGATACCACGAACATACCACACCACAATGAACCTAAAAGACAATTAGTCTTGTTGGAAAGCAATGGAATTCAGTTGCATTTACAGCCATGAACAAACAATGTTTCACAGTATATGTAGTGTATACATACCATGCCTACTGGATGTTGTATAACAAGGAGGAAAGTTTCTTTGAAGTTGATGACAACTTCTTAGTAGTAGTAGTACTACGTCATGGCACCAACAACAAATAGGCAATGAGATTGGAAAAAGAGTTGCAAAAAATATTACTTCTACTTCTTACTTCATTCCATCAGAGCACAATCAATACATTGGGTCATTCCCAAAAACACAGCATTACATAGGTAGAAAGTGCAAATATAGATAAGGTTTTTGGGAATGAAAACCAACACACACAGATTCATGTATGGTAAAAAACATTTCCACTTTTTGCTGATTTTTGGAACTAAGGAATGTTTGATGAACCTGCCTGTTATAATTCAAAAATCGACTGGATAGGTATAATGATGTAAGGTAAGGGTCTTAAGTTTTGCTATGTTATTCATGTAGTGGACTGGTATCCCTGTATTCTTCGTGTTGTAGGGATGTCTTAACTGGTCATAGATCATGTGCAATCTGTCATAAGACAGAGAACACACGAGACCTTAACATCTTCACACTTGAAGTCACTTTTCAGAGGTATAAGTAACTTTTATGTGTAGAATGGATGTACCTACCATACAACCTACGTAAGTACCATACCTGTATTTTCGACCTGACAACCAAATCTGTGTCGATTCTGGTGTGCTGAATCTGGGAAATTATTTTTGACACAGAAAATCTAGGAAAATTGGAATCCTGGATTTTTGGGAATGACCCATTGACTTAGCCTTCTTCTTGTTCGGAGAAGTTTAGTACAGTACATTCAACAAATTGCAAAGTGGAAACCAAACTAGATTTTGTATCCTGAAGTGAAGCATTGTCACACAAAAAATGACACAGTAAGCAAAAACTCAATGCGTGCTTTGTCTGGGAATCGAACCCAGGACATCTGCTTGGAAGGCAGATATTTTACCACTAAACTAACAAAGCTTGGTAACTTCATTTGTTGCTGATCAGTGCGAAGCGAAATTAAGCTATATGAAGCTATGTGATTACTGAGTTTCATTTTATGGAGATTGCTTTGCTTTCCAGCTACAACCTTTTTCCTTTCATCAGCACTTCACAAACCTTTCTCACCATCACAGGTCTACCGGTACAAGTGCTCGCATGCTTTTATCTCACCCGACAACGCGGTCCTCAAAGTGCTTCGAATCAATCACTATTATTATTATTTTTTACGCATGGATAGTAGGATCCGCAATACTAGAAGTATCATACACGTACCGTACACGTAATCTTACCGTAGTTCGAGTTCGTTCGTAGGGCCAAACCAAAACGATCGAAACAGGAACAGGCGTGTGCGCGTTTGAGTTTGGTGATTCACCGGGCAGGGACAACACAACCTGGTTGGTTGGACACGCAACACTTCTAGAGGCAAGATTATACCGTACATGCATTCGACCGAATGATTGTTATAACTATTTGTTCCCGAAACGAAGCGAAACGAAGCGAAACGAAACAAGAAAAGAAAGCATCGATACAAAATTCTTCTTTCTATCAACAATAATAGGCAGTAGGGGAATATGGCGCGGCAATGAATGCACCCAATGCACAATCATGCTCTTCATTCATTCATCCATCCATCCATTCATTCATTGTTCGTCGCGTCGGGTTGCGCTTCCACGGCGCCCTGTTCTCGATAAAAACTTCCGTGTTGCTTCTCGTCGTCCAGAATGAGTTGCGTGATGAGGGCGTGCCGTTGTTCCACGTAGGTCCGGTTCTGAAAAAAAATGGGGCGATTCCCACCCAGCGTAAACATGGTGTTGCCATGGGTGTTCTTGTGGTTTGCAATCGCGTCCGGTTGCTTGGCGCCGGGCAACACGAGATTGTTCTGGAGGTGGTACGGATATCCGTCGTGGGGCTTCGTGCCGACCTCGGGGGGCGGATCGTTTCCCAGCTTGCGGACGCACCGGACCAGCATGTCGAGATCGCCCTGGATCTTCGAGAGGGGCTTTTGCTCGGCGTTTTCCGTGGCATGTCCGTAGGTCGCGTACTTGTGTCGCAAAACCGTCAGGTCCCGGAACCAGTTGTGGAGGTGATAGGCCGTCCCGTATACGGCCGTGTCGCCCATCCCCGCCTTGTAGTCGCCGACGTAGTTGACCAAAGAGTCGAAATTCCCGTTGACTTCGCGAACGTCCCGTCCGTCCCACAGGGGAAACCGATTGTTTTCGATGACGTCCTTCGGGTACTTGTTGTAGTCGTTGGAGCCCCAGTGTCCTCTGCGTCTCCCCGCGGGAATCTTCCGGTCTCCCGTAAGCCATCTGTTGCGCTCGGGAACGGCCCGTCCCGTCGGATCGCCGACCCCCAGGACGCAGTTCCCGGGAATGAGGTCCGGATGAAACCATTCCTGGTTCTTGACGCAGAGTGGCGAGCTCTCGAACTGCATCGTCGACAGCGCCATCTTGGGGGTCTGGCAGGTCGGGCGTGTCTCGGGATCGTAGTGGAGCTTGGGAAAGTCGCAGGCCTTGAGCGCGACGAGAAAATCCCGGCTCGCGACCTCGTCCAGATCGGCCATGATGCCCACGTCCCACGGAGCCATGCCCTCGTCGAGCCAGATCTTCCAGATTGTGTTCCGTTGCTCGACCTCCCGGTCCATTTCCGTCAGATGGAGCTCGTCTTTCAGCCAGTAGTCGATGACCACCCGGGTGGTGTTGCGAAATCCAAAGAGTTCCGATTCGGTGAGGGTCCGGGCACCGAACGAATCGGGTCCGTAGCGCATCTGCCGGGGAGTCGCGCCGTGCGTCGTGTTGGATTCCACCAGGGCAACAACGTCGTAGAGGTTGTAGGCCTCCAGGGCATGTGCCACCAGAACCTCTGGATTCTCGTTGGCCAGCATGCTCCCGTAAAAGACGCGGCGCTTGCGCGCGGTGGATGGCATCACCGGGAACTCCGTACTGGGCACACCGGGCCTCGTCGTCCATCCCGTGGTCGATGCGGTCCTGCTCCACCCGGTAGAGGGAATCGACCTCGAACCTGGGAATAGGAGGAAGGGGTTTGGGGCTAGAGTTGCCGCTTCCGCTTCCGCTTCTTCCGCGGACTCCATAGGACACCAGTGGAGCGTCCGGATTGACCTTTTGCAACGACTGGCCATCGTTCACATACAAGACGGTAGCACCGGTGTATCCCACCCCGTTGCCAAAAATCCGACGGTGTTGGTGGTGGGAGACTTGGAAGAAGCAGGCGATCGATAGAAAGACCATCATCCAGCGGAGAAAAGCAATCGTTCCCGGCTTGCCGCCGTGGTGACTGTTTTGGTGTTGTTTACTTCCCTTGCCATCGTGATATGGATTGCCGTTCGGTTTTGCGTCGGCGCGACTCCTCATCGTTGGAGTGTTTGAGTTTGTTGTTGTTTTTGTTTTTGTGTTCGGGTATGGGTATGGGTATGGGTTTGGGCTCGGGCTCGGGATCGTTCCGTGCTCTCGGGAAAAAGTAGTATTGAATTGGAATGGAATGGATTCGCAAGGGAACACCGAAACCGGCTTGGATGGAGCGGAGCGAAATTCCTTCCCGTGCGAAGCGAAGTTCTCTTTCCTTTCGACTTGTCTCTCTCGTGGAACGCAAGGTACGAGTATAGTGAAAATTCGCGTTGTCAAGATTCTAACCAGACAAAGACTACGGTTCTTGTATTGCCGCTGATCGTACTACCGGTACCAGTTGTTGAATGATGAACAAGATGATGTTGTAACGGTACCGGTATGATATGGCATTTTTATCAACTGTACACTTTACGTAATCTTAGTCGGTACGGGTTCATACCGTACATTACCGCGCGTAATCTTACCGTACAAAGAACAAGTTTCAGACTCTTTCTTAACGTATGAGTACGGTACATACCGTACGAGTACCGGACGAGTACCTACCGTTAAATCTTATGACCGCCGCGTTGTTTAATTCCCAACAGTCCGAATTCGTCCGAATTTTTTCAAAAAGTCAGAACACACACGAGTGGAATTGATTTCAAACGAAACATCATTGTTATAAAATTAGCCGGTGAACGGTGCTTGCAATCGTACGACCAAATACAATGGGTCGTCTGCGTGCGCCGGCATGTGAGGAAGACTACCGGTAGTTTTGCACAAAAAGGGATTGAGAGGAACCTCCTGCTCCGTACGAGTAAGTGTGTAAAATAGGGTGACCGTTTTGAGACAGCTTTTTTTTTCGGTCCCCTTCTACACCCATTGATTTGGGTCCTGTTAGTCTTATCAATCTTATTCTCCAGCTGGAACTTCTTGACCAAAGTAATCACCGCGCCAGAATTGGCAAGGGCAAGAGCTTTCCATAGATACCCAATTTGCAGGGGTTGCGCGCGCCGGAACCCCTTCCAACTTTATGATTCTTCCGGTCAAGAAAATCACGAAAAATTATGAAACACTCCATTACCACACCCAGCAGAATACCAAGTGGTCTCAACCAACCCATTCCTTAACCATAGCATTAAATCGACCCGCTACTTGGCATTACCTTCCTTACACCAAGATCAACAAGACCCGCAAGTTTCGAATCGATTGGCCGAGTGGTATAGGAGAAATTAGGTGTAACAACAGCAACAACGACGGCGACAAGGCAGGGCAAAAACTCTGAAAACTCTGAAAATCCTCCCACATCAGGAACAAGGATCCCTCTGCTCGCGGCAACAACAACACAACCCCACTACAGGGTAAATCGATACTTATCAAGTACAAGAAGACCCCCAAGTTGGGGCTCAATCCGACCAGTCGATTTAAAAAAAACAGCCACAGCCACAGTGACACCCCCAAGGGCCCAAAAAACAACGTCGGAAATTCCCCCCATAGCAGCAACAAGGATCCCTCTGCTCGCGGCAACAACAAGACAACCCCACTACAGGGTAAATCGATACTTATCAAGTACAAGAAGACCCCCAAGTTGGGGCTCAATCTGACCAGTCGATTTAAAAAAAACAGCCACAGCCACAGTGACACCCCCAAGGGCCCAAAAAACAACGTCGAAAATCCCCCCATAGCAGCAACAAGGATCCCCCTACTCGCGGCAACATCAAGCAAGCCCCACTACAGGGTAAATCGATACTTATCAAGTAGAAGATGCCCCCCAAGTTGCAGATCGATCCTCCAGGTCGTTTCGAAAAAAACAACTCCAGCAACAACAACACCCCCCAGGGCCAAAAAATTCCCCCTACAGCAGCAACAACAACACACACAGTTGGCGCTGTGGCAAGGGGCGCCTCCCTTCCCCCGTGCAAGTTAACAAATAACGCGGCTGTTATTCTAAACCATTCACACACTGGTACTATCACCACAGCGACTGCTATGTTAATTGCGGGATTTACACAGGAGGAGAGCAAGAATCGGTCCCTACAGAAGAGAGTATTGCGGAAGAGGGCAAAACTCTTGGAAGAACAACAAAACAAGAAGGCTGCCCCCACTCCCCCCCCACCGCAACCACCGGCGCCTGCTGTTGTTATTGTTGCTGGATCGAATGGTAGCAGCGTTTCGCCTGTAACTAATCCAAGTGGACTGTTGGACCCCCCCCTCGAAAAAAAAACGCCAAATAACAACAACGACAACAACAACAACAACAACAAAAGAGCCCATACAGCCTCAAGCAACACCAATGGAAGCACATTGTCAACGACGACGACGACGACAACGGCAACAAGAGCAGCGTCAGCAGCAAGCACAGCAGCGAGTACAGCAGCGTTTTTGGAAAAGGAAAACTCCACCCCCCCCACCTTGCAAAAAGAAGAAACTCACTCCACCAACAATGTTGTGTCTGAAACGAACAAAGCGGACTCCACACCAAGTCTTATGTGATTCAGCTAATGAGCAAGCTGTCAGGGTTCGATTCAACCATGCATGGAATGAAGCAAGAAGGAAATACAAGCTCCAGGTGCAACTCCCAAAGGGTGTGGCTCGTTTGTCAGCGTCACAAATCTGTGACGAGGTAGATGAATTGTACGGTGTAAGTATTAACCCGAATACATTGCGGAATCGAGTTCGGGAAGGACTCATGGGTCCACCACGCAGGGGACGAAGACCGGTGCTTGCAGAAGCGGTGGAAGATGCAATTGCGGATGCAATTGAAACGTATGTTGCATTGACCGCAGCGGGGATGAAGGAAAAACCTGACAGGCAGGTAATCCTACAGAAGCTCACAGCGTGCATAACTAACGGTGTCATTCCAGCGCCACTTACTGATCCTGTTTCGTTATTCAGAAGGCTGCAACCACGGTTTGCAGATGGGGTAGAAGTATCTAACCTGAATTCGCAGATGGAGGAACGACGTGCAACATATGGAACACATAAAAATATTAATGAATGGTTTACAACCCTAAAAGAATTTTTCCTCGAGATGGGCTTCGCACGGTTGCCGACGAAGGAGGAGGTCGCTGGGGGACACGAAGGAGAGCTGTATTTCCCCCCTGAACAACTTCAACGAATAATCAATGTGGATGAAACGGGGCTATCACTGGACACAACAACGACAAAGTCTGGCGGACGTCCCTGTCACCCAGTATGGACCTAGCAGCAGGGATCTTCCTGTGGGAGCAAGCCGTGCGAATAAAAGCAGTCACCGCATAACACTCCTCTGTGGTAGTTGCGCTTCTGGAGATCCCATGCCCCCCCATTTTCAGTTGAAAAGTATGGCTAAAGATGATTCGAACAAGCGGATTCAGGATTCGTTTTTGGAAGAGCTCGAACATCATTCAGTCATTGGAACATGGGGGTTCAACGAACCAACCGAGCGGTGGAGTACAGTGAATTGTAATGCTAGTGCAGGGATGGATGGTACTGAGTTTACGAAGGTAGTGAAGGATGCATACATGCCATTATTTCCAGATCTGGCTCCCGTACCTGGAAAGCGAGTAGTGATGTTAGTTGATTCGGGTCCAGGACGGGAGGACGATGAGTTGCAAATTATTACCGCCCCCGAAGGCCTCTATTTACTTACTGGAGTTCCGAATACGACTCATATTTGGCAACCAACGGACCAGAACTACGGACTGTTTAAAACTCTTTTCCGCAACAACAAGACAATGCTGAATGACTCGCGCCGGGCAAGAGAGCTTACCATGCGATCTCACGATATTCCGCGGCTTGTATTTGGGAGACGCGAGGTGGACGAGAACAAGGGAGGTTACATCACTTTGAACAGGGCGTTTCACGACTCATTTTCTGTGGAAAAATCAAAGGCTATCTGGCGCCACATCGGTATTGTCCCTTTCACACGCAATTGTCTAGGGAATCGCAATGTAGCTCACGAGGTGACACTACGGAATGGTTCTGTAGACCTTGGTGCGGATCCAATGACAAGAAAGTTACTTGATCTCGAACTACGCAACAGCAAGGCAGTAAAGTACATCACCGAATACGGATTGAAAGGGAAAGCGTTTGCTGCAAAGGCACCACGAAACAACGAGAAAGAGAAGATTGCATCTACTAAACCGGGTTCGAATGAGCGGATATTGAAATTGGCAAAAGCAAATATGGCAGGACAGAAATTCCGTATCACCGGTGGATTCGTCACTAACTCCAAGGATGTTTGGAAAGCGAAAGTGTTGAAGGAACGTATGAAAAAAATCGCGACGCTGAAGACTGCAAAGGCGCGCGCGGCTGCTTTTGCAAAGAAAAAGGGAGCAGCTGAGGCCTTAGTTGCAAAGTGTGGGGGCGAATTTGCTAGACTAGCGGTGCAACATTTGAAAGTGATTTATGATTGGAAGTTTTCAAAGAAGGTTGCTGCTGGAATGAAAAAAGAGCAAATAGTTGCTGCCCTAGTGAAAGCAAAGGATGATCCGCCGGTCGGGGCGGTCGAGTGGCGCGAGGAGGACAGCGCTGAGTTGCAGCGACTGGAGAAAGCAGAGATTGAAATGAAAGAAACTAGAATTGGGGAAGGCTATGGCAGAGAAATTAGAGAAGTGTGTTCAAACAATTAAGGAGGTGACTCCAGAGATGCTGGAGATAGCAGCCCTGGATGATGGGAAGATTGAATACATTAAACGGATGCAAGCAACAAGGGTGGAACAGGAACCAACGCGCGATTTGGAGCTTAGAGCAGTGTAATCAACAATGGCGTCGTCGTCGTCATCGCCGATGACGAATCGTCGTCCTCGTCGATGACACCGCGTTTCGCCCTTCGACGACGACGCGATGGTTGAATCGCGTCCCCCCCCCCCAGTGTGGTGCAATTGAATTAGTTAATTAAGTATCTGGTATTTGTTTGTTATTCAGTGCTGTTAAAGTAGTTGCAAATAGATGGATTAGGAAGGAAAGAAGTGACGACGAATTTCAAGTTTTGCAATAGAGGTGCAAAAAAATCGTCTCGGAAATTTCGAACCATTTCGTTCGAAATTTCGATTCGTAAGAGGTGCAGAATCAGTCATGAGACCAATTTAAATCATGAGTGTTATATTGAACATTTGGAGCTGGTACAAATTCTACAGAGGCCTACTTTGTCTCTTCGTCATTAACAGACATACTCGTACCGTACTGTTCCGGTAATTACCCCCCAGAAAACGAAAAATCGTGCCTTAGTGGCATCGTGACGAACGATAGGCCGTGATACAAAAAACATCATATCTCCTGAAGTGGAGATTGCCGGAATCGAACCGGCGACCTTGTGCATGCTAAGCACACGCGCTACCAACTGCGCCAAACCCCCTTCGTTACGTTCATACACGAATAGTCAATTCATCAATCTTGCTGTATCCGTGTTCCAACCTCCTAAACTCAATGAGTACGGAGTATTAGGCAACAAACGATCTCCTCGATTTGCATCTACGGTAGCTCGACACTTCATGTCCTTCTGTTAGTATTCTAGATCGGATCGACTTTAGAGCGCAGGAATAGAACCACTGGACAGACAAAGTCTCACATAGGATACATAACTATAATCATTTATTTTAATAATATAGTATATAATATTATGTACTTCGTAGTATAAGTATTTTACAAAACTGCCTTGGATTCGTTGGTATCGATTGTGCGCTGCCTCGGACCCCGCTACCATTATTTTTATTTGGAAACTAAAGTAGCCACAATTTGTTGCTGCGAGTGCTCACTAGGCACAACGTTGCTGCGCATGGCTATCGTTGTCGTTGTCGTTGTCGTTGTCGTCACCGGCCCGTTCGCTCTCGCTCTCGACGGGTGGGGGATTCCACTCGAAGCCCACCCATTGCAGCAGGCGGACACTATCGGGGCACAGCGTGCCGGCATTGTGACGCTCCCGCTGCTCGCGGATCCACGGTACCAGCGCGTTCTTGCCACCTTCGTTGTCGTTGTCGTTGCTCTCGGGAACGGCATCATTGTGCTCGCTCATGTAGGTCACCAGCTCCCGGAACCGGTCCATCCACTCCTCGTCGACCACCGCTCCCATCGTGCTTTTCCCGGTGTCGAAGATGCCGGCGTCGAGCAGGAGGGCATGCCGCTTCGTGCCCTGCTCATCGAAGGAGCGTCTCATGCGCGTGGTCCACGACCCGAGGGTGCCGTTCTTCTGGGCGGTCGCCGAGCAGTGCCCGTGCTTGGCCCGAAAGGCCACGAGTTGCTCGTAGAACTTGTTCCACCCGCTTGCCTTGACGGGACCGTTGCGACTCCGCTCGCGCCCGCTCGCGGCGGGCCTTCCGACACACCGAGATCTTGCTGTTGTTGTTGTTGTTGTTGTTGTTGGACGGGGTGGGGTCGGAGAAGCCAATGGATTCCAGCAGGCGCTTCCGATGCGCCGCCATCCGCTTCGTTCGAATGCTTGCGCGCTGCTTGGTGACCCATCTACCGAGCGGGACGTCCTCCGATAGCGTCACCCGGATGTGCTTGTGCTGCTGGTAGTAGGCAAAGAGTTTCCGGTAGTTTTTCATCCACTGCATATCGCGGCGTTCCTTGCAGGGAATGTCGTCGTCTCGGTCGAAAAATCCGATGGAATCCAGGAGGCGCCGCCGTTCTTCCGAGAAGGTGAGAGAGGTCCTGTCAGTGGGTTTCCGAAAATTGCGTCGCTGGGAATAGACCCAGCTTCCGAGTTCGGGATCCGGAGGGTATTTCTTAGGAACGTACGAGTGGCTATACTTTTTGTGATAGACCACGAGCCGCCGGAACAGTCTCTCCCATCGAGCCTGGTGCATCATCCGTTGGGTGTAATGGCCTACGTTTATGTTGTCATTTGGCTTCCACGTCAGATTTGCCACCATTTGATTGGAATGCCTTCGTTTTGTCCCGGAGAGCTGGTGCCACTGCTGTTGCTGCTGCTCGCTCGTGGATTCGGAATCGATATCCGCGTTATCGGCACTCGGATGATACGCGTCCGCGGTCTGTGGCTCGGTGTCGGTGGTGTTGCTCGTGTTCTCTCCTTCTTCACCTTCGGACTCTCCCGCTACGGAATAACGCTGCCCGTTGTTGTTGCGGATTTCGTTGCTTTCGATACTGCCGCCACCGCTGTTGCTACCACTTGATTTACTCCTCGGACTCGGGGCGGTGCCGGTACCGATGCTTATAACGGATCGTGCCCCGTCCTCCTGCACGGTGGTGGTGGTGGTGGTGGTGGTGGTGGGAGTGGAAGCTTCCACCGCTCCACGGTCAAACGACTCGGAAGGAAAGGAATCCGAGAGGGGCTGTGGCGGGGTGTTTCGATTTCGATCTCGTTTTCTTCTTCTTCTTCAGCTTCTTTTTCGCCATGGGCCCGGATGCGCCGGGCAAGCTGGGTTTGATTTCAAACACGGAGGTCGCACTTTTCGGGCGGAGAATGCTTGGTGGTTGGCTACCGACACAATCGGCAACAACCACTTTCTTGCTGTCCGATTGTTCCACGCCACGATCGCGGGGAAAGTTATTCCCCCGGCTGCTGCTGCTGCTGTTGTTGTTGTTCGTTCGTGGATTGTTGCCGGGGCTCGTTCCGGGTGTAACGGACCGCTGCTTGGGTTGGGTGGTTCTGGTCTTCGTTTCGAGGCCAACGCCGGTACCGGTACCGGTACGGGTAGTTCGGGGTTTGTGTTTGCGTTCGCGTTCGGCACTGTTGCTGTTGCTGTTGACATTCGTGCGGAACGTCGAGTCGACGGCATAGATCCGCGTATCACAGTAGGCAACGGACCGTTTTTGAAGCCGGGACGTCCTCTGAAACGGTCGCCAATCCGGCTCGGTGGTTGCCTCTGGTGGGTCAGGGGATGCATCTTCCTCGCACGCGGTTGTGGTTGCATCCCACAACAAGAGGGGTTCGTACAGCGATCTGTATGGGTGACGGATCCATTACTCGTCGAATTGCGGTTTCGGTTCCTCGTCGGCATTGACATTGACATTGCAATCGGAGGACGAGGTGAGGTTCTTGAGGTGACCACTACAACAATTGGTTGCGACAACAACAACGACTGCCGAATCCATTATTCGATTTGTTTGCATGAATGAATGAAAGGTTTTGGTGCGACTTGGTGCGGAGCAGCACAGTGCGTGCCTCGTCAAGTTCCGGAAGGCGACGGGGGATTGAGGCTGTCGGGTGATGAAGTGCTCATCACAATCGAACAACAATCAGGGTAAAGCTCACCAATGCATGCTCAAAAATAAACGATGGAAGGCAGGCAGTACATAGTAAGATTACCGTATCCTTACTTGCGATAGGAAGATTACGTACTTCGTTCCATTCCTTGTTAGAATAGGTTGAAAATATCGATGGGCGTTAATAGTGGGTGATTCCCGAAATACTTTTTTGTAACGTACAGAAACTTCTGTTTTTAGTATTTTGGGAATGAAAATTTTGTACATACTTTTTTTGGCGGGAAAGTGCATAAATCTCATTTTGGAATCTGGAATCTCATGACATGGACAATAATATTAGCCAAATTTGTCTTCTTCATACGATTAAACATGTGGGTTTGATCCGTTCAGATTTTTCAGTGACGTTCAGATTTTTCAGCGACTTCACAATCAAATTTTTCATTTTCACCTACCGTACGGTACTTGTACTCACCATTTCAGCGACTCAACGTTTTGACTCAACCGACGATAGGTACTGCTACTCAACCGACAACATGATAACAAATAGTTGCCCATCCGTTGAATATGTCACTCGAGTTGCTTGTTTACTTGTATCTTCTAGAAGATGAGGAGGATGACGATGACGATGACGATGATGATGACGATGACGCTGCAGAAGAAAGGCGTCGAAGAGATAGGAGAACACCAAGGATAGCCCTACGCCGTCATTCCGAGTCTCCCTTTCTTTATCTATTCAACTCTGGCAACGATCAGGCTCTTCTCAACTGCTGTGGTGTCGACCACACAGTCTTTAGAGAGCTTCTCGGTCTATTTGAACCAACATTTGATAGTTACACAGTTGATAGATACACCGATGCTGTTCGGAAAAGGAAGGTTAACGCTAATGGAGTATGGTGTGGAAGAAAGCGTGAAGCAAACGCGACTTGCTGTCTTGGTCTAGTACTTCATTGGTTTAGAACACGAGGATCAGTTGCAAGATCTGTGTCGATGGCATTTGGACTCACCTCTACTGTTATGTACAAATGGTTGAAGTTCTCCAGAAAGGTTCTTTTGTTCGTATTGCAGTATCATCCAAAGGCAATGATTAGACCTCCAACTGAAGAAGAATTGGAGGAATACATCAGCGCAATTGGTGCCAAATACCCAAGACTAAAAGAACGCCGTGTCTGGGGTGCCGCTGATGGACTCAAAGTCAAAATTCAGCAGTCTTCCAATTGGTTGATTCAGAGCCGGTATTACAACAGCTGGGTCTGCGACACTTATGTCAACAGTGTCTTTGTCTTTGCTGCTGATGGAAGAATTCGTATTTGCTGTTACAACTGCCCTGGTACCTGGCATGACAGCACAATCGCCGATCATGGTGTTTATGATAAAATAGAAGAACTGTTCATCAAGTTCCAAGCGATGGTTTGTGTTGACTCCGCATTTAGGGTTGCCACAGGTAGACACCAATGCCTTGTCCAAAGTTTGCAGCATGATCCAGATACCCTCGAGGCTATTCCGTTGAACAGAGAAGCAACGTCCCTTCGACAGTTATCAGAGTGGGGGATGCGAATGATCCAGGGGCAGTTTCCGCGATTGAAAGACAGGCTCCTATTGGAGACGTTTGGCGATAGGAAGGTCATTTTGAACTTAATGATGCTTCTGTACAATTACCAAACAAGTACCATTGGTCACAACCAGATCCTGAATGTTTTCATGCATAAGAAGGACGGATACTTCTCTTACGACGACAACCTACCGGAAGATGCCACCGGCCTCTTTGACCGTTGAGCCGTTGAGCAGTTCGCCTTCGCAGTTCGCAGTTCGCATTCGAATTTCGCTTTGCGTGGTTGAGTAAATTGTCGATTCCGAGTAGATTGTTGTTGAGTGAGACCATGGTCGATATGGTTGATCGGTTGATCGGTTGATCGGTTGATCGGTCGATCGGTCCAAAGTGGATTGTCGGTTCTCCACCATGGTCAAGTATCAATTCTCCATGGTCGATCCGATTCTCCATGGTCGATCCTAAGTGTAGTAGATAATGATTAATAATTTACAAATTAGTACTAGGTTTTGCTGTAGATTTGGACATAGCTTTCGCTGTTGGTAACTTTTGGAATTATGAGCTTAGAGCTTGCTGGAAAGATAAGAGTATATGGAGTAGTTTCGATCAATCTGCTGATCCGGAGTAGTTTTGCTTTTGGTGTTTGGGTTCGTAAAAACCGCACGACTCCTCAAGAGGGGTTCAACTCCTTAAGAGGGGTTCAACACAGCGCCGGACGGGTTAATCCCATCAGTTCTTCCATACATGAAAATGGGAATCGAAATGGGAATCGACGTGGGAATCGTTGACTCCTATCGATTTGATTCCGACTGATTTGAGACTTTCATGTACTCCCAACAACTTTACGATTGCAGGAGATATTACGAGTAGTAGTTGCTAGTAGTTGCTAGTAATTCATTATTTTTACTAGTAATTCATTATTTCATTTTCTTGGCAAGTTGCAAAGCTCATAATTTGATTTCTTCCAAAGCCAAAAGCAACTTCCAAAGCCAAAAGCAACATCATGGTGGTAGCTTCCAAACAAGAACAACAACAAAGAATTCTTAAGGCTCTTAAAGCCAAAGTTGAACGACAACACGAACAACGACTCACACGACAGATTGTTCAACACGAACGACAGATTGCTACATACAAACAACAGATTGTTAAACACAAGCTACAGATTGATAAAACCCGGCAACAGATTCGACAGGATCTTTTTCGCCGGACTCTCGAAGCCCGAACCAATCAATCAGTCTTTCATTCGTCGGATTCCGATTCGGATTTATTTCATTCCGATTCCGACTCTGATTCCGATTCCGATTTTTCTGAACCTACGCCGGATGTTCCTGCTATTTTTCTGGATCCTCCTGCTCAACCTACGCCGAATGTTCCTGCTATTAAACAGGAACCACCAGACTCTTAAGTGGAGTCGGCCGGGGGGGGGAACCGAGTTGGAGTTGTTGGGATTGCCGGGCTGGGGGGATTTGAGTTGGAGTTGGAGTTGGAATTTGAGTTGGAGTTGGAATTTGAGTTGGGATGAAGCCCGTTTAGGAGTATGGTGGCAACATCTACTATGGTGGCCTTCAGCGATTCCAAGGCAGCCTCTCTTTGTTCCCTTTCAAGCCGTTGATACTCTATTCTTTGTTCCCTCTTGCGCTCGGAATTCTCTCTCAAGAAATCAAGAATTTCCTGCCGTCCGTTGGTGCTGTTGCTGTCGGTGGTGCTGATGTTGGTGGCGTTCCTGCAGTACTGTCTCTTTGATCGCGGAGTACTGGTGGGAGAAGGGGAAGCACGCGTGGCAGGAAACCGTTGAGATGAAGAAGAAGAGGAAGCCGACCGAGACCGAGAGCGCGGAACAACAATTCTTGGTGGTACGTTTATGGGAGTCGTTGGTGTATTGTTTATGGCAGTTGGTCGTGTATTGAGTTCTGGTTCTTCTTCTTGGGTTGGTTGGGAAGGTTGACGAAGGGGCGGTTGTGTTGGCTGGGTTGGCTCCTCCATTGACTGTTGGGTTGGCTCCATTGACTGTTGGGTTGGCTGAGTGGTTGTTTGTGAAGGTTGACCAAGTGGTATTGGAGGAATGTTATCATCGTCAGAGTCGTCATCCTCCTCCTCCTCCTCACCACTACTTATGTATTCTTCGTCTTCCGTGTTGGTCTGGTATCCTTCTTCCATTCCATATGGCTCTTGTCCATCACCAACTCCTTCCTTGCACTTAATCAAATACTTAACCCTCTTCGCCAACTTCACATCCTTGGGGCAATTTGGATCCCCGGTAGGAATTTTTTTTCCGATATAGACCGTTGTATTTCCTATGGAGGTTCTCAACACTTTGATTGGTATCAGGGAAGTTGTCATTATGAATTAGGCCGACTTGCGCCCAATCCTCAGGACCAACAGGAAGGATTGCTTTGAGGGTGTATAGAAGTTCCATGACTTCTCTTCTGCTGTAGTTTCTTTTCCCGGTCCTTTTTCCTGCTGTCTTCACCATCGCTGCTGTTGGCATTACAATATAAAAATTATGTAGGGAGCTGAAGAATATGTATCTCTTCCTCCATTGTTGTCACATAGCAGCAACAACAGCAGATAAACCATTATTAGTAATTCGGTTTGGTTGTTGTGGTGCGTTGGACAATATTTTGTACTAATACTCGTACTCGTACTGTAATCAGCCAAAATTGGCGATCTGATCCGTTGGATGTGTGATTAGTCCGTTGGGGGACTGACAAAAATTCAGTCAGGAGTTCCGTTATAAAAAAGTGTAACGTTACAAATCATAGTCGACGTGAGCTCACGTCCACTATGATTTGTAACTTTACGACTGGTTAAGTAGAAAATTTCCGGTTTATGTAGTACATAAAAGTATTTCGGGAATCACCCAGTGTTCTCTATTACTTTGTACGAACTTCGTACTTCAAATTATTATTTTTAGTCAGACTCGGAAGTCAGACTTGTGACTTGCGGGGCACATGCAATTCTTGACTTGAGTATAATAAGGCAGTTATTATTACTGGAATCCAAATAATAAGTCAAGTTATTTTACTGGAGTCAGTGTAGGTTTTGTACTGCCACTACTTGATTCCTGGCCATATATCCGGGCTCCTTTATATACAGTTGCATTTCATTGGTTCGATCCAATCCCACATCGAATCAAACCCGCATGGAATTCACCGGCCAGGCCGGCATGCGCATACATGGTTGAATTTTGTTGGTTGGAATTGCTGAAAGTGGTTATTCGACCAAGTCAGAGGAAATCACCGTTAACCGTTAAACTGCACACAATCCTTAAGACCGACGGTCTGACTTTTCTCTGACTTAGTATAAATAATCTCTTATTATTATTACCGTATGTCAGAGCAGTGTCGGACTCCTCTCTTAGCAAATTGCGCTTGTGTGTTTTAATTGTAACGGTCGAAATCTCTGACATACTGATATAGCTACTTTCACTAAAACCAACCAATCAAATTCAACCATGTATCATTTATGCGCATGTGGGTTTGACTCGATGTGGGATTGGATCGAACCAATGAAATTCAACCATATATGTGCAACCCGGATATTGGATGTGATAAAGAAACCCGGATATACGGCCCTTGAGTGATGGTAGTACAAAACCTATGATGACAGCTATGCAAGAAAGGAACCCGGATATACAGAACGGGATGTACAGAACCCGGATATATGATACAAAAAAAACTATGCTGACAAGATCAATAATAACTAAGGTTATTTTTAAATTATCGTATTAATAACTCAGTTATTATACTGCTTTCTAAAACCGCACATGCGCAGGTCTGTCAGACAGTCTGACAATTACTTGATTCTGGTAAAATCAATTCTCTTATTTTTTACATCTACCGGTGTACGGGCAATTAATCTAATACCCCATCTTTACAATTCAGAAAATCTCATACCTGGTATCACCTAGAATACCTTTTTCAAACCTCATACCCTGCATAATGTCCCTTTCAAATCTCATACCCTGTCTCAGTATATCTACTAAAAACCAACAAATCTCATCATACCCTCTGTTTCCCTATGTATTTCCAAAGCTCCAAATGCCATATCCTGCCATGGCTTATCAAATCGAGTCATAAGAGGCATATGAGTTTTTTGTTCAAGTTTCTATTTTTAGCAAGCGAGACCTGTTGTACACTCAAAAATCAACCAAAAGGTATGAGATGTTTAAAATAATTGCGATGTGAGCATATTGTGAGATTGCTCCTCTGCTGTTATGACCTTGATTAAGAATATCTTGATACTTGAAGCTACATTGAATTTATATCCAATTCTCGGTACAAAGTACTACACAATCCAATTAAGTTACTTAGCCAGCCTTTGTATTATTTAAAGTTCAAAAATACTGTTTTTGTTGCAGTCTTTGTTGTATTCTAGACCCGGGCGGATGACACAGACGCGGATTGCAAAATATTTTGCAACCTCTCTTTGATTCCGGATCAACTGACAATCTCATTGTTGAATCAGCCATCCCTGCTGAAGCCAAGAAGCACTCCCTTGCTCAACCAAGTGATCCTGGAGAATATCATGTTTCTGGAGCTGTCCTACTCCATGAGAGTATTAATGATCAAGTGCTTTGTTGCCACCCAGAACATCAACTATCACCTCCTCATTGGTCACCGCACCATGAGAGGCCTTGTAATGAGGATGGACGTCAAAGCTTGCACCATAGAATGGTATGAAAAGACCATGCACTTCCATCCAAGGAACTACTTTGATAACAAATCAATGCTTCACAAGGTCATGTCAGCAGAGCCACACTCTGTTGCAAAAAGCTACTCCAACAAAGCTGTTCAACAAGCGTATGCTGATGGCACCTACAAGTATGAGAAGACAGACCTCCACAAGTTAGTAGCTGAACAATAACATCTCTCTGACCATGAGAAATCTTGCTGACTGAAGATTCTCCTTGAAAATGAGGAACTTTTTGAAGGCCTGAATGACAAGGAATTAGGTATTTTCCCTAATCAAGAGTTCCACATTGATCTCTAGCAAGATGCAAAGCCATATCACATCAAACAACCATATCCAATTCCACTCTACCAATAAGAAGCTGTGAAGAAGGAGAACAATCGACAAGTCAAGCTTGGCATTTTTGAGCACTCTTATGTCACTTAAACAATGCTCATGCTTGCGTCAAATTTGTGCAATATATTTTAAAAAATTTGAAATGTTGTTGTATTTTTGCATGCAACAATTTCAAGGAGGGCTATTTTTGCACCCATTGTTTCAGCCCCAGTATTATGGTTGCTTCATGATTTTTCTATTTTACAAATTAGTGTCATGCTTACCCCAATAATAATTTATTTTCCATTCGATTTTTGTTTTTTCCTTACAAAACTCCTCTTTTGTAATAATATCCTCTATGTTCAATGACATTGTTGTAGCGTTATTGTGAACTTCTTCACAATTGGATTAGTTTCTTGAAAACCGGCAATCTATTATGTTATGTCCCTTTCACAATACTCACATCACAAATATCAAATACCAAAAGCCAACAAACATATTTTTGTACAAAGAAGAAAGTATTTTATCTGAATTTGCAATGAACTCCAAGGTTTCACAATACTCACAATACAAATATCAAATACCAAAAGAAAACAAACATGTTTTGGAACAAAGATGAAAGTATTTTATCAGCTTTTGCAATAATCTCATGCATAGTATTCAATTCAAATAGAAGACAAGGAAATATATTGTGCAAACCGTAAACTAATAAGGAGCTAACCGCGCTACTATAATGTCGTTGTTATCACCATTTACTTTGGTAAACTTAAGATGTATTCAATATAAAATTTGCAGTCCTTGTCATCCTTGCCAAGAGTCTCAATCAATCTACGTTGTCGCTTCTGTCTTTTCTCCTTTTTACTTTCTTCATCCTCCTCATTTTCTTGTTGTGTATGATTGCCATTTTGCTGTTGGTACATTTTAAGTACTAGTTCTATCTCTAAATCTTTTGACTGTTGTTGCTGCTTTTGTTTTTCCTATTTCACTTACAAGGTATTTGTAAAGATCTTGTCCCTCGTCACTCCACCCATCCTTATTCCCCCACTTACTGTCAGTGAATTTCTTTCTCTTCCTTGTGCCCTTTGTTGTGTTCAGCCACAAGCCATAGTCATTGTAAAGGAAAAGCAATGCAAATGCTTCATCGCTTTGGGTGAAAATGTTACTGACTGTTGTTCTGAATGATTTTCTATTGAAGTCTGTCTATTTTGGTGAATCGCTCCAAGAATTCTTTTCATGAAGTATTGGAATTCCGGTGAATTCTTCCATTGATAATCTTCATGCAATTGGTACCTATTTTCTGAGTTCACGTTTCCAGTGTCCGTGATTAGAACTGTTCCTCAGAAACTATCTGGTATCTGTTTGTTCCTATTATTGTCTACGCGTCAGTGTTAAGAAGACTATTGTGTTAGAATTAATGATGAAAGAGTGCATACTGGCAATCATTTTATTGTCAATTCTTACCTTTGTAGTTTTTCCTGGCAAGAGTTTGAGCATTGTGCCTACACGTAGTGATTGTTTTGCAGAAAATTCCACTCCACTTTTGATCCTTGATATTGATCATATTTGGTATTTCATTGTTATTCCCTCATTTTACAATTCTCACTACTGTTGACTGTATGATTTTTTTGTGTGGCTGGAATTTCAAATCCCTGAACAATGTTTCTTTGACGTACCGAGTAATGTTTTGTTTCATGTTATAGCCATTGGTCTATTTTGTTGTAAGTAGAGTATCACTGTTGATACTGTCGTTGGGGATTCTATCTGTTTGGTTATCATTTGTGTTTGTTTGGTCACTTCCCAATACACTGCCTGTTGGGCTATTTGTTGTATGTGTAACAATGATGGTACCCTGCACCAAACTGCAACTTTGTTGTACCATTATTTTGTTGTTAAATTGCGAACAGAAGCTTACCATTTTTGCATTTGATTGTTTTGGTGCGCTAGTTTTATGATAATAGTGCTGTTTTGGAGCAATTGTTCAGAATGTTTTTTAATTCATACTGCTGTAAATAGCTGTGGTAAAATTATTACGTGCCGGAAGTGTTTGATTTACTGCATCCCGGGAAGTGCTGTATTACTATTCTTATTTCTTGTATTGTTGCACTTGTGAGTGTTATTTTACTGACGCCTGCCTATCTTTTGTTCGCGCATGCCCTGATAATCAGGAATGTGGTATCCTTAAAATTTTGGCGCGGACCAGAATAGTATGATGTTCCCCACCCTATCAATCCGTAGGTTTGCATGGATAATTGTAGCCCAAGCATTGATTCACAGATTTTTTTGTTTTCCCATTTTCTGCAACGACTTTGCAGGAAATGCCCTTTTTGTTATTTTGGGAACTCGTGCAATGGGGTTGAAACTAGTACCCCCCTAATTAATTTTGGCGCGGACCACAATCCGTAGGTTTCACGGATTATTGTAGCCAAAGCATTGATTCACATATTTTTTGTTTTTCCATTTTCTGCAATGGCGTTGCAGGAAATGCCCTTTTTGTTGTTTTGGGAGGTTGTGCAATGGGGTTGAAAGTACCCTCCTAATTAATTTTGTCGCAGACCACAAACCGTAGGTTCCACGGATAATTGTAGCCCAAGCATTGATTCAAGTGTTTATTGTTTTTCCATTTTCTGCAACGGCGTTGCAGGAAATATCCTTTTTGTTGTTTTGGGAAGTCATGAAATGGGGTTGAAAATATCCCCCTAATTACAATTGCATGTCTTTATGCTCATCGATTCACATTTTTTCCGTTTTTCCATTTTCTGCAACGCCGTTGCAGGAAATGATCATTTTGTTGTATTTGGGGAATATTGAAAAGCTTAAGAATTTTTTGAAATTGTGCAATGGGGTTGCAGCAACCCCCCTAATCTCCCCCCCATACCTTCTTTATGTTCATCAATTCACGTATTTTTCGTTTTTCCATTTTCTGCAACAGCGTTGCAGGAAATGCCCTTCTTGTTGTTTTGGGAAGTCATGTAATGGGGTTGAAAGTACCCCCCACATTACAATTGCATGACTCTATGTTCATTGATTCACATTTTTCCGTTTTTTCCTTTTCTGCAACACCGTTGCAGGAATGGATCTTTTGGACCAACGATTTTGTTTTTGCAATTGAGTTGTCACTTATTTTGACATCCAGATGTAGTACAAGTACATACTACTTAGCATACTTCAAATCCTACCAACTGTACCGTTAACGAACAAGTTGCTTGTTTTTTAATCCATATTATCCAATCTCAAACATGAGCAAGAAATCAGAATACCTGCAATGCCATTGCAATAATTGAAAGATCCTTCACTGTTGCAAGTTTACTTTCTGAAATCAGTTTCCCATTTTCATTTATGTTACCCATTGTTGGTGTTTGAGATATGGTTACCATTCTTGTCTGGTTAGGTTTTTGTTGCCTGCTTTAATCGATTGAAAGTTTTTGAATGAATTACCGATCAAATGTTTGTTCATAATGGAGGACAGCATTCCTTCCACAATCACAATTCCAATTGTTTTGAAACAACCAAAGATCTTGTTTTTGGTCCAACATTTTCACATCAGATTCTACAGTCTTCATATCAGGTTCGACACAAGCAATGACACCCTCTAGGAGAGGTAGTAAACGTCAACCCAAATCTCCTCCATCTGATGTTTCTGCATGAGATACTACTATCCCAGGCAATGATTCTCAAGCAGCTGGAACAAAAAATCATGATGTGCCATCACCACCAAGGAAAAGTTGTAAATCCCCACCTCCATCTCAGGGATCACCAAGATATATTTCCCAACAAGATGACAATCTTGGTTCAAGTTGGTAGTCCAAAAGCAAACCCCAAACAAAGGAAACATCCACAAATTTATCCAAAAGCAATACCTTCTCTTTCAGAAGAAGATCTGGATTACCAGCAGCATCGTAGGTCTGTGGAAAAGAGTCTTGGATTGGCACTGAATGGTCAGACATATGCAAATACAGAGTTTGTGAAGGCCTTAAGTTCAGATGTTTCAACCTCTTTTACCCAATTGATGAAAAAGGTTTAGTACATTTTATCCAAAATTATTCAATCAGAACCCATGCCTGATTTCAGGAAGAAGTCATCCATTCCATCTCTGACAAAGAAAAAGAGAAAGAAGAAGAAGAAGAAAAAAGAGAGTTTGTTGAGTACATTTGGTTCTATACCTTGTCAAATAGATGTGATGGTCAATTCATTTTTGTACAAAATTGACAACTGTGTTGCTGGGAAGTTGGGATTATTGAGTAAGAATGAAGTAAATATGAAATGAAAAAGAAATGGGACAATTTCCAGTCTCTGCTGCGGCATGTTCATAGTGAAAGAGAGGTTGGTGACACAAAAAAACGTTTGTATTGTCATAATGTGGTCAACTACGTAACAATTAAGAAGTGCATGATACTCTACTGGGAGATCCTTGTTTGGTACATGGAGAATGTTGACTATTTCCCAGCGCCTGAAAAAATGAACTAAAAAATGCTGTTCTATACCAAACGTGATGACGGCTCTCCACACGGCTCACAAAAGTACGTTGCTGTCATGAAACAATTTGTGGATGACCTTATTGCCAATTCAGCACTTCAGGTTTTGATGAGTCAAAGCTACAATCAGACTACCTTAGACAAATATTTCAAGCCAAAGCGTGACAAATGCTTAGAATCCCTACCCAAAACGACCTCACACCGGGTCTTTTGGTTTGGAAGATGTAATGGAAACAATTGAAGATTTGGTATTGATGGAGCAAAGATATCTGGGTCAGTCACAGTTTGAGGATGAAGAATACGAAGGGTTTCAACGTGATGATCGTTTGTACATTTACCCTCCACCGGGTGGTGGGCTTGATAGTAAATGTGCCCATGTCAAATTTGTAGACAAACCAGGAGCACTAGCAAAAGGTTTGTTGGAACTCCCCGGTATTGGCAGTATGCACCCATGCATTACACGGTTTCTTCAATATGTCGTGGGCTCCCAACAAGAGGTGCACCAATGGATTTTTATGGAACACGTTCCATGCGTGTACCGTGAGATATTTGTTACTGACACGGAGCTGCTCTGCATTGATCTAGAAAAGCGCCGGTAGCAAACGTACAGACGTACGAACATTCAATAATACACACGAATGAGATAACACACGTATGACTAACAGGCAAATAAGCGAGCCGACTCGCTGAATCGCTAACAGTAATAGAACACCGATAGAGGTTCGATCTCAGAAGTCATCTTGCATGTAAATGCTCACAAATCTAAATACTAATACTTGAAATCACTGAATACTGTTAGTGAGAATATCTAGCGGACGACACGTGTAAACGCGCTAGTCACGGGAAAAAAAATAGAGTTTATCAGACCCAAATGGACTCATGATTGCCGACTGATCACCGGTTAATCGCCGTCTGAAGCCAAAAGGCTGGACGTTAAAGACCCTCTCCAACAGAAGAGACTCAGGCGCTTAGAAGATTAACAACACTAGCGCAGCAGAGCACACCAGGCTAATACCCGTGGCTTCTACTGAGGTTTGTAGGGGAGAGAAATGAACACCAAAAGCTTGTTATCCACCAAAATAGACACTTGCAAGAGGTCCCCAACGATGGGAACAGCAAAAGATGTGTCGAAAATACAACGGCAAAATAACGTCCGGAATAAAGCGATGTACGTGTGTTCAGTACTACGAATCGCATAACGGCTACAGAAGAGCCGTTAATAAAGAGAGGCACGCGACCTCGGAAACGTGACCTCGAAAACAAAGCAAATGGGAATCAAATTCAATTCCTACAGAAAAGAGCCCAAGTATACTCACTCGTATACAAATGATATGATAACAAAACCAGCCGAGGTAATATACATACCCAGTATTGGATAAACACATACACAAAAAATAGAAATGACGAAAAAATGCTGAACCAAATATTTAATAAGAGACGAACGAATATTCGATACCGTTTCGGAAAAAGGGAAACAACTGTTGAGCTTAAGTATAGAGGAACTGAAAAAATTGGGGTTCCGATAGGAATCAATCCTCATACCGTGGATATGAACCTGTTTACTAGCAAAAGCACGTGGAAAGAAAAATACTCCACAAGTTGCTTCAGAACTCAGAAAATCACAATCACAGCTTCCTCATGAAAGCAAAAGCTAACAAACCCCTTATTACAAGCCTAATTCCTACAGCATACTCCGAAACAACACACCATGGCGCCACCAACCAGAGCTCAACTAGCTGCAACCGCGGCAGCAGCAGTAGCAGAAGCAGAAGCAGCGGACGCGGCGGCAACAGAGGCGGCGGGCAACCTGATGGGCTTAATACCTCCATCGGTAACAACAAGGTTGGACCCGGAACAGCTTGAGCAACTCATGGTGACTCTGGTTGCAAGACTATCAAGCAGGGACATATCTCTATCAACAACAGCAAGAGAAGCCAAAGAAAGGGCAGAGACCAATCATGGCATCCCTGGCTACGAAGGAGAACGGGCGCTGACCTCAGCCGAGGTTTGTTTCAGGAAGATCCTCGAGTCCTTTGGGGTCAACAGGCCTACGGCAAGTGAAATATTCAGACATGGATATTCTAACATGAAGGCCATTGCAGATCTCGATTCAGAAGGGATCAAGTCCACCCTAGGGTCGCTAACCAAGGCAAAACACCATCTATGCCCGGATCCACAGAAAGTCTTTATTGGAAGGGCATTTGGCGATCGACTGAAGCTGTTCGTGGCTTGGATCAAATTCCAGCCTATGATAGGCGCAACGGCCACCGAAGTGGACTGGATCAAGGACCCAACGGCCAAGATGGATACAAGGGAACCTTTGAGATCTACAAAGGAGGACGATGAAAATACGGCCGTTAAGGATCTAACACTACCCGACAAACTGACTACGATGTCAAAGTTCAGGGAATTTGATGAGAACTTACGTGAATACCTACGGCATAAGAGGGGTGTCACCAAGACATCCCTACTTTACACGATAAGACAACAATCTGCGGTCGGAGAAACCGACAGGTGCGGAACGGTCGGCTCGGGCCCAGACAACGCGTATCCTGACTGGACTGAGTATGCAATAAGATGCACGATTCACGCCAACTCTCATTGGTCTAAAGACAACAATACTCTCTGGGGGATATTGTTTAAGCTGGTAGGATCCGGACCCGGTTGGTCCTATATACAAAGCTTTGGGACCAAAAACGGGGTAGGGGGTGATGGCCGAAAGGCATACTTCGCCCTCTACTCTCAAGCATATGAAGCAACCAACGTAAAGCTAATTGTCGAAGCAAAAAGGCAGTTTATCCGGGAATCGGTGTACACAGGGGATTCCAAACACTACAATTTTGACAGGCACAAAAGGCTATGGCATGATGCAAAGCAAACCTTGATAAGATACGGCGCATTCCCACCTGAGGACCAGTTCGTGTACGACTTCGTACGATCCCTACAGGATGTACGACTCGAGCAATCCATCCCAAATGTAATAACAGAAGAATCGGACTATTACGCAAACTTTGAGAAAGCCTCGGCGTATCTTACTCGAATGCTCGGAGTAAAGAAACTCCAGAATCAACCACAAAAGAGGGGTAGGAATGTGTCAGCCTTCACTAACAACAAAAAGAGGAAAGGTGACAACAAACGCGGCAACTTCTCTTCCAACAAGCCACAAGGCAACAACAACAACAACAATAGTGGTGGCTCAAAAGCACAACCAGGGACCTATAAAGGGCCCGTTGAATGCAAGTTCTATCCACGAGAAGTATGGTTAAGCATGTCCCAAGAGCAGCAACAAAGAGTCCGAGCGCTAAAACAAGCACGGAATGCAAGCAATAGCGGGGGGGGGGCAACCAACAATCGAAAGTCGCAGCAACCGCAGCTGCAAACCCTCCCAATAACACCAGTTCAGCTGGAAACCAGTTTGGCTGTCACAGCCACATTGGAAACGGGAATGGAAATTGATTCGCCGGCCGGGGCCTTAAGATAGAACCTCGGGTAGGCCGGCCGATAGTCCATCTCAAAGAGATGACCCAGTCATCCAGTGTTAAGCCAGGACGATGCGAGCTGGACAGCCATGCAGACACGACTGCAGCTGGATCTAACATGGTATTACTCGATTCACTGGATTCTATCATGACATTTGCTGATGTTGCTCCATTTTCAGACGTGTACTCACCAATGAAAGATGTTCCTATTGCCCGTTGTGCTACTGCTTGGACAGACCCAACGGACGGTATCACATACATATTGGTATTCGGACAGGCCCTCTATTTCGGAGAATCACTGCAGCACAGTCTGATATGCCCGAACCAAATCAGAGAATGCAATTTGAATGTGGTCGAAGACATACCACGAAGATACTGCAGCTCTTCCAGTCACAGTCTTATCTTTCGGGCCGACGGTTTCGAATTGGCAATACCATTGTTAGTTGATGGCGTTCTGTCATACTTTGACACGCGGAAGCCGACACGCCAGGAAATTGATACATGTGATCAGGTCCTTGCAACCGACACTCATACCTGGGACCCATACGCCCCCCACTTCAGAGAAGATGAAGAAGCAGCCAACGCGTCGTTCCCACGAGTAGTGGCCGCCCTCTCCGGAGGAGGACCGACTGGGACAACTGAATCTTGGATACGATCCACAGACAACCCTATACTCATCAATGTAAAACACAAGGATTATTGTCTCAGATACCTACAGAAAATCTGTACAACCCGTACTCAACGGCCGGGGTATACTCAACAAGAGATTGGCGACCGGTTACACTCAGCTTTTGTTAGAAGTACCGGGGACAGAGAAAGCTCGGAGATACTCCGAATTTCAGCTACTTCAACCAAAACTTCGATTTCCCTAACAGAGGAAGAGCTTGCCATCCAAAAGGAAGCAAAAGCTCGGACAAAAGAAAGGAAATTACTCCGCCGACAACAAGATGTGATAGATAAGGAAACTTCCCTAGAGAAGAGATCATTTATCCGCCGCGGACAATGGGGACCTCCGATAAGGATTCCGGAGAAAGTGGACAGATATGATTCAGAGGCCATTGCAAAGATGTGGAACATCAGTGTTAAGAGGGCCGAAGAAACGATTAAGGTCACTACCCAGGAAGGCATAAGAAACCTTACACAACCAATCACCCGAAGGCTAAAGACCCAAAAGTGGAGAAACAGAAAAGTACTTAAGGGTCGGTGGTTCGCTGATACCATGAAGTTCAAAGTACCGAGTATCATTCGGAATGATACTGACGCACAGATCTTTACCAATGGGAAAGGATATGTGGCATTCTATCCAGTAAGAGGGGAGAAACGATGCCACGACGGACTATCTTGCTTCATAAATGAGGTAGGAATACCGGAACATCTTGTCACCGATGGGGCAAAGGCCCAAGGAAATCATGAGACACACAGCACCGGATGGACTAAACTTCGATCGGAGTATCGCATACACCAAACCTACATACAGCCCCACTGTTGGTGGCAGAATACGGCAGAACACAGTACAGGGGACCTAAGGAGATCAATCCGATTAATGACTTCTAAGAAAGGAAGCCCGAGGAGGTGCTGGGCCTTTTGTGGAATGTTGGCGGCCGGAAGGTTAAGTAACACCGCATCTGGGGACCCATCTGCGATGGGAAGAACGGGGTTTGAGTTAGTCCATGGATATACTCCGGATATAACCCATACATGATACACGATTGGTACGATTTCATCCGGTGGTACGACCTACAGGATAAGTCGGAGAAATACGGACGATGGCTGGGACCATGTGGAGATACTTATGGAGGTGGCGATTGTCACTATGTATTGTATAAGACCGGAAAGGTACACATAACAAACGGCACACGGCCTATATCTGAAGTGGAATGGAAACACCCAGACACTATCCTGCAGTTAGAGGAACACAACAAGCTACTTAATGAAAAGATCGGCGATGAGGCAAAGCCCTCGGATACTTACCTGGAAAATGAGTTAGGGGAACCACCCTTGGGCCTATTTGATGGCAAATATGAGGGTGAGGACGAGGTACTTATGGCTGAGCCAGAGGCGTCTTCCCCGGACATTGATGACTTAACCGACAATCTTGACGAGTACCTCGGAAGCCAAGTGCTACTGCAGATAGGGGACCAACGGATTCGCGGTACGGTTAATAACCGGTACAGGGACGCAAGCGGAATCCTAGTCGGAGAAAAGAATAACAATCCACTCCTAGATACAAGGTCCTACGAGGTTTCTATGCCGGACGGATCCATTGAGATCTACACAGCCAATGTGCTTGCGGAGAATCTCTATTCCTCCGTGGACGATGAGGGGCGCATGTACTGTCTTCTGAACGAGCTACTTGACTATGAAAAGGATAAAGAGGCTCTGACAGTACAGCAGGCAACTATCACTACTAAGTCCGGACAAACTCGGACTAAGCCGACAACCAAAGGGTGGAGAATCCTGGTCAGTTGGAAAGATGGAACTTCCTCTTGGGCAAAGTTAAGTGACATGAAGGAAAGTTTCCCCGTCGAAACGGCTCTGTTTGCCAAGGATCAAGGCATAATAGACGAGCCAGCCTTCAAGTGGTGGGCCTATCGGGTAATTCGGAAGAAAGACCGGATTATCTCCAGCGCCAAGACCAAATATTGGACAAAATCCCATAAGTATGGGGTTAGACTACCGAAAACAATTGCTGAAGCAAGAAGGATAGATGAGGAATCCGGCAGTGACTATTGGGCCCGGGCTATTGCAAAAGAAATGAAGAACAATTTCATAGCTTTTGAGTTCAATGATGAGGACAAAGTACCGGTGGCACATACAAAAATCACTATGCACATGGTATTTGACGTGAAGATAGACTTAACTCGGAAGGCCCGGCTTGTTGGGGATGGGCATAAAGTGCCCGAAATATCACGGGAGTATACATACTCAAGCGTGCCCAGCAGGGATTCGGTTCGGATGTTCTTCTTAGTTGCTGCACTTAATGACCTTGAGGTCTTAAGTGCTGACATCCAAAATGCATACTTAACCGCACCAATTAAGGAAAAGTACTACACAGTGGCTACACTGGAACAAGGATTTGCACCGGAGATATGTGGAAGGCCCTGCAAAATTGTAAGAGCTCTGTATGGATTACCAGTAGCGGGCGCATCATTTCGATCTCATCTGTCTGAGCACTTAAGGGGACTTGGATATAAGTCTTGCAAGGCGGATCCAGATGTATATATGCGGCCGGCTGTAAAGAAAGAAGGCTCAGCATATTACGAATATTGCGTGGCATATGTGGATGACATCCTTGTATGTGGGATGGATCCAAAGTTCCAAATGGATGCAATCGAAAGACAGTTCAAACTGAAGGATGGGACTGTTGAACCACCCACTTTCTATCTAGGGGCGGATATTGGTAACACATCTGTTGATGGGGCTGAGTACTGGTCCATGTCTTCAACAAAGTATACCTCCAAAGCCGTTAAGTCTGTCGAAGAGGAATTGAGTAGGGGGCAATACGCCTTCAAGGTACTCCCAAAATCCGCAAAATCACCATTGGCAACTGGGTATAGGCCCGAAATCGATGCCTCACCAGAACTTGGTCCGGAGAAACAGAACTATTACCAGGGTTTAATAGGTATACTCCGTTGGATATGTGAACTCGGAAGGCTAGATATTGTAATGCCTGTTTCACTTATGTCCCGGTATCTTGCACAGGCCCGAGAAGGACATCTAAACCAATTGTTTCATTTGTTTGCATACTTAAAGAATTACAGCAAATCAAAGTTGGTGTTTGACTGTTCCATCCCAGAACTTGATGAATCAGTTTTCCATGAATGTGACTGGGCCGAATTCTATCCGGAAGCGGGGGAACTAATTCCTCCGGATATGCCCGAGCCACGAGGAAACTCCGTAACTACCACATGTTTCGTGGACGCCGACCATGCTGGTTGCAAGGCTACTAGGAGGTCTCATACGGGAATCATCATCTTTGTTAACAGGGCACCAATCCTATGGTTCTCTAAGAGACAAACAACTGTTGAAACATCCACGTTTGGCTCAGAGATAGTGGCACTCAAGATCGCAATCGAAATGGTAGAAGGCCTACGGTATAAGCTCAGAATGATGGGCATACCTATAGAAGGACCAACCAACATGTATTCTGACAATGACTCGGTTGTTAAGAATGTAACACACCCGGAAAGCCCTTGTAAGAAGAAGCATAACAGCATTGCTTACCATAAGGCACGCGAATGCATTGCAGGAAAGATTATCCGGATTGGAAAGGAACCCGGTGAAACTAATATTGCAGATCTACTCACTAAGCTTATGGGTGGGGTAAAGCTATTCTCCTTATGTAGGAGATGTATGTGGCGGTGCAAATAAGAAACCGGCCCTTAAGGTATCTTCTACAAGTACTTAACAGTACGAGTACGAAGACACGGGGACTCTAGAAAAGCGCCGGTAGCAAACGTACAGACGTACGAACATTCGATAATACACACGAATGAGATAACACACGTATGACTAACAGGCAAATAAGCGAGCCGACTCGCTGAATCGCTAACAGTAATAGAGCACCGATAGAGGTTCAATCTCAGAAGTCATCTTACATGTAAATGCTCACAAATCTAAATACTAATACTTGAAATCACTGAATACTGTTAGTGAGAATATCTAGCGGACGACACGTGTAAACGCGTTAGTCACGGGAGAAAAAATAGATTGATAGATGGGTGGAAATACTCATTCACTATAGTTATTTGCCAGAAAGTGGGAAAATATTCACCCCATTGACAGAAAGTCTTGTAGGATTTTTGGTGGAAAAGTTGGATGATCTATTCTTGGCAAAGCTTGAAGTTGTATTTCTCTCCCAAAGCAACGTCCCAAATATTGATGAGCATTTTGGCAAGGAGGGTAATGAGATATATTTGAGTGCTGTGTCCGAACACCTCAATGGTATGAACTTTAAATATCACACATTGTTGGACTTTGAGACTTGGGATTACTTCAAAAAGACCAAGGAGAGTATTTGGCAGGATGGGCTATTTTCACTTGCAAACCTAGAGAACCTTTGTACCATGGCTTCACCCCCCCCCCCCCATGATTGGTTCAATATAGAGTTAGGGAAGGTGACAATAAAAGGAATGACGGAAACGTCACAAATGGATCATTGCATAACAACGCTGGTTTGAAACTTGCGACCAACAATTTCAATGAATCTGGAAATTATGGTGTCAATGCCAGCGACCTGAGTCAGGACAAGGGCAATAAGAGTGATGAGGAAAAAGTCACAGATGGATCATTGGATAATGACTGTGATTAAAAACCCGCCACCAAGAATTTGAATTACTGCAAACAATAAAACTGTGGGTGGAAAGTCATCGGTCGTCAAAATTCTTGAACTGGCTCCCAAAGATTGGAAGAACAAATTGGAAGAAATTCTTCAATCATTGAATTATAGCCTGGATGTAACCATGTCCAAATTTCCTTTGACAGTTCAATGTGGCTTTGCATCGCATGACATAAAAGTGATGTTGAAAGACCCAGATCTAGAGATCTTATATCCTATTTACCAAATCGATCAGAAAGTTGTTTATGGTGGTGATCTAAGTTGCATCGGATTGGTAGATGCATAGTGTAAACATAGTGCATTACCTGAAATTTCAGCATGAACATTGTTCATACTATGGATGGGATGGACTATGGAAGAAAAATGTTTAAGAATCACTCTTGGTTTAGATGTTATGAATTTTTAATTCATCCAGGATCCTGGATATGAATAGGAGCCAAAAAATGGTACTGGGAGTATGCACGGTACTACGTAGTACGGTACTATGTATGTGATGGTAAACCTTTTGACCGCCGATGGTGGAGGATTTGATCCACTGGTGTCACTGTCATAATATCAACCATTCTTTCACAATCAAGGAAAGTTACACTATTTAAAGTCTGTCAATGTTTCAATCACGTAATTGCTGTGTCCCCGTGCTGCCAGTGTGTACTGGTACTAATACTTGGTGTGTTTGGGAAAAAGTATCCACTGCCTAAAAGTTAACATACACGGCAGGCAAGCTCCACCAACTTTATGATTCTGGGTTTCATTTTGAGAATTGCTTCTACTTGCCAAACGTCCAAAATTACAAATAACACAAAGATGAAAAAAACAGGGCCAGCGTACGGGATGATGATTTTGCTGCCCCGGTTTCCTTTTCTTTCTGCGGAGTACAATAAACGGATGCATGAGCTCAATCACAACAACCTAAACAACAAGGTGAACCTGTTTTTATATCATTTCAAAACAGGGTTTGATGCGCTATGTGCCCAAGATGGACACTTGGGACTCACAGTCCTTAAGGGATGCAAGAAGTTTGACAATATGAGAACAAGACTCAACAGCAAAAAAGAAGGATTTGACAAAGATGAAGCTTTCAAAATTTGGGAACAATGCTTCAAGTACGTCATTGACAAAGTATTTCCCAACTATGAGGAAGGCAACACTGACTGTATTGATCATGTGTGGGCTATGGGTATCATTCTATCGTACCTGTTATGCAGTTATCCTGCATTGAAAGGAGCAGAGGACATAAAGTGCTACAACAACATGGGTATTGGACCAAAAGTGCAATCCAGAGAAGGAGAGAGACTGGAATGGGATGGTCATACTTTCCGAGGAAAGGAATGGTGTAATCTAATGCCAGAGGCAAGAGAGCACATAAAACAATGAATACATTTTAACCCAGGGAACCGTCCCTGTCTGACAATGATTTGGTCAAGCAACTGGTGCACAAAGACTGAAGAGGCAATCATTGAAAAGGACCAATTGCAATGGTTTGGCGACTCAATCAAAGATATCGCGTTGTACTCCACAGACAAAAGCTTTCCTGTAATGGGAAATTGGTACAAGGAACATATGAATGAAGTACAAAGGGAAGACCTGAATCCTTTTTTGTACCATTTTGAAACAGGATATGATTCTCTATGCAGCAGAAATGGGCATTTTGTACTCACAATCCTGGACAGATGCAAGCTGACAACTATTGTAAGAACAAGGCTAAACAGCAGGAAAGGAAGATTGGAGGAAGCAGAAGCTGTTGCGATCTGGATAGAGGCACTGGACTATGTCCACTAGAAATTATTCCCAGACCATGAGAAAGGCAACACTTGCACCACAAACCACATTTGGGGTCTGGGTATCATTCTTTGCTACCTTCTATGTGGTTATCCCTCATATTATTTTCCTTCTGAATCCGATTCGTTGAGAGTCTGATTCAAGGACTTTTGACGAACAGCAACGCTGTGTTAGTGTGTTAGTAGACGAACGATTGTACTCTACGCGTGACAATTGTGTTTGGATACTTTCGGCAACGGATAATCGGACTACAGGCGAGACTAGGGAAACGCCAGATCTCCTCTTGCTGTGACTTATTCAGATTGCAGCGAGACAGACCTTAGTATGTAGATTACAAGTAGTTGGTAGCAACTAGTGTGAATTTTGGGATATAAATCAGTTGAATGTTAAAAGTATGAGATAAAGTGAAATCTTGCCAAAATGCAAGATATCTCTTTTATTGAGATGAATACGTTGCAACTGCTGTTGCGTAGTGCTGAGATTACTCGCTGATTATTTCCGTACATGTATTAGTCGTTGACCATATATATTTGTATGCATGTATATGTATTGTGTGAGAATCACATGCCAACGGTTTTCTTCTCTTGTTCCGTTAGGAAGACTCCATGAAATGTTTATCATTAAGGTCAGGAATTGCTCCCGTAGCTCGTGTGATATTTTATGAAATCAGAGTTTGCTCACCGAAGAACAATGGCAATATTGTAAGACAGGGATTGCTCACCGTTTATGCGCGATGGGAATCGATGCGCCGTGGGAATCGATATGCCGTGGGAATTGATTACTTAGATGGATACGGGACTCATTGATTCATGCGCATAGGAAATCTACCCTTTGGTAACTTTGGTACTTCTGGTCACGAAAGGAATTTAATACTCCCCATGTCTCCTTGTGAAGGGTCATCACGCTCTACATGATGCTTCCATCATCTTGGAGAAGGTCGCCAGTATTACCACAGAAGTGGAATATGGGCCTGAGCAGTGGATACACAACTGAGTGACTCCAATGCTTGGTGAGAATGTCTGCACAGTTATCCTTACCTGGGACGTGCATCATTAAAATGAATCCTTTCGCTATCATGCTTCGTACGTAGTGAAACGATAGAATGTTATGACGCTTATGCAACCTTGCGTAAGGAAATGTCGACGTTTGGATCATCTTTTCATTGTCACCCCAGGAGTATGAGATATCATGGACTCGTGTTCCAAGGTATCGGAATGAGTGGCGTAGATCGACAATCTGTTCGATGCAAGTTCTTCCTGCAACAAATTCAGCTCCAAAAGTGGCTGTTTCCGTAGTAGACTGCTTCTTTGAGAACCACATCATGGGAGTCTTGTTCGCGAAATGAAGAATGCCGGTAACTGCCTTGCCACTGAGAATATCATGCATGAGGTTGGCATCATAGAAGTGTGTTAACACTACTGTCTTTCCAAGCGGTGCAGGAGCGTCGTCGGGTAGCTCTTCAGAATGCTCCCCATAGACGGTGTTGGACCAGTCGATGGTGTTGGGTTTAGTCAATATAAAATCGGGCGGTTCCACGCGGAATCTGATTTTAAAATGTCTAAACTTGGAGATATATCCATAGATACGTTTAGCACGTTCGAGATGTCCATCTCGTGGCTGAGCTCTAAAACTTGAGAGCGTCATCACGGCTGTTTGTACATCGAAACGCCCAATAGCGATGATCCATTGCAGTGAACCGATCATACTTTGGTATTTCTGTATACCGGTTTCTTCAAGAAAGGCTGAAGAGTCCAATTCAGGATGATCGTTCTCCGCGATGGGTGATCGGAACCTAGTGCTAGGTTTGCATCCGAACATTTGTTCGTAAGATGCTTCCATCTTTTCGATAAACTTTATGGGATTCATGCACAGAACACCATGTTCGTCGCGCTCAAATCCACATCCTAAATGAAAGTTCATAGGTCCGGATCCCTTCAATTTGAAGTTATATGGTGACGATTGCAATATCTTCAAGAAGGAATTGGGATCTGCCATGCAGAGGCATAGGTCATCGACATATGTGCATATGAGCTCATATACACGTTCACCATGCTTGTTTGTTCCGGGTTTGAGGAATATTTCCGGTTCTGCGCGGGATCTTTCGAAGCCGAGTTCGATGAGGCAAGCCGCGAGTAGGTCTCCAAAACACTTGCCCGAAGACCTGAGACCATATAGGGCTTTGTAAATGACCAACAGGTGACCCTCCAACGATCCGAATTCGGGACCTGCCTTGATGCATACTTTCTCGCAGGTGACTGCTTCTAAGTAGGCGTTACCTATGTCGGTGCCCCATGCTTCTAGATCGTTGAGTTCAGCTAGGAATAGGCACATACGTAGACCGCGAAGAGATACGACGCCTGCGTAAACACTGTGGATAGGGGCCTCAGTGAGATTACCGTTAGCAACGAGGCGGGCCTTGTGTCTTCCGTCGTGTTTGACAGCGTATATCATGTGTACCTTGATTTGTTGGAATCCCGTGGGAATGGAGCTTGTCTTGTATACGCCTTTATCAATGAATGTATTGTATTCATTGAGTTGTGCCATTTCCAGAGTGGTGGCATCTTCCCATTTGGTGTTTCCGTTGGCTTGATCAAATCAGAGGGCTTCTTCGTGGCTACGAGGAACTTTGAATCCATATTGATACTGCGGAGTGGTACGGAAGGAACGTAGTTTGGCTTGGTGCACGAGTCGATCAAGTTTCTTGGTTCGTCGCGCTAGGTTGGTGATTCTTCTGAGACGTTTCCAACCCGGGAGATCAAGCAAGTTGTTGTCTTTCCCATATTTTGCAACGGTGACCGGGTCGTCGGCTGCAATGTTGGCCAGAGGTTCATATGTGCGTTCCATATTCTCCCATTCAATCCAGAGGTTATACTTGGAACCTTTGTATTGAGGATGCTTGTTATCCAGTGGACCTTGGTGTCCTAGGATGCGGCGAAACGACCAGAGTTTGCCGTCTTCTTGT
This sequence comes from Pseudo-nitzschia multiseries, assembly GCA_037355745.1. Classification (NCBI taxonomy): domain Eukaryota; phylum Bacillariophyta; class Bacillariophyceae; order Bacillariales; family Bacillariaceae; genus Pseudo-nitzschia; species Pseudo-nitzschia multiseries. Next base: position 5,497,653 of record CM074789.1, read on the forward strand.
GTTGAATCACGATGTATGTAATTCATGACGTCATTGTATGCAATGATATCATCGAGTTTGTCATCGGAGTGTTTGCACTTGAACTTGATGAAGTCTTTATTGCGCTCAAGACTGTCTTCAACATCGACAATGGTGAGACGTTTCCGGGTGCCATCGAGATTGGTTACAAGGAAGGAACGTCCTTGTAGATCGGCAATCGGGATCGTAGGAATGGTAATAGGTTTACCGTCATCGTCAAATTGTGCGTTACCTTCTTCGTCGGTAACAACTACCTGTGATGGGTCTACGGAAGGTGTAGCGGGGTTTGTGTGTGGAGTTGCGACGTCACTGACATCAAAGTATGCTAATTCCGGTGGGTCAAAATCATCTTCAGTAAGGAGGACGCTGTCGGATGTCTTGCTGAAGATGTGTGTCGTAGGAGGACCATCAAGACTCTCCCCATAGTTGTTAGGGAGTGGAGAAGGTGACCAGCTTGGGCTGTCATCGACCTTCTTATAAAGAAAGCTCGGTAACGAGGGGTGGGCGGGTGGTTGAAGAATTGGTTGAGTGCCAGATGGAACGGTGTCATCGGCGGAGTCACAATCAGCAGGTGAACCGTTAGGGGAAACTGAGCTGTTTGGTTTAGTAGACTCGTCAATGAGTTTATTTTGATTGGTCTGCTCCCCATGTTTGAAAGCTGGAGCTTCTCCAGTGGCGTATATACGGGGTAAGGAATCCTTTGCATTACGCCATTTGATGAAACCATCATCAGTAAATAAGCCCGCGCGTTTGTTACGTGACTCAGGTGTAAGAGCAGATCGAACACCGGACCCGTCTAGTAACTTGTTGGTAACTGGATCCCAGATTCGAAAGCAGAGTCCATTGCCAACATGTTCGGCAATGCCGACGAAATGACCTAGGCGTTCGGTAGATTTGGTACTGAAAGGAGAGTCATTTGTCTTGAAATACACAGGTTCAAACCAGAAGAAACTGGTGTATGCGCTGATGTCGCCAATTGTACCCGTGGCAATGAAGATCGGTTGTTTATCGGGCAGCGTAGGGTCAGAGACAACATTGAGGAGACCCGCGACGTATGTCATGCACAGTAACCACATGTGTGGTGGTGTGCCGGTGCGATCCATGACGCGATTGACAATGCGTTTGAACGTTTGGTATCGTCGTTCGAATTGATTCTGGTGTTGATGATACGGTTCACTTTGCCAGAGTCCAATCCATAACATTTTGAGGTAATCCATGACTTTCTTACTTGATTGATAGTTACCGTGGTCACAAAGGAGGCGGATGGGCCTGCCCCATTTTCGAACAAAGTTCTGAAAGCAGGGTAGGAAATCGCCGGTGGTACGCATTTCTTCAACGTGAATAATATGCGATTTGCGGCCAAAGAAGATCTGAGCAATCTTGGATCCACCATCAATTGCTGGGACATCTGAATAGACTGCATCGGACATAACATCGTCATTGAAGGGGCGAACGTTCATGGCCGGTTGAGGGGAATGAAACCGTTTGAAAATGTTACCATCAGGGCTAACCGCTAACGAACCGTATTGGGTTGAGTTTTCAAAAGTAGCTTTAATGCGATCGGTGGAAACCCAACAAAAGAAAGGTTTGAGGGATAAGTAGTCATGTTCATTGGGGTATCTTTCGCGAGGCGTAGCTGCAATGCGTGTGGTGTCACTGGCTGTACAATCTGTCGGAAACGCAGTGACTGTTCCAGAGACTGCGGTTGGCGCGCAGCATGCGAGACGTTCTTGATGAGCGTAGTCAGTGGAAGTAAGCCAAAAGGAGCGATCGTTGTTCTTATGATCATCAATTGGAAGAAAGGGAGATCGGGTGGAATGGCTGGAATACAAGCTGAGGGATGTGACCGTGGAGGACCCGGGAGAAACAGATATATCGAATCCTTCAAGGCAGCGTGGGTTCCCATATTCGTCGTAATCCGCATAAGGGAGTTGCTGTGGTTGGGGAGGATATTTCTGGAGAAATTGTTCATCTTTTGCACTGATCGTGGTATCGAGAACAGATGGGTCCCAATGTTTATCGGACGTCATGATAACATGTGGTAGCATGTCAAATTCGACAGTCGTATACTTTCGCATCGCAAGGTATGGTAAGCCGTGTCGTATGCTAAGAGGCAGTGCATAGCCATCGGAGGTGGTGATGACCTGTCCTCCGCCTGCTTTGATGGACGTGTCGTCTACAGTGGAAGAATATGCTTCCATCTGGCCGGATGACAATATAGAAGGATGTCGTCCTGTATAGGCTCATTCATTGAAAATAAGAATGACGGGGCCTCTGTTCGACATGGAATATGCTCCGCATGTAGCAATGGGAATGTTTTGTACCTGATGATTGTTAATGCCGGTGACGTTAACATATCGTGGTGGAATATCCTTGGAGATGAGACATGCATCATTACCGATGATGCAGCCATTTGCGCCGCGATCGACCATGGCAAAACCAGGGCTAGTAACCGTAGTTTTGTGTATACGGTATGTGTATGACGTTACGGGACCATCATTAGGAAAGGTGAGATCATCCTCGGGAGTATACCACTGGTGAAAATTGGCGGAATACGATGGTGTTCCGACAGGTATTTGGGTGTCACCGTCCTTTTTGTACTGAATGTCAGGGTTGTCTGAAAGGAATTGAGCTGGATGCGCGGGTGACACGGAAGACTTGAGAGGTCGCTGGTCCTTAGACAAGGAGGTCGTGGATTTGTATACACCTAGAGATGCATGGAAAACGCCTCTACGATCATTCTCTACAGCAGGATGTAGGTCTGCTGCGGAATTGGCATGCTCATCCTTGGTCGAAGTATCGTCTTCTTGAAAAGATACCGAGTGTTCATGTTGGTATGCCTTTCGGGTAATGGGTTTGACACTGTTGGGGTCAGGTTGGTCCGCGTTAAGTAAGTCGTGTCGCAATGAGGCAACCACGATTTTCTTTCCTTCCGGAGAAAAACTGAGCCAACTCTTCATGTCCTGACGTGACAAGGCCTTCCATATGTTTGTAGGCAACCTTGTGGTAGGGTCAGGGGTACGACCAGCCTTGAACACAGCATAATCTTGATAGTCTCCTTCAAATTCAATGGGGAGAGCATAGTCCTCATGGTTTTGGATCGAGTCAGAAGAGAAATCATGGACGTGTGCACGTACGGTCGACCGAGGAGCAGACATCGCAGACTGGGAATCAAGTCGAGTTGCTTCGAGTAAAAGCGTGATTTTAAGATTGTGGATAGCAGCGGCTTCGGCAACTGCATCCGTTACGGTGCTATTCGTCCCACCTGGATCCTTGACTTTGGCAAACTGTTCGCTTAGCTGGAAGCTGGAATAGCATGCCTGACACAATGCTGATTTTACAGTGTGGTACTCGAGGGGCTTGTTGGGAGGACGGAGCTTGTTGAGGTGATTCAATTCATCAAACCAATGTGTGATGAATTTCACTTTGGATTCCTTCCAATTGTTGAGGTTCAACTTGAGCAACGCTTGTAGCTGGGTCGAGTTGTCGTATACCTTTGCTTTTGATTGGCTATGAAGGTTTACGAAGTCGAAGTAGGCCTTGCGTCCATCACGAGTGGTAGAATGACTGTGTACACATGATGCAGAAAGGTCACTCTTGAAGACTTCCAACATTAGTACCCAGAAGAAGGCACATTGTTTGATGTAGAGATCACGGGTGTAACCCACAAGCGTGGCTGGAGGCCAAGTTTCATCGAGGAATGTCTCTGTATCGATGTCGTATGCCTCGAGTTTAGCTTTGAAACCGACGAGCCAGTGTTCGAATCTCGAGTCATTCGTGAGGGGTGTAAAGGACTTTTCATCTCGTGCTTTTCGGCACCATGATTCGTACTTTACCTGCTGAGGGGACTTTTTGTTACTTCCCGCCGGAGGAGGTGGTGGGTTCAGAACAGATTCGTTACGTAAGCGTTGGGCACGCTCTCCGCGGAATGCCTGGAATTCCCTGTATGTATATGACTTTACATCTTTCCAGTCCTTCTCGTCTTCTCCTAGGTCGACACCTTCTTCTTGTAGGTCAATAGCGAAATCCGCAAGTGCTTCTATGCTCCTTTGGATGGATCGAGGGATATGCGTTGCCAATCCTTGCTCCATATAGGTAAGTTCGCGTGCAAAATCCGGTTCGATAAGTGCGTCGAGGAACGATTTCCACTCGCATAATCCGCCTTCTTTGAGAGCTAGGCACAACTTGCTAGTAATCTCACTTGTTACGTTAAGTAATGATATGAGTATCTTTCTCATATCAGCATCGAAGCTGGGAAAGCGTTCGATAGTGGTGACTTCGGCGTCATTCTTCTCTTCGCCTCCGAGTGCATTGACGGGCATTACCGGTATGTTCGGCATCTGTGGTGGTTCAGAGCCTTGGAAAGAAGTGCGTGGTAACTGAGAATGAGAACTGCTTCTTGTGCGATGTGCGACGTGCATATGCCAGCGTAGGGATTATGTTCAATTCCGTTCCTGTTCCTTCTTGTGTGCAAGCCTTCTTAGAGCTTGCGACTGTTAATCTATTATTTTCCTTCTGAATCCGATTCGTTGAGAGTCTGATTCAAGGACTTTTGACGAACAGCAACGCTGTGTTAGTGTGTTAGTAGACGAACGATTGTACTCTACGCGTGACAATTGTGTTTGGATACTTTCGGCAACGGATAATCGGACTACAGGCGAGACTAGGGAAACGCCAGATCTCCTCTTGCTGTGACTTATTCAGATTGCAGCGAGACAGACCTTAGTATGTAGATTACAAGTAGTTGGTAGCAACTAGTGTGAATTTTGGGATATAAATCAGTTGAATGTTAAAAGTATGAGATAAAGTGAAATCTTGCCAAAATGCAAGATATCTCTTTTATTGAGATGAATACGTTGCAACTGCTGTTGCGTAGTGCTGAGATTACTCGCTGATTATTTCCGTACATGTATTAGTCGTTGACCATATATATTTGTATGCATGTATATGTATTGTGTGAGAATCACATGCCAACGGTTTTCTTCTCTTGTTCCGTTAGGAAGACTCCATGAAATGTTTATCATTAAGGTCAGGAATTGCTCCCGTAGCTCGTGTGATGTTTTATGAAATCAGAGTTTGCTCACCGAAGAACAATGGCAATATTGTAAGACAGGGATTGCTCACCGTTTATGCGCGATGGGAATTGATGCGCCGTGGGAATCGATATGCCGTGGGAATCGATTACTTAGATGGATACGGGACTCATTGATTCATGCGCATAGGAAATCTACCCTTTGGTAACTTTGGTACTTCTGGTCACGAAAGGAATTTAATACCTCACTGAACAGGAAGGCAGACATCCACTGTTATGACACAATTGGCATTGGATCAAAAGCAGACTTGCAACAACGAAGCAAAATGGAAATGTATGGACATGGTTTTCCAGCAAAGCCATGGTGCCAGCTGACGCAACCAGTAAAAAATCACATTAAATGATGTATACATTTTCATCCAGGGAACTGCCCCTGTCTGACAATGATTTGGTTGACTGATTGGTGGATAATGACTACTTGGTATGCAATTGTGAAGGAAGGTTTGAAAAATGCATTCTCCAAAACCCCAACTGAGGAGTATACAACCAACACAGAACAAGCGGAGGAGGTAAAGGTACTAATGCACAAAGACAAAGAAAAAAATATATGAAAGAGCAGTTGAATTCATTCATGAACAAATCGAGAAAACAGTTGAAAACTAAAAAGCAGAAACTGAAAGAACTAACAAACAAAGAGAAAAATGAGGAAGAAGACGGAAACAAGACAAACATTCAGCACTGACTGCATCTTTACAAGAAACGTTGGAATTCACATGAAGATTTTAAGGAATGCAACAACTACCCTCCTGTTCCTCATGGTGCATAGGGAGGCGTGGGATAGTAGTAATAAGTGTTATACTGACAGCTGTTTACTTGTCAAAAATTTCATTAAGTTATTCAATGTTCCCCAAATGGAGAAAAAAGGCCAATTTCTGCAACGCCGTTGCAGAAAATGGAAAAACGAAAAATACATGAATCGGTGAACATCAAGACATGCAATTGTATTGAGTGGGATTGCTGCAACCCAATTGATGAACATCAAGACACGCCATTGCAATTAGGGGGTTGATTCAACCCCATTGCACAATTTTGACAATTCCTGAAGTTCTTTAAAGTACCACCACAACAACGAAAAGCGCATTTTCTGCAACGCCGTTGCAGAAAATGGAAAAACAACAAATGCGTGAATAATCAATGAACATCAAGACGCGACATTGCAATTAGGGGGTTGATTCAACCCCATTACACAATTTTGACAATTCCTGAAGTTCTTTAAAGTATCCCCACAACAACGAAAAGCGCATTTCCTGCAATGTCATTGCAGAAAATGGAAAAACGACAAATAAGTGAATTGATGAACATCAAGACATGCCATTGCAATAAGGGGGGCTGCTGCAATCCAATTGCACAATTTCAAAAAAATCCTGAAGCTATTGAAAGTACCCCCAAAACAAGGAAAAACACATTTCCTGCAATGCTGTTGCAGAAAATGGAAAAACGGCAAATGCGCGAATTGTTGAACATCAAGACTTGCCATTGCAATTAGGGGGGCTGCTGCAATCCAATTGCACAATTTCAAAAAATTCCTGGAGTTATTGAAAGTACCCCCAAAACAAGGAAAAACACATTTCCTGCAACACTGTTGCAAAAAATGGAAAAAGGACCAATAAGTGAATTGACGAACATCAATATATGCCATTGCAATTAGGGGGGCTGCTGCAATCCAATTGCACGACTCCAAATAATTCCTGAAGTTATTGAAAGTACCCCCAAAACAACGAAAAACACATTTCCTGCAATGCTGTTGCAGAAAATGGAAAAAGGACCAATAAGTGAATTGACGAGCATCAAGACATGCCATTGCAATTAGGGGGGCTGCTGCAACCCAATTGCACGATTTCAAAAAATTCCTGAAGTTATTGAAAGTACCCCCAAAACAACAAAAAGGGCATTTCCTGCAACGCTGTTGCAGAAAATGGAAAAAGGACCAATAAGTGAATTGACGAACATCAAGACATGCCATTGCAATTAGGGGGGCTGCTGCAACCCAATTGCACGATTTCAAGAAATTCCTGAAGTTATTGAAAGTACCCCAGAACAATGAAAACAACAAAAAGGGCATTTCCTGCAACGCTGTTGCAGAAAGGGGAAAAACAAAAAATGCGTGAATTGATGAAAATCAAACTATGACTTTTGAAAAATATGGAATTATTCCTTAAATTAATGTACTCTTTTCACCATCTTTGACTATCTATTCTAATTTCTTGTGTTCCAACCCAGCCATTGTGTCACGGAAATGAAACAACCATTGTTCACAGTTTCCAAGGACAAAGTATTGGTCTTGGCTACCACGATTTCTAACGACAGCAACTTCAGACTCAATGGCATTGCAGTTAAACAAATATAATTTGTTGCGCAACTCCCCTTGCTTTACCCACACATGGCGGTGTTTTTCCCCTTTCTCCCTCTTGCTCAATATTGGGTCAACAGAAACAAAGTAGCAAACAACGGCATAGTAACCATCGTGCACTAATTCAAAAATGCTGACAGAACTTCCTGGAGGGAAAGGACCTTCAAGGTAAAGCAAGCAAAGAATCTGACAGGGATAAACTTGCAGCCACATTCATCCAGGAGGTCTAGTTGAAAATTTACCCAGTTGTACCATACGTTTGACAATTGTCCAGAATCAGACTTAAATGATGGATGGGCCCAAAATATTAACTTCATCCCACTATAATTGTCATATCTCTTGTGCTCCATGGATCCTTGAAGCGCGCTGGTGTCCACAACCAGAAGGACCACGGCACAACAAAATTTGAGAACATACAATGAAAACCAAGGTACACTTGCGTTTTCTTTTTGTACCACTTTATGTAAGGAAAATCATCCATAACACCAGCCAAAAACTTCGACCCAGCTGACCAACCACCCTCCGTAGGATGATTTGGTCCTGTCATGGATTTATGTTCAAACAAATCAAATTTTGATCAATAGTATGGTACTCTACTAATTCTTACTTGCATGTTTGCTCAATTAGTGTGGACTTGATTTGTTGGGTTCTCTTAGCAGGAGCCTTCACTTTGGTTTTATGATTGCTCTCGTTTGCAGCAGAGTTCCATCCAGTAGGAGGACCAAATAATGTCATGTACGGTGATAAATGGAAATATATGAGATTCTTTACCAGATTGTTCCCCTCTCATTTACTTTGTTGCAGATTGTTATTTATACAGTTGATGAAATGAACAACAATCTTGTCAAGATTCAAAACACCCTTCTTGTCTTGCTTGAAAACCTGATCAAATGTTCCAGCGTATTTGAGGAACTCTTCCATACCCAACAACAACGCAAGGGCGTAGTAAATACGTCCGTCAATTTCTTCCTTGCACTTTCTGCTCCTGTTCTCAAGATTGGTTGCCGTCCTTTGAGACAACAACAATTGATGACCTTCAGCAGACAGAAGTGAGAGCATCTGAATATAAAGCATGCCAATGTACTGGTTCCCCTCTTTCTTTGCTGTATGTATTGATTCTGAAAAATTTAAGTCATGTTCGGATTGCCTCTGAACAGCAGCACCATAGTAACTGGCTATCCTCTCCATGTCACCAAGTAACCATGTGTTTTTCCTAACAAATCCGCACAGAATGTTTCCGCTGCCTGCATTGCGCAACCAAGTTGGTGTATATGGAGTCTCTCTCCTGGTGACGCTAGATGAATAGTATGTGGGTTTTCTCCAAAATCAAGATAATAAAACGCGTCACAATTATGTACATGGTGGTGGGAGATGTTTCTGAAATACTGTTCAACATTCACTCCTTTGTCCAACATTGAAGCAGTAAAATTGGTCATCTGCCATAGCCAAATGGATGGATACTGTTCCCCATTTTTGTCCTTAGACACCTTCATATTCCCACTTTTAATTGAAACAGGACCTTCAGAACATTCACACAAGCGTTAGTACCAAGTGCCCTTGGACAATTGCAATGCCTACAGATCATCTTTGTATTGGCTGTTTGATAATGCCCGCAAAGTTGGTTGTGCTGGGGAGTATTGCCAATGAAATACGCAACTGCAAATTTCATTCAAACAGACCATTTCTTCTTGTTCCATGGCAAATTAGACCATTCTATACCATCCGTTAGGTTACAGGCATCTTTCAAAGATGAAAGAGCGCAATGAAGGCCAGAGTGAAGATGGTTCACATTGTCAATCAATTGGTCACCTTTGTCATGTGTGCCTGTTAGGTGAAAATATATAGTCTCCCATGCATCTGGCCAAGAGTTCCAAGTTAAGGTGCTGAATATGCCAAATGTTCAGTAGGGTAAGAGTGGTTTGACCACTATTGTCGATTGCAATTCCATCCATGTAGAGAATAATAGGTACCAAAATTTCATTGGAATCAGTTTTGTATCTCTTTTCCCAACTTTTGATCCACCATTGACCATGATGGAGTTTGTCTTTATCAATATTACCTTGTAGTTCCAGAAACCAGACTGCTAAGGTTGGGTCTTCAGCATGGGGGAAAGTCAGATTTTCTTCCTTTAACAATGTCACATTCATTGACAGGGAATGAAGTGCTTTTCAGAATGACCGGACGTAGATTTGTTTATGACTGGAAACATCAGCACAAATTGATTTCTTATAACACCAGTTCATAAGATGAGGTTCAAAGTCATCACTTTCAATTTCAGGCACAATTGCGTAAATGCCCTTCATGACTCTTGACCTTGTCTGTATGAGATTTCCTTTCATCCATAAAAATAAATTAAGCCTCTTGGATTTGATAGCCCATTCATACAATTCCTTCTCTGCAACTACTGGTATGCTATGATTCTGCATGATTTTCATTAACTTGATCTTCACCTTCAGTTTGTCTGATACATGCCTTCTGGCATTGGGTGTCATAATTGCCGTGTTTGAATCACGATGGGAATCATCAACATCCATGTTGTTGCCTTCTCTATCGACACTCAAATAGGGGACTTCGCTGTCAATTCCTTCTTTGTCATCCTCATCATTAGGAGAAAAACTATTATCATTGGAAACAGAGTCATTGTCATTGTTGTTTAATTTCCGACCAATCAAGGCACGCTCCATCAGATTATTGATAGAAGGTGTTGTCGGTCAAAAATACACGTACCCTACTTACGTACATTCTACGGCAGTTATATCCATTCTACACTTGAAAAGTTACTTATACTCCTCCAGAGATAAAATGACTTCAAGTATCCAGACATTTAGGTCATATCATGTGTTCTCTGTCTTATGACGAATTACACATGATCAACGACCGGTTTAGACATCCCTACATGCAACACTAACACAGGGATACCGGTTGAATACAGTAAAATACACAGTAACAGAGCAATCTCACGATATGCTCACATCTCTTTAAATTTTAACATCATATACCTTTGGTCGATTTTTAGAGTTACAACAGGTTATAGAGCCCTCTATCTCTGCCCGATCAGCACCTCAACTGACGGTTAACACCAGAGGCAATTGTGTGCTTAGCTCCCTGTGCGGCACATTCTAGACCTCCACTCCAGGTTTCTTTTCTTGCGGCACCTCCCTTCTGAGGGCCGCACCCTGGACTGTACCTCGTCCTTCTGTTCCCAGCTTGTGGATCAGGGGGTGTACTCACTATCACAAGCGTTGTAACCCACAACCAGCTCTCTGGATTAGCAGTTACAACCTAAAGACCACCGCCGTCTTTAATGAAAGCCCATTGCACCGGACACGCCGATTGCAATATTCCATATTTTTCTTCCGCGTCCACCATCCCCATAAAGGCCAATCGACGCCCATTTGATTGTGCTAAGCACCACTTCAATCACACAACCATATTTATTCCTGCACCTCCGAGGACCGTTCCGGCGATCACTCGATACTTCCATATTCCGATCCCCAACCTACTGTATCTACAGATCCTTCTACCAAGAATCTTCTTCTGTAATACACGACCAAGAAGCGTACATATCAAGGGGTGCACCTACAGAACATTCTACCAAGAATCTCCTTCTGTAACTACATCGCAACACCGACGGTCGATATTTCTTTGGTTATTCCCGCACCTTTGCGGATCCTTCCTTCGGTCATCCCCCCGACACGACCGCCGCACCTTCGCTCGGTCATTTCGTTGGTTCCTTACTTCGGCCCCTTCCTCGGTTAATTATTACCGTCCGTTCTCAAACGTTCCTTCGGCCCTTAACTTGATTGTCAAGAACCTCTGGCACTAGACCATCACTACTCAGTGGATCGTTAGGGGTGTTTGTTAGAGCTAATTTTTCACTATCATCCTCTTGCTTCTTCAATTTTCTGATGAATAGGGAAGATGCAAAATCATCTACCCCCAACCACTGGTAGTAATAAGAATAACATGTATCTGGATTACGTGAAATATGGCTCAGAAGAGCAGGAGAAACAACTACTCCCATATTCTTTCTTTGTCTTGCTGTAAACAAGGGGGTTTCTCCTTCTTGGTGACCTTCTTCTTTCTGTAACCGGTAGTGATTGGAGGAGAGTCCAAGTACAAATATTACAATAAACCTGATATTTGGGAGTGCGGACCATTGTTCGTAACCAGTAATAACAATAGAAATGAGAAACTGATTCAGATTGAGAAATTGCAACCACACACTATTTGTTTCAGGCATTAAATTCAGTTCCAGGCCACCAGATGGGAAACAGTTGCCAGTGGGGTAGGAAAATAAACTGTGCGCAAAAATATTATGAGTTTGACAATAATTTCAAAAAATTGGATGAAATTACAAAGGGGGACCAGTGGAGTTCAGCCCAAAAATGCGCGTGATTCTCAAAGAATCCCAAATCTTGTTTGTGTGACATATGCCACTGAATGGGGAATGCCAATATTTGTAGTTCCAAAGCCAGATGGCTCCTGCCGGCTCATTAGCAACTGTGGAGAGCATAACAAAGTCACCAAGAAGCTCCACTATCCACTACCGAAGATCCAAGACATCTTCCATAGAAGAAGAGGGTTCAAATATGTCACCCTTTGTAATGTCAGCATGCAGTTCCACACCTTCAAGCTTGATGAAGCCTCTACTTGGCTCTGCGTCCTTGTTACAGCATTTGGCAAATTCTGGCTTCTCTGATTGCCAATGGGCTTCCTCAACTCTTCAAGCTGGTGGACCCAAGGATGCATGGAACAGATGCTTCTCCATTTAAAGGACATTGAAGTATACATTGATGATATTGGAATCTTCTCTGACATGCTCAAAATTCACTGTAAATCTATCTCTTCTGTTCTTTCCTTGCTCAAAGCCCACAACTTTGCAGTCAAGCCCTCAAAAATGCCATTGGTTCCAATCACAAGCACCATGGCTTGGCCACATCATTTCCAGAGATGGAATCAGACCAAATCCAAACAAGATTGATCCAATCTTGAAACTGGCCTTTCCTTAAAAACGACGCAACTTTGGTCCTTTGTTGGGATGATCAACTTCTATCGCAACTTCTATCCAAAAATAACTGAAGTTCTTGCCCCACTCATAGATCTCTCCGGTAGATCCAGAGGCAAGCTCACTCCAACTCTAGAGCTGCCTTCAACAAAGCCAAGGCCCTCATTGCAAAAGATATCTTGCTTGCCTTCCCTGATCCAAACAACAAGCCCTTCCATGTCTATACCGATGCTTCTGATTATCAACCTGGAACAGTGCCTTGTCAGCTCTGTCAGCCCAAGCTAGTATGGCATTGAGCACGCAAGCCCCAGGAGGAATGACACCTCCAGTTACGCCCCACGCAGCATCACAGAAAGGACATTCATGGAAGAAGTGCTGGAATCACTATTGTTATTCTGGCAGAGTTAAATCTATCCCATGATACACCTGGGTGTACAAAATCTGGTCATGACAATGGCCACCAGGGTACAAGGCACCCATCACAGCCACACAACATGCTGATACCCAAGGTGGTGGCAGCATTTGCAAACAACACTTGTGGATGAGGTGGAGCCATGCATATACTAGTGGGAATGCCCAGGAATCCCCGGGCCCATGGTTGTGATGAGGAGAGCATAGTGAAACCGTAGATCTGTAGGTAGCTCAGCACATACGGTATGCGACCTTGGTACGTTACATATTCCTGCTCTAGTATGTGTGATCAAAGAACGTTGTTGGATTGACCAGTTTAATTTAACGCCAATCCAGCAACGCTTAGCAAATTAAAGACAAGAAGCTCAACTCGGAGTACCGTAGTTTACAGAGCTTGCTCACAATCTTAGTTTTACTACACTTAATTTTCAACCACATACAAAGTACATACTTACCAGCAGTCGTACTATTACTACCTTCACTTAGAGGCATACGGTACTCGTATGGTAGTACTCCGTACTAGGTTGGCACGTTGGTTGTGACTCATTCGACTCGTGTCGATACTCGGGAAGCTTTTTTTGGAAACCATCGTGGTTTGGACACTTGTACGGTACGGTACGGTACGAATGTTACCGGTACGAGAACGTACGAGTACATACTGAACGTACTTAGTGTCGGCTTGGTGTGCAGTCCAACGAAGAACCGTGCCGTGATAAGCCTGCTCCCCGGTTTCACAGATCCATACCAACAGCCTATTCCGTGGATGAAAGAACACGAATTCGTTGCAGCGAGAGTAATTAATTACTTAGCGATGCACGGGACTTGTTCTTCCCATCCTACCGTAGCAGTACCAGCGCAGTACTAACTGTATCTGTATCGCGAGAAGAAGAAGCGACCGGTCCCGTTCGATCCCGCCGGCCACCACCAGCCGGGGAGTATGTTGTGTTGTGTTGTGTTTTGTGTTGTGTTGTGTTGTGTTGTGTTGTGGAGGTTGGGATCGTTCGTTGGTGCGATGGATATATTTGTTCCCATTCGACGCACGCCAAGGAAGCCATGCATGCACGCATACGTGTGTGTGTGTGTGTGTGTGTGTGTGTTCCACGGCTGCTTTAGTATCGTTTCTATTGGTAGAATAGTTCCAAACAGAGAACCAACGTACCCAAGACCGAAAACACTCACTCACTCACATAAGTACACACACGTATGTGTGTATCAACAAAGAAGCAACACAACCCACCGATGATGGTTGGGTTGTTGCGTTGCACGTTGCGATTGTTCACGGAGCGATCCGATTCGATTCGATTCGATTCGATTCGATTCGATCCATCCGAACCAAAACCGAAACCGAAACCGAAACCGAAACCCGAACCGATCTCGATTGATTCCGTGAGAGGTCTGATCCAATGGAATCATCCAATCCCTTCCACCAGCCAACCATTTGAATTCCTACAGTGTCGCATCGATGCGAATGCGAATGACGTTGCGTGCCGATCGACCCCAAGATTTCCCAAAAACCTTGCGTTCTTTGTTAGTTGCTTCTCTCGATGAAACTCCCGGGGTCCGGGATCCTTTTGATTTGATTGTGGATCTCACAACATTTGGGAGCGGATCGTGCCAACCATTCCAACCATTCCAACTATTACTAACCACTCACTCACTCACTCACTCACTCAGTCAATCAGTCAATCAGTCAGTCAATCAGTCAGTCAATCAGTCAGTCAATCACTCAATCAGTCAGTCAACCAATGCAACGACACCATCGATATAATATAATATAATTCAATACAATATAATATAATAGAATCATCCCCACCATGACACCCCCCATCGCTACCGCCAACAAGAAGACGAACCAGACAACGACCATTGCGATCTTCCACAGCCCAAGCAAGGGAAGACCCCAGGACACTTCGGTTTCGTCGTCTGCTTCTCAGCAGTTTTCGTCTGCTTTTGCTTCTCCAACTGATTTTCGTTCTCGTTCTGCTCCTCAACAGCAGCAGCAGCAACAACAACAGCAGCAGCAGCAGCAACAGCAGCAACAGCAGCAGCAGCAGCAGCAGCAACAGCAACAGCAAGCAACAGCAACAGCAACGACAACGACAACGACAACAACACGAGGAGATCCGGAAATGGATCCGACACGGTCTTTCTACCGAGCTGGAACTCCTCCAGCAGCCCCAATTGATCTCCCTCTTTCACAATCCTTCTTGTTCCGAATCCACGCTGACATCGGACGAGGCCCTGTCGGCATTGGCGAAGTCCTTGCGCCTACGCCCACCGAGTCCCAACACTCCCTCCTCTTCTCTGCCAGGGACCGACGAGAAGGACGGAATCCTCCGCGAAACAGACCGAAATAGCAACGCCATCGGGAGCACCGTGGCAATCGGCAACACTGCCGGTGCGAGCTCCAGCAGCACTGCCAGCTCGAGTTCGAGTTTGAGTTCGAATTTGAGTTTGAGTTCGAATTTGAGTTCCAGTTTGAGTTCGAGTTCGAACTGTTCCAGTTCCAACCCCACCATTCCCCGTCTTCCAGTTGTGGATTGGACCACGACCCTCGCTACCACCGCATTGGGCGAGAATCAGAATCAGAATCAGACCCACAGCAACAGCAACAGCAACAGCAACAGCAACATCACAGTCAGCCCCTCGCGCGGGACTGCCTCGTCCAGCACGGAAGTTCTGGTATGGGAGATTGCGGGGGTTTGGCTGCACGTCCTCCGGGAGCTGGATGCGCCGGAGTTTCGAGACTACGACAATGACAATCACAACGACAATCACAATAACAATAACAATCACAATCACAATCACAATCACAATAACAACGACAGTAACTACCGGATCCTCCACGGGTGCCGCTCGCAGATCTACCACCGCCTGTTCGCTCTGACACGGGGATGGATCCGGAGCGGCAGCGGCAGCGGCAGCGCCACCGCCACCGCCTCCCGCGTGCAAATCGCCCTGGAATTGGCTCGGACCGTTCTGGGCGAAGCCGGGACCACCATGACCAAGCCGGTTCTCACCGTCGCATCGGAGGGCATCTGCGATGACGGTATCTACAACAACAACAACAACAACAACGACAACGACAACGCATTCGAACCGCTCCGCTGCTATGGAGGGTTCAAGGCCTTGATCGCCGAGTGCTGCGAGTACCTGGGAGACAACGAATCGGCAAAGCTGGCCTACGACAGCCTCCGGATCCTGGAGGAAACCCGTCTGCCGCAGCGGACGAGAAGGGCGCGATCCTCCGATCGATTCGAGGGCGCCTCCGAGGGGCGGGTTTCACCACCATCGCCTCGCTGCTGGACACAACTACCACAGAAACCCTCGGCATACGTCGCTTCGACTTTGACTTTACCTTTGGCTTCGACCTCCTCAAAACCCCCGAGCAACACCCCCGTGTTGGTGAAACGGTCGTCCACCAAAAAGTGCCTCCGAGACGACCCGTCCGCGTCCGGGGGCCCGGTGCTGGTTGTGGCCACTACTACTACTACTACTACTACGGCGATTCGGAGCCGCCTTGCGTCCGGGGACGGATGGTTTTTTGGCACGAACGGCAGGGCGTTCTTCGGAACCGATTTGGTTCCGATCGGGACCCTCGAGGAACGCATCGCTCGCTGCGGGGAAGGCGCGAAGCCGCAACAAGCGAAGACTATCTACTACTAGGAACGATCAGATCAAATCAAATCAAATCAAGTGAAATCAAGTGAAATCAAATCAAATCAAATCAAACCAAACCAAATCAAATCAAATCAAAAGAACGGAATGGAACGGAACGGAATGGAACGGAATGGAACGGAATGGAATGGAATGGAACGAACCGAGCCAGTGAGTTGATCCGAGCAGTCGATGTTCGAGTCTGTTCCTCCGAAACCCCTCTCTGGGTAGTTTGGGAGTTCACTGGATGCATCCTCCATCCGCAACTCATTCGAGGCGGCACTATTGCTCCACAATGCCGAGCTAGCTAGCTAGCTAGCTAGCTAGATACTGTATGTATTGCACTGTACTATAATGGAAGTAGATAACTATAGAGCTCCGATTTGTATAGTAGTACACAGCAATGCAATACGACACAAACTACTAGAGGCGTTGATTGCTTGCTTGCTCGAGAAGGACGCCACCGTTTGGGGTTTTGTTGCGATTTCGACTCGATTTTCGATTGCCGTACCGATGATTCATAGTAGTAGTAGTAGTAGCATGTTGTTGTACTAGTAGTAGTAGTAATGTTTGCCTCTTTCGTTGGTATTGGGAGTGGAACACGGTGCTATTCTTCATTTCATCCCGATGCGAGGAGTGCTGTATTGAATGCCGCATGCATGCAACCCAAACTGCAACCATGAGCAGCGTGCCGGCAATGCAATGCAATGGAATAATGAATCGGAGACTGCTGGACTGTACCTAGTAGTAGTACCCGCACTGCATTCCTGCTGCAAGACTCGGGGGAGGTCAAACACTGTTGTTGTTGTTGTTGTTGTTGTTGTTGTTGTCGATGTCGCTGTTGCTGTTGCTGTTGCTGTTGCTGTTGCTGTTGTTACCACGCGGAGTGGAGTTTGTTGTTGTTTGCCCTTCTTGTATGTACCGTGCTGCACCACATTGTCCCGGGACTGCACCAGCAGCTACTAGTAAGCCAGCCAGAGTGACAGGATCTGCTTGCTTGCTAGTACAGAAACCAGAAGAAATGTGCATCAAAGAAGCTGGACATTGCATGGAAGGAAGTACTCCTTAGTAGTAGTATGTACACTCCTCCTGCTTGTTGTTGTTGCTTGGTAACAAGGAGATTCTTCCCGTGGTGCGATGGACAATTCTACGTTCCATTGCAAACAAGAAGCAGCAGCCAGGCAAGCAAGTCCGAGCTGTTTTTCACTGTTGAAACTCACAATAAACAAAGAAAGGGTTGGTGGGAATGGACCGATGGACTACTAGACAGAGGCAGCTGTGGAAGGACTGGAGGCGCCCACTTGTGCTTTCAGGAATAAAAGGGATTGTCACCATTGCTTCTTTCATTGCAATAGTAGTACTACTGCACAATGAATTCATTATGAATACATATTGTAATCACACAATAAGCAAACCTTCGCAATATTCAGGTTTTTGCACACCAGTGTTATTGTGCTTGTAGTATTTAGTATTAGATGAAGTCAGCACTCCAGCTGCTACGTCTCTAAACCCAGCATGGTAAACAACAACAAGTGGTGAACGTGAACCAAGGCAATTAAGAATTATGAGGTTAATGGGCTATTTGTGTATGTGTGTGTGTGTGTGTGTGTGAGAGAGAGAGAGAGAGAGAGAGAGCTGAAGTCTGCATGAAATGAGCAAAAAGCAAAGAGCTGAACTGCCTACTTTTTTGCCTTTCAATAGATTGGCTACTACTCTGACAACAAAGAAGCAGCTTTGCTTTTTTACAACCCTACTGTCCTCAGAATGGTCTGCCAGTATGATTGAAAGTGTTGGCTGCTAGCAATAACCTCTCCTCTTCATAAGTCCTTGTAATTACTTTTCTTGCAAGCTTGTTGTAACACAACACATGTGGCTGTTGCTTTGTTGCAATTCATGTAGTACTAGCAAGCAAGCTATTAGTTTAGCAAAAGGCAAGGCAGCAACGACAGAGGTGATTTTGCCTATTGAGATACTAATTTTGTGGTGGTGATGATGTACTATTCTGTCTTTGAAACTGGTTCCCATCTTGGCATGATAGATGCAAAGCCCAACCAGATCCAGTATTCAGTGCAGCAGTGGTGAAACATTCTTGTCTTGCAAATAGGTTTGTACTAGTTCTACAAGGATATGCTGGTTGAGAACAGATCATTGTGGCAAGATGCATGCAGCATGATGTTACAAAGAATTTTTCATTTTCATGAGAACAATAAGTTGCAAAAAGGATAAATCCCTAGTCACTACTCAATAACTCACTCTTATTGGAAACAATGCGTGAAGACCACACATCAATACCGGTAGGGGCATACAGCCATTTTGGAGAAGAAGGCAAGCAAGCTTTTTTGGACTGAACAAGCAGGAACACAGATGTCATTGAGCCGTGTCTATCATTGCGGGGGGAAATACACACAACACTGAATCAGGTAAGATTACTCATAAGTACGTACGTGTACTACACAGTTGCACCTACTCGTATCAGGCTGTCTGCCGGCTCATGTAAAACTTGTAACTAGAGGAGTTGAACTGGGCAGACAGCTGATGAAAATGGTGTAGTTTGTACCAGTAATTACTCCGTAGTGCAAGTACAAGTACGTACCAAGCACTGTACACAGATTTTGTATTCCGTGAGAGCTCGTCCTCTAATACAGTACACTAAAAATAACTGGGACATTGAGATGGGCTCGTACTTTCGTAAAAAACCCAATGACTTTTCCCCCTTGGCTGATTGATTCATTCTTTGATCCTAAAAATTTCCATATCTTTGAAGGATGTATCGAGTACGTATGGCTTGTCATGGATTGGTCAGCTGGTTCCCAAATTCGAGTTTGGATGAAACACTATTCAAGAACACTTCACACGCTCCACAGCCCCAGTGTTCTCTTGTGTGCGTCTTTTAATACAACATAGTTTTTTCTCAAAATGTGTTACTCAAGAAAAAGCCAAGTCAACAGCTATTTCTCTATATTCATTCGTCAATTTGTTCATCAAATGATCGAGCAGATAATCAATTATGTGTAGCTATGGCAGAAGAAGTTGTTGAAGTGGTATATCCATTCAACGAATCAATTGAGAATGCAGTAGCCTCCAATCCTCATCAAACTCATCATATGTCCAATGGGCAGACTCCAAAAATGGCAGTAATTATTCACCCAAAAAATACAACAACGAAGACACCAAAAAGGCTCTATGTACTGATGAGGGAAGTAGCAACATTCCTTCTTCCTCTCCTGGGTGGTCTCCTTTATCATTGAATGACATCTGTCATTAAAAAATGCACCAAACGAGTGAAGAGTCCATCTTTTCCTCCAATACTGGTATTAATACTCCCAGTGCTGCTCATGGTCCCTTGTTTTCCATTTTGAGCAGTTATCATATTGGCTGGTTGAAAAATGTTCATACTCAATGACCTCAATCTCATCGTGACTTGTTACTCATTTTTGATTGCCCATGGTGGGATTTTATCATTTCAAAATAGATTCGTTGACTTCGTTTGGACCATTATGCCATTCACAACTCAAATATTTGAATTCTTCATTGCCGCAACCTTTACTTTTGTTGTCGGCGAAAAATACGGACTTTGTCGGCATCAAATTCGATCGAAAAAGCCGACGAAACGAACGAAACAACGACCGAGGTGCGGGAAGACGATACTAGATACGAATATTCCAAAGACCGAAGCTTAGAATCAAACGCACCTCCACTACTTGGAAATCCCTAAGTGGTAAAAATGATATCACTTAGGACTACAAACAAAAGACAGTAATCGGTTAGAAACAAGACATATCCAAACACCTGACCAATAAGTGAACACTTGGAATCCATAAGTACATTCAAAAGAATATACTTGATATCCCGTGAGGAAATTACTTATTGCAATCAAGAAAACCAATACCGATTCCAGATGGGCCTCATATCTAGCATATATACCGTGAACAAGCATACGCCCCATCGAACAGATTACTTAACAACATGAATGACCAATACCACCAAATGACCGATACAGTAAGACCGACACGACGCTAATACAGCAACAGCAACAGCAGTATCGGTACGAGAATAATAACAGCACCGGGGAAGATCTCTACCATGTAAAATACAGCAGAGAACCCCGATACAGTGAAATATGCAGTAAAAATAAGAGCGTCTCTTTGAGCTCACATCTCTTTAAATTTCAATTATCCTATACCTTTCGGTCGATTTTTAGAGTAACAACAGGTTACGGGATTCTTCAATAGATACACCAATTACCTTTGCACTTGAAGAGAAATTGTCTATGAAGGAGGTCAGGAAACACTCAAATGAATATGGTTTATTTGCTCCCAATACCTCCTGGAAGGAACCCACTGCTGAAGAAGATCCACCATTCTTGGACCGGATTTCCTCCATTCAAACCATCAAGCGCATTGGTACCAAATACAAGCAGCTGATACAATCGAGAATCAACCAGGTCAATAGCACTGAAGCACTCCATGCCTCCATCCAAAAACACTTGGCGCCAATTGAAGACGATATGGAGGTTGTCATTCCTACTATTGATATTGCATCCCTCAGAGCTATCACCAGGCTTCACAAATCAGGAAATCAAGCACTACCACTAGATGCAGATTCACTGCCCACTGAAGAAATTGAACTTTTCATCAAGGCCATCAACTCCAAGGCAACTACACCTGAAGAACAAGCACTAGGGCACTTCACTCGAAGGAATCTCAAGCCTTTATCTACATGGCCTGAATGGCAAGCTGGGGAGCGAAAACAGCTTGATCAGTTTGAAGATTTGGAAATTTTTGGATCACCAATTCAATACCCTAAGGACCCCGACGCTATCATTCTCAGACCTCACTGGCAATACAGTGTGAAAAGAAATGGTGTCAGAAGAGCCAGGCAATGTTGCA
This sequence comes from Pseudo-nitzschia multiseries, assembly GCA_037355745.1. Taxonomy (NCBI): domain Eukaryota; phylum Bacillariophyta; class Bacillariophyceae; order Bacillariales; family Bacillariaceae; genus Pseudo-nitzschia; species Pseudo-nitzschia multiseries. The sequence goes on from CM074789.1 coordinate 5,519,078, forward strand.
ATGGAAGCAAATATGCAGCCCCAACCCTGCATGCCATAGCAATGTCATACTCATCATGTGTTGAACATCCAATTCAAAGGTTATTCTTTGCTATTGCTGCAAGCCTCAACCTCAAAGTGTACGGGGGTGATGCTGCAGACGCCTATGCCCATTCTCCAGGGCCCAACATCCCTACATACATGACTATTGACGATGCTTATGCAGAATGGTACAGACACAAGCATGACAAGGACATAGACAGACGATTGGTGCTTCCAGTCCTTCGAGCACTTCAAGGCCACCCAGAATCTGGAAGACTCTGGGAAACCCACATCAACAAGATCTTGAAAGGTCCCGATCTCAACTTCAAAACCACCACACATGACAGGACGATCTACACGACAGTTTTCGAAGGTGAAACGGTCTACATGCTGAGACAAGTTGATGACTTTGCACTGGCTTGCACATCAGAATCCATATCTGACAAGATCTATGACATTATAGGTGCAAGGCTCAAACTACCAAAGGAAGACGTGATCCCCTTTACAAAATTGGGTTTGCTCGAGGACTTCAATGGAATTGACGTCAAACAAACAGCTGATTACATTGAACTGTCCTGCGCCAATTACATCGACCGGATCATGACATCTCATGGTTGGGAGACGGATTCTAAGATGAAACCCCACTCCAAGCCATCAGCGCCGTTATCAACTGAAGTACTGAGCCAACTGCAATCACATACGAATGGACCATTGGAAGGCACCAAGGAACACGCTGCGTTACAATCCACATCAGGGTTCTCCTACAGAACACTCTTGGGCGAAATGATGTTTGCATATGTGAGCTGCCGGCCAGACATTGGCTATGCAGTGACCCTGATGTCAAAATACAGTTCCAATCCCACTGCATTCCACTATTCCAGTCTGAAGAACATCGCTCGATATCTCAGAACAACCAGGTCCTGGGGTATTAGATTCTATAGACCGAATGCAGAACCATCTCTTCCATCAGGAGAACCATATAATGATGTAGTCCAAGATGGATCACTCCCAGAATACCCTGCGGATATCAAGCATAGCAAGTTGATGTGTTTTGTTGATGCAGCATATGGAAATGATCCAAAACATCGCAGGTCCACCACAGGATATGTGTTCACTTATGCGGGTGGAGCAATTGTTTACAGATCCAAAGCGCAATCACTCACTGCACAGAGTTCTACAGAAGCAGAATTCATTGCTGCAGTCACAGCGGCCAAAACAGCCAGATACCTCAGATTCGTACTCAATGAATTAGGATTTGCTCAAGCTGGTCCAACCCCTATCTATGAAGACAATGCATCGGCAATTGAGATCATCAATGCTCAGAAGCCAACCGAACGAACCAGACATATTGAAATCAGGTTCTTCGCCATACAAGCATGGAAGGAAAACGGTGAGATCAAGATGATTCATATTCCTGGAGTTATCAACCCGGCCGATGACCTAACCAAACCATTGGGATGGATCTTGCACGCCCGACATGCAAGATATATCATGGGACACTACCCAGGTTAAATCGTTCGATCGCTTTGATCGATAGTCAGTTACATCTTTCGATCGCTTCGATTGAGCGCTGGATCTCATATTACAATCACATTGATTTGATTTGATTTGATTCAATCGCACCCGGATTCGATCCGATTGATCATACGGATGCAGATGAATCGACCCAAGGTCAAACATACTCCGACAGTAATCCAATACAAAAGTATTGGATCAAGGGGTGTGTTGTCGGCGAAAAATACGGACTTTGTCGGCATCAAATTCGATCGAAAAAGCCGACGAAACGAACGAAACAACGACCGAGGTGCGGGAAGACGATACTAGATACGAATATTCCAAAGACCGAAGCTTAGAATCAAACGCACCTCCACTACTTGGAAATCCCTAAGTGGTAAAAATGATATCACTTAGGACTACAAACAAAAGACAGTAATCGGTTAGAAACAAGACATATCCAAACACCTGACCAATAAGTGAACACTTGGAATCCATAAGTACATTCAAAAGAATATACTTGATATCCCGTGAGGAAATTACTTATTGCAATCAAGAAAACCAATACCGATTCCAGATGGGCCTCATATCTAGCATATATACCGTGAACAAGCATACGCCCCATCGAACAGATTACTTAACAACATGAATGACCAATACCACCAAATGACCGATACAGTAAGACCGACACGACGCTAATACAGCAACAGCAACAGCAGTATCGGTACGAGAATAATAACAGCACCGGGGAAGATCTCTACCATGTAAAATACAGCAGAGAACCCCGATACAGTGAAATATGCAGTAAAAATAAGAGCGTCTCTTTGAGCTCACATCTCTTTAAATTTCAATTATCCTATACCTTTCGGTCGATTTTTAGAGTAACAACAACTTTTGAGAGCATTCAAGGTTTGTTGGAGCCACTTAAATTGAGCTATTCCACCGATGCATTTGTCTTGAATGCTGCTTCCACCGCTGACTCTACTGCGAAAGCAGCACAAAGGGGACTGGCTTCTGCTTGTGCAGAAAGCAGTACTGTTAGCCCAGAATTGGAATGATCAGCTGATTATGCTGGATCGGTAATTGGGATTGGAACATTTTAAATTTGCTGGATCTTACATTTCGCCAAAACCTGGATCTCCTTCAACAACCCCATTTGGACCTGTCTGGCCTCATACAATATGATGATTTCCCTTGTCATCACGACGGGATTGAGCTACATTCCTGGGGTTGACCAGCGTCGCCCAGGTCCAAGCCGATGGACGCATCAATACTATGGGTGGTCTGGAGCAAGTTCATGTCCCCTTTGCGGTGCCATGGGACTGGCAGCCTACTACCTCTAATTGGCCCTGGGTGGTCCATCCACTCAAGGGGATCACCCTCAAGGGTGTCTTCGGGGCGCTGTTTCCGGCACTCATGCTCTTTCTGTTGTTTTTCATCAACCACAACATAAGCAGCATTATGCAATCTCGAAAATACAATCTGAAAAAGCCCCCCACTTACCACTGGGACTTCTTTGTGTTGGGTTTAACAATAATTCCCTATGGGGCGTTCGGACTCCCGCCCGGCAGTGGTCTGATACTACAAGCTCCCCTCCACACACGAGCATTGTGTACACGGAAGTACGAGATTTTGCGCGGCCGGCAGCGCGAAGTATTTGTAGATTGCGAGGAACAGGAGCAGTGGTCCCCGCATTCAACTAGGCAGCGCTCATGTTTGCGGCACTGTGCCTCACCAAGGATATCGTGGATCGTACCCGTAGGGTGTCTCTTCGGGATCTTTTTGTACTTCGGAATTGGTGCGATGCATGGGAACGAGATCCGGGAACGCATCACTCTGCTGATTGTGGTTGGTCCTGATTCGAGGCCTCAGATACCCGTGGTGAAACATGTGCCCAAATGGACAACCGTGGTGCCCTATTCTCACATTTGCGATTGCCCAATTCGTTTCGTGGGGATACGTCTTTCCAGCTCTCATAGTAGGCTTTGTTCCCGTCAGATGCTTTCTGGTGACCCGGCTTTTCGACAAGAATGATTTAAAATATTTCGACCCCGTCGATGAGACCGACGACGATTACATTGCAGAACTCATTGACTACGAGTCCTTTAATAAGCAACGAATCACATTTAAGGCCACGGTACGGTGAGTGCACAAGATAAAAATACCACGATAAATACCCAGTACCAAAGCCATAGTATAGAAGTCTACAGGAAATAAACATATGTGTGCTCCGCACACTGAGTCCTCTTCAAAAAAAGAACAAGTGAAAAGACCCTGAAAACACACCAAAAAACTCACTCCTAAGACAATTTTTTTGATGGGAAGTCCGATCGTCAAAATCACCAATGCCATTAATTTAATTTCCATTTTCGCGACGCGACCCTCCATCGACCCTTCTGTTTCTCCTTCCATAGAACAGACCATGAAGGTTCATCACTGTACAAATAGTACAAAATGACACCAACTCAAATACCTACACATTCCTCTACTTGGTTTTCGATCGGGAAGGGTATTCCAACCGCAATTCTACTGCGAATAACACACAAAGATACGAAAAATTGACGGCGACAACCCTTCTCCGACCCATCTGTTTCCCCTCCAATAGAAGGGAAGATTAGGGTGGACATGTACAAATACTACCACATTCAAACACCATCATGTTCCTCTACTGATTTTTTGACTTGGAATGGCAATGGAATGGCAATCGAACGGCAATCAAACGGCTAGTAGTATCGAAGAAGATACGATGGATACAAAGAACAACAAGATGACGACAATGACAATGGATCGATACAAACAAGAAGAGCAAGCAGGGCAAGCTTCGTTACAATTGGACTTAGGTGCCAACCAACGTGTTACACTGCACTGAAATCTACAGGGCAAATCCCCCCTAGCAACAACAAGAAGGGGGTTTGCTCTCCAGCAAGATCAACGCCATCACATCACACCAACACACAACAATAAACCAAACGCCGCCGCTGCCAGCAATGCCAACGAACACCAACGGCTACCAATACAGCCTGTTGTTCCCTCCACGACCTTCATCCTTTTGAAGCTGGTTGATGATCTGAGTCACTGATACATTTCCATACACAGAGTGAATCCGACTGATTGCTGTTGCAAGATTGAGCCCACGGTCCAAGAGCTTCTCAATCACTTTCCAAACAACAAGCCACCTCATGTAGAGCAGCAGGAAGCCAGCAGCGAGCGGCGGCGTTTTGAGCAGCGTTTTGGAGGAGCAGCAGGAAGCCAGCAGGAAGCCAGCAGCCAGCAGCGTTTTAGAGCGGCGTTTTGGAGGAGCAGCAGGAAGTCAGCAGGAAGCCAGCAGCCAGCAGCGTTTTGGAGCAGCGTTTTGAGCAGCAGGAAGCCATCAGCAAGCAGCAAGCAACGGCGTTTGGAGCGGCTTTTTGGAGCAGCAGGAAGCCAGCAGCAGCAGCGTTTTGAGCGGCGTTTTGGAGCGCGGGAATGGTGATCGGCACTACAAAAAAGCGGGCCCTTAGACATGTAGACCAAACTTAAATACAGTACCAAAATATTATACAGCACACTAGTAGTAGTAGCTTACTCAGAGGGGACTGATTTAGCCACAATAATAGGGGGACCGGCGCTTATTACTAGCCATCTTATTGGTTCTTGTCTTATCGGCCGTCACCATCACCATTTCAAAAAAGTGAGCAAAGAAAGTGAGCGAAAAAACAAGCACCTCCGGGGAGTTTTCTTCGAAAGAAAAAGAGTGAGGAAGAACAACAGTCATCTAAAGTACTTGTGGTATTTGTGGTATTTCCTTAAGAGTTACACGGAGTCTTATACCACTAAAAATGCAACAATACTGTGTATGGAAATTCACCCCATACCTCTGTTTTTTTAGGGGTACGACATGATTTCTACAGAGAAAAACAGTAGGAATAGTCATTAGAGGTATGTGCCATTAAGCGTACCAATTTCTACTCACGTGCCACAGTAGTGCCTGGTTAAATACCACAATTGTGGTATTTCCGATGTATGGTGAGTGTACAAGATAAAAATACCACAATAAATACCCAGTACCAAAGCCATATAGAAGTCTACAGGAAATAAACATATGTGTGCTCCGCACACTGAAATCTCTTCAAAAAAGAACAAGACAAAAGACCCTGAAAACACACCGAAAAACTCACAAAGACAATTTTTTTGATGGGAAGTCCGATCATCGAAATCACCAATGTCGTTCATTAATTTCCATTTTTGAGACGAGCGACCCTTCTGTTTCTCCTTCCATAGAACAGACTATGAAGGTCGGCCACCATAAAAATAGTACAAAATGACACCAACTCAAATACCTACACATTCCTCTACTTGGTTTTTGATCCGGAAGGGTATGCGAACCGCAATTCTACTGCAAATAACACACAAAGATACGTCGTTGTCATTGTCGACAACCCTTCTCTGACCCATCTGTTTCCCCTCCAATAGAAGGGAAGATGTGGGCGGACCTGTACAAATACTACCACATTCGAACATCATCATGTTCCTCTACTGGTTTGCTGACCTGGAATGGCAATCGAATGGCAATCGAACGGCTATTTGGATGGCAAGTTACGACCCTCCAACGACCCTTCTGTTTCTCCTTTGATAGAACAGACCATGAAGGTCCGCCACCGTACAAATAGTACAAAATTACACCAGCTCAAATACCTATATGTTACTCTACTTCGATTTGGAGCGGGAAGGGTATTCAAACGACAATCAAGCGGCGTTTTGGAGCGGCGTTTTGAGCGCCGTTTCAAGCAGCAGGAAGCCAGCAGCAAGCAGCGGCGTTTGGAGCGGCGTTTTGGAGCAGCAGGAAGCCAGCAGCGGCATTTCAAGCGACCTTTTGGAGCAGCAGGAAGCCAGCAGCTAGCAGCCAGCAGCTAGCAGCCAGTAGCGGCCTTTCGAGCAGCAAGAAGCCAGCAGCAAGCGGCGGCGTTTTGAGCAGGGTTTTGGAGCGGCGTTTTGGAGGAGGATCAGGAAGCCAGCAGGAAGCCAGCAGGCAGCAGCGTTTTGGAGCGGCGTTTCAAGCAGCAGGAAGCCAGCAGCCAGCAGCCAGCAGCCAGCAGCCAGCAGCCAGCAGCCAGCAGCCAGCAGCCAGCAGCCAGCAGCCAGCAGCCAGCAGCCAGCAGCCAGCAGCCAGCAGCCAGCAGCCAGCAGCCAGCAGCCAGCAGCCAGCAGCCAGCAGCCAGCAGCCAGCAGCCAGCAGCCAGCAGCCAGCAGCCAGCAGCCAGCAGCCAGCAGCCAGCAGCCAGCAGCCAGCAGCCAGCAGCCAGCAGCCAGCAGCCAGCAGCCAGCAGCCAGCAGCGGCGTTTGGAGTGGCGTTTTGGAGCAGCAGGAAGCCAGCAGCCAGCAGCGGCGTTTCGACCAGCGTTTTGGAACAGCGTTTCTTCAGAGCGACGTTTCGAGCAGCAGGAAAACCTAGTAGACTAAGTTTAAATACAGTACCAAAATATTATACAGCACACTAGTAGCTTACTCAGATATTGTTGGTAAAAAATGCACCGTACTTAGGTACATTCTATGGTATCTATACCCATTCTACACTTGAAAAGTTACTTATACTCCTCCTGAGATACAAATGACTTCAAGTATCAAGATATTTAGGTCACATCATGTGTTCTCTGTCTTATGATGCGTTGCACATGATATATGACCGGTGAAGACATCCCTACAACACAAATAATACAGGGATACCAGTCCACTACAAGAATATCATAGCAAAAATAAGAGCGTCTCCATGAGCTCACATCTCTTTAAATCTGGAGGCAATAGTTGCTTTGCTTCTGGGTAAAATACAGTCCAATCACATGATTGGAATATAGACTCATATACTTAAGGGATTGATGCGTCAAACAACACCAACTTGGATTTGCTGTAACTCTTTAAGTATGCAAACAAATGAAACAATTGATTGAGATGTCCCTCACAGGATTGTGCAACAAGATACTGGGACATAAGTGACACAGGCATGATAATATCCAGTTGGCAAAGTTCTCATATCCATCTGAGTACTATTCCAATCAAACCTTGATAGTAGTTTTGTTTTTCTGCATCCATCTCAGGGGACGCATCTATCTCAGGCCTATATTTGGCACTGAGAGGGAATTTCACTGTCTGGTAGTACCTTGAACGCATATTTTCCTGTAGATAGTTCCTCATCCACTGACTTGATAGCCTTTGAAGTGTACTTAGAAGAAGCCATGGACCAATACAGTGTCCCATTTATAGGTCTTTCCAATATCAGCCCCGAGATAGAAAGAAGGTTCCTCAATAGTTCCATCCTTCAGTTTGAACTACCTTTTGATTGTGTCCATCTGAAACTTTGGGTCCATGCCACATACAAGCATATCATCCACGTATGCCACACAATACTTGTAGTATGCCATACCATCCTTCTTAAATGCAGACCTTAAGTGTACATCTGGGTTGGCTTTGCAAGATACATATCCAAATTCCCTTAAGTGACTTGCCAAGTGGGACCAGAATGATGTGCCTGTAACTGGGAATCTGTACAGAGCCCTCACAATCTTGCGGGGCCTTTCACATAACTCCTTGGAAAACCCTTGTTCCTTGGTAGCAATGGTGTAGTACTTCACCTTGATGGGTGTGGTTAAGTATGCATTCTGTATAGGACGTCAAGGTTGTTAAGTGCTGCCACTAGAAAGAACAATCAAGCCAAATCCCTGCTGGGTACAATTGAGTAGGTCTACTCTTTGGAGATTTCCTGGACCTTATGTGCATCCCAACAAGCTGAGCTTTTCTGGTTAAGTCAATTTTTACATCAAAGGCCATGTGCATTGTGATTTTGGTATGCCCCACTGGTATTTTATCTTCTTCATTGAATTCAAAAGCAATGGAACTGTTCTTCATTTATTTTGCAATACCCGAGCCCAATGATTGGTTCCCATTTCCAGATCAGTAGCCTTGGCTTCAGCAATTGACTTAGGGAGGGGAACCCCATACTTATGGGATTTGGTCCAATATTTGGTTTTAGCGCCAGATATGATTTGGTCTTTGTTTTGAAGGATTTGATAGGCCCACCACTTGAACGTCAGCTCATTAATTAAGCTGTGCTCCCAGACATATAGGGCAGTCTCAACAGGGAAGCTCTCTTTCTTCATATCACTCAGCTTAGCCCAGGACTTACTCCCATCTTCCCAGCTGACTAGCATCTTTCCAGCTGACTAGCATCTTCCACCCTTTGGTTGTTGGCTTGGTCCTAGTTTGTCTGGATTTTGTCGTATAAGTGGCCTGCGCAATAGTCAAAGCCTCCTCATCCTTTTCAAAATTGATGATCTTGTCCAATAAGCAATACATCCACCCTTCATCATCCACAGAGGAATAGATACTGTTGGCAAGCATATTTGCTGTGTAGATCTTAATAGAACCGTCTGGCATAGAGACCTTGTAAGACCTTGAATCTAGGAGTGCATTGTTATTTCTTTCACCAACAAGAACTCCATTGGCATCCCTGCACCGGTTCTTGACTAGTCCCTGGATGTGTTGGTCCCCTATCTGAAGTGACACTTCACTTCCAAGATATTCATCAAGATCTCTGTCGGTTAAACTATCAACATCTGGGGACAAGACTTCTGGCTCTACTGTAAGTACTTCATCCTCATCCTCATATTTGCCATCAATTAGGCCCAAGGGTGGTTCGCCAAGTTCATTCTCCAGATAAGTATCAGAAGGCTTAAGCTTGTCACCCGTCTTTGCGTTGATTGCTTTGTTGTGTTCTTCCACCAACTGGGATAGAATATCTGGATGTTGCCATTTGTCCTTAGATATAGCCTGGGTGATGTTTGTTATGTGAGCCTTTCCAATCGTAAACAATACATAATGGCAGTCACCACAACCAAAAGTGTCACCACAGGGGCCCAGCCATTGACCGAGCCTGTTTGTTTTCCCACTCATATTGTACCACCAGATGAAATCATACCAGTTGTGGATCATATGGAGGGTTATGCCGGGTGTATATCCATGTACCAGCTCAAAGTGTGTTCTCCCCATTGCAGAAGGGTCATCTAGTGCCTTAAGATTCATACAGTCAGCTGCTATCATACCACAGAAGGTCCAACACCTTCTTGGGCTGCCCTTATTGGAAGTCATCCAATGTATAGCCCTTCTTAGGCCCCCTGGCTGCGCTCTGCTGTATTCTGCCACCAACAGTGGGACTGAATGTATGTTTGCCAAATCCGATACTTGGACCGGATTTTATCCCAGCCTGAATTGTGAGTATCATGGTTACCTTGGGCCTTTGCCCCACCAGTAACAAGATGCTCAGGGATTCCCACTTCATTCACAAAGCAAGATAAACTATCATGGCACTGGACTTCCCCTCTGACAGGATAGAAGGCCACATAGCCTTTCCCATTTGCAAAGACTTGAGCTGCCATATCATTCCAAATGATACTTGGTACCTTGAACTTCGTAGTATCAGCATACCATCATCCCTTAAGCATTCTTCTGTTTTGCCACGTCTGTGTTTTCAACTGTCTGGTAATAGGCTGAGGCAGGTTGCAGATGCCGTCTTGTGAGGTTACTTTGATGGATGCTTTGGTGCGCTTCTCGCTGATTTTCCACATCTTAGCAATAGCCTCAGAATCAAACCTATTGACCTTGCCGGGGATCCTTCTTGGAGTTCCCCATTGTCCACAACGAATGTGAGATATCTTGTCCAAAGATAGTTCTTGATTGAGGACATCTTGCTGTATTCTAGGAGCTTCTTCCTCTCTTTGGTCCTGACCTTGACTTCCTGTTGGATAGCAAGCTCGGCATTGGATAATGGAGATAATGAAGGTTTGGTGGAAGAATCAGAAAGCTGGAAAGTTGGAAGATTTTCAGAACTTGGAAGATTTTCTTTATGGTCCCCGGTACTTCCAGCAAGAGCTGAAATCAATTGTGTGGAGGCTTCCATTGAGGTACATCCCAACCGTTGATGTCGAAGTTGTTGTGTGTCATATTCAATTCCTATTGTATCCAGATGAATGATGGAATAACAAATCATAGTGTCATCACGAGCCGGCCAGCACCCTGAGAGGGCAGCAACAACACGTGGGAATGAAGCGTTGGTAGCATCTTTGTTCTCAGCAAAGTGTGAAGCATAGGGATCCCACGTGCATGTCGTATCAGTAGCCACCACATGCTTGCAGTCTGCCAATTCCTTCTTAGTACTAGGCTTGCGGGAGTTGAAGTAGGATATAACCCCGTCAACTTGGAGAGGAATGAAGAGTTTTGCATCACTATCTGAACAGAGTGTAATTCTATGTGTGGAGGAAGAGTCATATCTCCGGGGGATATCTTCAACCTTGTTGGAGTTGGAGTCCCGCACTTGATTAGGGCAGATCAGACTGTGCTGGAGCTTGTTTCCAAAGTAGAGCACTTGCCCAAATACCAAGATGTATGTGACTCAATCCGTTGGATCAGTCCACACTGTAGCGCAACGGGCGACAGGGACATTCTTAAGGGGTGTGTAGTAAGCATTAGAAAATAGGGCAATGTCCACATGGGTCAAGACAGAATCCAACGGATCACGTAATACCATAATGGATCCAGCAGCCGTTGTGTTGACATGGCTATCCATCTCACAGCGGTGGCCAACAGACAATGTTGGTGCGCCCAAGCTTTTAATGTAAACAACCCACCGGCTTACCCACGATTCAATTGTCAGGTCCCGGTCGGAAAATCAATCCTGTTGTTGTTAGATCTTTGCCTTCTTATGGGTATGACTCCCAAATTGGTCACCAGCCAACCCCTTTTTGGAGCTGCCAGCCTGAGAGGTGATTGAAGAGACATTGGCATTACCAGATTACTTGCTGGCAGGGAGGACGGACTTGACTTGAGCCTTCTGAGCTGAAGACATAGTAATCCAAATTTCCCAGGGATAGAATTTTCCCTCAAGAGAACCGGTATAGGTTGGTGTGTTTGAAGTATTCTGCTTCTTGTTGCCAGTGTTGCCATTGTTGCTGCCAGGAGAGGGGTTGCCATTGTTGTTGCGTTTGTTTCCCTGTTTGCCTTTAAATGCAGAGACATTCCTCTGGCCACCCTTATGAATAGCCTGGATCTTCTTCACTACAAGTGTCTGGGTAAAATGGGCCACAGCCTTGTTAAAATTGTTATACATGGTCCCTCCCTCATTCAGGACTAGTAACTGAACTGCAATATCCAGTCGCGGGTCCAAAAGGGAGTGGCAAAAATTGGTGACAAATTGGTCCTTAGACGGGAATGAATTGTGTCTTAGCAAGAACTCCATAGAATTGTACCGCTTTCTTTTATGCTTGTCAAAGCTGTAGTGTTTGGTGTCGCCGGAGTAGGTGGAGCTTTGTAGGAAAGCCCTCTTTACCTCCACAAGGAGCTGGACATTTGTTGATTCATAAGCTTGAGAGTACAAGGCAAAATAGGCCTTTCTTTCATTGCCCTATAAGCCCCGGACTCCCCCTCCTTTCAAGCCAAGGCCTTGGATATAGGACCATCCAGGGCCCGCCCCACCAATTTGAATAGAATCCCCCAAAGCGTATTGTTGTCTTTGGTCCAGTGGGATCCAGATTGAATCATAAAATGGATAGAGTACTCAGTCCAGCCGGCGTATACGTCAGACTGGCTGGGTCCAACAGTCCCATTTCATTCAGTATCAGTTACTGCAGACTCCTTTTGGATCATGTAGAGTAAGAAGGAGGTCTTGGTAACCCCTCTCTTATGCTGGAGATACTCACAGAAATGTTTATCAAATTCCTTGAATTTGGACTTGGTAGTGAGTGGCTGGGGAGTGTCAAGTCCCCAGCAGTCGTATTGCTATCATCTTCCTTCAGGGGCTTGAGTCTCTCCCTGGTCTTTTCCTTGGCGTGCAAGTTGGCCATCCAGTCAAGCAGAGTGGCCGTGGCGCCTATGAGTGGCTGGAACTCAATCCAAGCCACAAAGAGCTTGAGCCGGTCCGCAAAAAAACTACTTAATTGGATCCGGAGTATTTTTGATCTACGCATTTTTGCTAGTAATGAGTGATTTGCAAGAAAACTTGTGAACATTCCAAGCTTCCAAAATGGAGCCTGCCAGTTTTACCATACTTAAGCGGACTGTTTGGGTTTGGAGCCATTGAATTTCAGCATATGGGATTCTTGTTTGCGGCCGTGGGGTGAAAAAGTGATCCGTTGAATTTATTCGTGTAGAAATAAATTAATTCCTTGCCGTTGAATTTACTCGTGCAGGAATAAAGTAGCTGTTGGGTTGTTTTCACTTTATTCAGCTATGGTACACGTGCCATTAAGCTGTTTTCCTATTATTTTACAGGTACAAGTCTTATGGGTGTGTATATTTGGGGCCATTGAAACTGCTCTAGATAAGTTCAGTATTTGTTGCCTCCTGAGTAGGTTTGGTACAGCCACTGTACACGTCTGTACGCTGTCCCACCACATTTTCTGTTTACAGCGGGCGATGAGCCAGTTGGAGCTGTATGATTTATAAATAGCTACTATGGGCTATTCAGATTGTAGCTTGCTGGTGGTTCTATGCACACTTATGTGTGTTATCAGTCGTATCGCGTTGTTTGAGGTGCCACGTGGAACCTCATCCAGTTTAAATTGGAAAGTGTTTACCTTTGAATGTAACAACTGCAGCTGCTGCTTTTGTCCTGTTGATACAAATGCATTGATGACTTTTGATCCTGCTCCATGGTATACCATTCAGGTGAAGCAAGAGGTATTAGCTCATGCCTGACTGCACCAGTGTCATTACGCGTCTGAGTGCCTGAGTATTCGTCACTCATAACATGGAGGGCATTTAACGTCCGACCTGGGGTCAAGACGTTGGTTAGCCAGTGCTCAGTTGGTAACCAAGCCAAGATGGTTGTTGAGTACCCTTGTGGGTCTGATAGTAAACTTTTGTTTCTACATTGTATCTCCTCTTGTAGGCCCCTGCCAAATACATGATAGTAGTAGTACTAGTAGGTAGTTCAAAGATTGGTGATGTATTCAAGTAGATTCTAAAATTGTGAGCATTTAGGATTAAAGTGATATCCGGATAGCACCTCTATTGACCTCTCTTTATCAGTCGTATGTGCGTTGAGTTTAATCATAAACGCTTATCTCTAGCAGGCTGACAAGAGTGATCTGTCTAGCCTGTCAGTCGTACGTCAGTCGTAAATCAGTTTGTCCCTAACCTCGTGATTTCTAGACGAAGAATGCAAGCAAAGGACATCGAAGTGGAGTTGATCAAAATATCAAAGGAGCAGAAGACAAACTTTCTAACCAAAACCCTACGTCACAAGCAATTAGCAGACAATTGCGGACTATCGATGGGCTGATAAGGTTGATAGTACGGTATATTGCGCCTGAGAGGGAGGAGAATCAGTCAAATGAATCAAAAATTGAAGAATGTTTAGCGGTAGTAGTAGTAAGTTACCGTACCGTACGTACCATGCGCATCTTCAACTCTTGAATGCAAGTGGCCCACTGATACCGTACGGTACTACCGGTACGAGTAAGAAGACCACCACGCGTCCCCTAACAATTTACACTTTTTGAGAGAGCATCGACAATCCAGCCAGCTTTTTTCCTATCAAAACTGAATTTCAACTTAACATGCCTATCAATTAACATGGAATTTCAGCTAATCCAAACTGAATATGAACTCAATGTCGTACCCGTACTTTCAAAGAGTCTCAATTACTTTAGGGGACTCGTAATACCGTAGTAGTATTATGATAGGAAAGTATAAAACTCTTATTGATAGCAATCAGTAATCTTACTCAATTAATCATAATCTTCAAGTTATTTGACCCCAAAACAGATCTTTTATGCCATTCTATTACTGTACGGATAATGTACAAATCTTCACTTCGGTTGCACGTCTCGCACTATTTTTTTGGTTTTGTCGCAACACTCTACTTCGTTTCGACGACGAAAAGAGACGAAAAACGCGAGGCACACCTAAGATTACCGTATGATATAGGAAAGGCGAATTTTCATTTCCACAACCGGAACAATCACTCGACCACAGGTTGGATACTCGTGTTTTTCATTTGACTTGAAATACCGGGCATACAATACTGCATATCTTCTAGTCCGTCCTGTGTCCCTTGCAACACGTTGGCTTCGTTTCCGAGCATGAGGAAGGTATGGATGCATTTCATTGGTGAGAGACTTGGAGTCGACTTGGAGTCGACTTTACGAGCGCACAATTAGAAGTGAAGACCCAATCCAAATCGAGATTGTTGTTCGAAAATATGTTCTTCCCGTGTTGGTTTGGGTTGCGTCATCTAGCGTCTTCTCATATTTCTCTCAGCTTCGTTTCTTCACGTGCCGCTTGGAGAAGGGCCGCCAGGAGGCGGTTGGCGCTGAGACGACGAAGGTTGATTTTGCGGGGGAGACAGCATCGACAGAGGCTGTTGCTGCAACAATAGCGACAGCAACAAATGTCGGGATTGTTGCTGGAGTTGTTGGTGCGGACCAGAAGCACTCGTGGTAGGTGCAAGAGCAGCATTGGGCTGCTGTAAGGTCGCTGCCGCAGACCGTGGACTGAGTTGGCTTGCTTGGTTCTGATCACGGGTCTGCTGCGCTGCGAGGAGAGCGGATGCACCTATTAGGAGAGCTTCCGTTATGTTGTTGTGGTTCTCTGCTGCTGCACTGCCAGTCATACCGGCTCCACCGCTTGCATGTTGTGTAGCAGACTGGATGGCGGATGCTGCGCGAACAACGTTCGCATCGATAGGATGCTGCTGCAACGCGAGTGGCTGAAGCTGCTGCTGCGCGTGCGCGTGTCCTGGTTGTGGGTTTTGTTGAAGTTGCTGTTGCTGCAGCATCGGTTGTAGTATCTGTTGCATCTGTGGATCTTGTAGAAGTTGAGATTGCATTTGTTGTTGCTGATGTCTCAAGAGCTGCTGAATCTGTTGCTGTTGCCGGATAAGCTGTATTTGCAATTGCTGAGCCGCAAACGAGTCTCTGACTCCGGTGTTCATCAACTGCTGCTGACCTTGTCCCAATATAGCAGACTCTGTTCCTGTGATATTGACTAGCTGCTGCAGCAATTGCTGCTGTCCGGGCTGGGAAGTTTCACTTGCTGATGTCCCAGTTCCGATACCTGTCTGACCAAATAGCTGCGGTTGTTGTTGGTTCAGCAATTGCTGCAGCAATTGTTGCTGAGAAGACTGGGTACCTTCACTAGTCGTTGAACCCGCTCCAATACTGCTTGGAGGTATCAACTGTTGAGAATGTTGCTGAACTAGAACTTGTTGAAGCAATTGTTGCTGTGACGGTTGAACTGGCCGAAGTTGTTGTAGCTGCGAAGCTATTAGTAATGCTTGCTGTTGCTGTTTTTTCAACGAAAGCAATCCCACCGCTGCTTGACTTTTATTTTTGACGATGCGAGATGTCGAAGGGAGTTCGGGAGTTCCACTACCCGACAGGTGAATTTCTTGCGCTAGGGTTTGAAGCGACGATTCAACGTTAGATGGATCGGAATCGCCGGTGATTTCATTTTCGAGAACAACTGGAGTTGATGTCGTCTCATTCGTTGGAGGGGATGGTGGACCTTTTCGCTTGGACTTTCCAGTGTTTGTGGAAGAGCTGTTCCCACTTTTCTCGCTACTGCTGCTTTTGGTCCCTCCAGCTCCGCCATTCACATCTATGCGACTCCTGGTTCCTGATCGTGGGCGCCCTCTCAACGCGTGGCTGATCTTCTCGATTGCAACCTCCTCTGTCACTTCCTCCCAGTAAGTGTCCATACCAGAAGCGTTGGCCTCGCCGACCTTTTTCAAAAACCGTCCAGGTTCCCCCCCCGAGGACGGTGAGTCCACCCCTTCTCCGCCATCATCGGCATCAGTTGATTTGGGCTGATCACTACTGTTGCTGGCATCACTCTTCTTTTTGCTTGTCTTGATCTCATCCATGACTTTCCTTGCAATCCCGATCTTCTCTTCTTTCCGCGCATGTATATATGTATCTCTGGCTTTGTTCACAATCTTGTGAAATCGTAAATTTCCCGGATGTTTTTGCAGCGGTCTTCCTCGACCAAAAAGCACATCGTACGTGTGCGGTGAGTATATTTTGTCCTTTTTGACACTTGCCGCACTTCCCTTATCAGAAGCTTTTGCATCTGCAGAATCGTCTTCTTTTTTAGGAAGAGACGGTTCAGAGCATAAAACATCCGGTTCGAAATTTCCAACGTTGGATCCCGCGGGCGGTGTCGATGGCGCGTCTGTTCCAGCAGCAGGAGTCGATTCTCCCGCGCCATCGCAGTATTTTTCGCTTTGAACATTTTTGTCATCCTCACCGCTGGAGTTCTTATTCATTTTAAATTTCACAGTGGAAGTCGAAGATATTAGCGCAAATATTTGGGAAACGTTGCGTTTGCAACACAGCGTTACTCTAGTGTAATGCAACTATTAAAATCAGAGACCGTAATAGGAGATATCATGTCCCTCTCACTCGGCGTTTTTAATTGTCTTATTCCAAGCACGAAGCACTGGAGCCTATAAAACCCATCTAAAAGTACGTGGGATACAGCAGACTTTTACGTACTGCTCGGACCGGTGTAGTAGAGGAGCGGTCTCATCGAGGCACCTAACACCAAACTGTCTTGCTTATTTGAACACCTTCGGAGCACCCTTTTGGGAAGTTTAAGACCGTCTTAGAGAGCGTCGAAGTCGCGTGAATGAACTAGCGGTAGTCATGAAGTCGCGTGAAGGAAGCCAAACTTGTGTGAGAAAAGACTTCGGATGATGTCACAATGAAATTAATTAGTGAGAAGAATTATAGTACTTAACGATATGGCGCATGCGTAGGCCATTACGGCTTAGTTTATAAGTAAGTAAAAATGATGTCATTCGAAATCGAACTCAAACGAACCAGAAGAAGGCTGTAAAATCGATCGTCATTAAATTGTAGAAATTTGATTCGTCGATTCAAGTATACATTCTTCAGATACAGAAAAACAATAAGTATGTAGTGAAAAAGTTGTTCCTCAATATAGAAGACAAGGTGCGTAAGTGTCTTTTTCGTCGATGAATAAAATACTAACCGTAACGAGTTCGCATCGAACTTTTTCCATCAGAAGTGACAACGATCTTGACACCGTTTGAAGTTAAGGGATTACGTAAGGTACGAGGTATGCCGATAAACAACACCAATGATATCACTACTTCATGAAACAATCTTAATTGGTTAATGAAGTATTGGACGCGAATCTTTTTTCAGTGGTGCGTGAGTTGCTTACGAAGAAAATCTGATTGCGTCTCGATTGACATCCCACTCGGTGGGGCAACATTGTCTCTGTTTGACAACCGATTGCAGTCGGAGTCTTGATGCCGCGAAGCGATATGTCGAAAGCTTCTTTGTGG
The DNA here is from genome assembly GCA_037355745.1 of Pseudo-nitzschia multiseries. Taxonomy (NCBI): domain Eukaryota; phylum Bacillariophyta; class Bacillariophyceae; order Bacillariales; family Bacillariaceae; genus Pseudo-nitzschia; species Pseudo-nitzschia multiseries. Next base: position 5,536,928 of record CM074789.1, read on the forward strand.
ACGACAGCCTTTCGATGCTAACAGGGCCAGATAGCCAAAATTCTGACGCATAATGGCTTGCGTCAGGTTCACGAAATTTCTTTGAATGCTGCGAGCAAGGGTTGGCAAACTCGTCTCGGACCATATGAATCAGAAAACAGAGTTCGAGTATTGGTCAAGGTAATTGGGAGGATATGGTTTCCAAATCGTTTCTTTTTGGTCGGTTTTATTTTGTTTTGTTACATCGCGCGTACTATACCTCGTATACAGAGGCCACACTTTCGACTGATCCCTCCTCTGCGATGAATATTGTTGTGAGATGGTTTCTTACTTTTAGTTTTTTTTAAAATATTAACAATGGTTTACAATAATTCACTTATGATACAAGACGGACTTGCAACATTGCGCCATTCATCATAATGGTAGACGTTGGACAGATCCTTTCACTATGACATACGTAAAGTTTCCATCCAGAACGTCTTCGATTTCCGTGTCGTTTTCGTCATTCTGCTGCCCCCTATCTGTGAGATGGGTGCCCTGCTCCGAACGTGCTTCCGCTTCTGCTTCCGCTTCGTCCGTGTTTTCTTCTTCCTGATCACTATCGACATTGTTGTCAATGCGTCCATTCCCGTTTCCTTCCTCGATATCGCCTTCACCGCCGATCGAATCACCAGAAGAAGGAGAGTCATCGGATGTTTCGTTCCCGTCGCTCTCGTCTTCGTATTCGTGCTCGGCCGTGTCTGTGTCGGTGTCCGTGTCGTTCACTGCTGCAGAAGATACCGATGCCGTTGAAGTCGAAGATGTAGTTGTAGTTGTATCCCCAATGAAGCACGCGCGGCACGTGGGGCATTCGTTTTCCCTTTGCTCGAGCAACCACTGCAACAAGCAATCTTCGTGAAAGGCGTGGGAACAAGCACCCTGACCGTGACGCGACCACATCACCACATCGCCCACTTCGAAGTTGTCGAGGCAGATGGGACACACGTCTTCATCGTCGTCGAAATCATAGCAGTTGCCGTTGCCGTTGCTGTTGCCGTTGTAGGCATCGGGGGGAGGCATTGCTGGTTCCTCCTCCTTTTCCGTGCGGGGACTGCCCGTAGAATCTCCCGAGTCCTCGCTATCGGAGGAAAGAAGAGGTCGCCGCTCTGCCCCTGCCCCTCGAGGTGACCCGGGGCATGCCTTTGCTTTGGTTGGGGTTGTATCATCGCTACCCGGCGCGATTTCGGAAGACGGCGCAGATGGTGGTGAACGTGAAAGTGAAAATGAGGAGCTCTCTTCTGCCGTACAGGTGGAACGACCGTTCGGACTATCGATTTCTTCGGTCGGTGTCGATTCTGCCCGTGCCCGTGCCTCTTCCGAAACGAGGCCGTTGCCCTGTTCCACATCAACATCAATACCAACACCAACATCGTCGTCGTCGTCGGAATCTGCGATTTGTGTTTGTGTTGATGGATCTCCTTGCTCCTCTTCGGGTGCCAGGATGCATTGTCCGGTTTCGGGACACTTGCTAACGACTTTCATCTTTCGCAAGCTCTCTTCGATTTGAACCTTTCGTTTCTCTACCGGAATGTCTTCTCGTTCTTGCTTGGCGCGCTGGATCGCCCACACGCGTTCCGCTTGTCGACGGAACAACGCACCTCGATGGTAGTCGCTGGACGGTATGTTTGGTCGACCGCAGATTGTGCAAAATATCAAGAGAAAGACGGGACAAAGAAACGTCAAAACCATGTCGCTCGTGCTCGTGCTCGCGGCGTACTCGTAGTTACAGTCGTTGTTGGGAATGCCACTCCTATTGTTCATACCGCCGCTCGTGGAGTTTCCGGGAAGCATGGCATTTACATTAGCATTTACATTTACATTTGCCGCGGTTGTATCGTTGAAACCACCATGGGCAGTGGTGGTAGTAGTGTTGCCGAAAGCAGCCAAGTCGTACACGTAGTCGTTGCTATTCATGCCGTTGGGGGACGATTGGATCGGTGCTGTGATTTCCTCGCTTCCGAATGGGTTCGTGTTCGTCGTTGGTTTTTCCCTGTGGCGTGTAGAATGTGTTCTCTTTACTTCTACGACCACGCCTTCATCGAACTCATCGTTGCTTTCCATCGTATATCTCTGTCTTTCAACTTCGTGCATCGTCGTCGTCATCGTCGTCATCGTCGTCGTCTCTATTTTACTTCAGGTCGACTGCGTTCGAGTTCATCCCGGCTTCGATTCTGGTTCAATCGAAAGTGGAAAGTGGAATTCACGGCTTAAGTACGAGTACGAGTACGATTCATTACCGTACGGTACGAGTATTGTACGATTATGGACCGAACTTGGCCTTGAGGTACTCGTACCGGTAGACACTTTCGAACTCCCGATCGGGGGCACTTTCGAAAGAACAAATCACGCTCTACCGGTACGGTACTGGTACCGTACTGTAGAGGTGCTGCTGCTGCTGAAGTGCTGTTGTCTCTGCTGCGGACGAGACAAGATTCTACCTCCGGAGGCTTGTGTACGGTACGGTATTCGTCAACAGTCACTGCAGTTACTGGTCTTCATGAATTTTCGGCGACCAGATACGAGCAATACGTTCGGTTCGAACGTTGAGGATCAAAATTTGATACAGAACTCACGCGATGAGGTAATACAAGTAACCACAGAACTATTCATTGTTCTTGTTCGCGGGTGTTTTGACACGGCACGACACCTTGCGGGTTGATTGCGGTTTCGAAATTTAGTCGAGGATAATCTAAGCCCACAAAATTTCGTCCTCCATTTGTGGCGCTTCAAGGGACAAAAGAGGATATACCGTACGGTACCGGTACGGTAATTGGGGTTGTCTCATCCGGGACTTGCGCACCTGGGAAGCCGTGATAACCGTTCAGTAATTACAGTATGGTACGAGTACGTGCGGTTACGTAATTACTCGTACTCGTACTCGTAGTTTCTACATGTAGGGATCCGTCCGTGCCCCTTTACCCGGGACATGCTTAGGACTACCGTTAATCTTACCGTACCTACTCGTATAGTACAGTCATAAAACACGTCACAAGAATGACTGGGCCCTGCGAATGATCGTGTACAAAAACCCTAACCCTTACTACTTACGAAGTACTTCTATCTCTCAACAAATGGAACGAAGTCGCACGCTATTTGAGATTCGGTATTCGTGCGATTTGCTCAATGGGTTATGGGGTAATCAAATTTTTAAAAAGTCGCGCGCCATTTTGAGATTCGATACTTTGCGCGATTTTCTCAAATTATTTGCGCGATTTTCTCAATAGGTTATGAGGTGCTCATTGACAACCTGTCATTTCCATCGATCTCGGATTGTGCATGAAAGTATCTTCTTCAGTGCTCCTACCGGTGATTCGTACCAGGGACAGGTACGGTACTCGTACCAGTACGTACTACGTAGTGCTAGTACTTCGTACTACTTCTCCTTCTATTCGTAAACTCGAACTCGTACCGGTACACGTACAAGTACGGTACATACGAGTAATCTTCTCGTACTCGTACCCAAGAAGAGTTTGGTCAGGGTTGCTTTCACACCCATCAATCATCAGCACTCACATTTTAATACTAAGATTACAGACTCATACCGATTGCTGCACACTGCCTCATCACTCGGCACCCGTTTCCCATTGGAACGTAAAGGGAATATTACAAACCTTCCTTGTTGGGATCATGGGCATCGAGACTGTTAATGAATCATCGTCTCCTCCACCACCGAGGAGGAGAACTAGGAGAAGTCTGGCATCGGCGGCCGATGCTGCTCCGGCAACAACAACAACATCCACCCCTGCTGTTTCGGCAATGGCAATCAATAATAATAATAATAATAATAATACTCCAAAGAAACGAGGGCGCAGCAAGACTGCAACAATAACAACAACACCGACACCGACACCGAAGAAAGACACGGAAGTGATGGAACCAAAAATTCCTTCTACCCACGATAGTATGAATAGTGCGACCAAAAAGCGGAAACGAAAGCGAAAGGTATCCTTGTCCTCCCCGGCGCCAAACACCGTGTCTCCCTCCTCCAAATCATCAAAGAACAACAAGAACCAACCCGTCGAAAAGGAAGCACCATCAACACCATCGCCATCATCTGCTCCGAACAACAATGTTGTTTCTTCCGAGTCAAAGAAGAAAAAGAAGGAGTATCCACCCACGTTGGACGCTTGTGTTCATAGATTGCGTCACATGCGATACATTCCGGGGGGGATTTCCGCCTTCACATCCAAGTCTACGAACAGCGGCGAAATTGTCGTAGCTCGAACCGATGGCAGTTACGAGCTCAAGTCGGTTACAACAACAACAACAACAACAACGCGTGCCACAACAACCTCGTCCGAGGTGAACAATTACTACTACGCGGAGAATGTTTTGAACCCCGCTCATCGGTTGATCACGATTGCGGAAACGCCTCCCGTCACGGGACAAAAGAAGCCCCTTTCGGAGGACGAGAGCGATCACGACGACGACGACGACGATCATAATAACAACAACGAAGAGAGCTCCGTGGTGGAAGAAGGTTCGGAAATCTGTCCGGACTCGGCCTCGTCCTTGTGCTGGTGTTACCCGTCTCCATCTACTGCTCCGGTCTGTGTTGGATCGGGACCGAACGGAAATCTTTGGATCGTCGATTTCAAAACGGCGAGACCCATGGATATTGTTTCCAGCGGTGGTGGGGGGATATTCGATCTAACAACCCTGGGCGGTGCGAGTGGCAACAACGACGAGGCCGACAGCTGCTGCGGCGCTTCTGCTATGCCATTTGTTGCCGCGGCGTGCGAAGATGGCTCGGTTCGAATATGGAAGGTTCTTGCCGGCCGAGACGGTCGGGGTGAGATTCAAGACCCACCCTTCGTGACGATCCCTTCTGCTGGTGCGCCGGTTTTGTCGCTGGTGTGGAGGCACGTAGCTACTACCACCCTCAAACGAGGGGAGAACCGATCTACTACCATTCAGACTGTTGTGTTCGCTGCCGTTGCCGATGGAACCATCCGGAAATACGGGATCGACATAGATCGGGAGAGCAGCAGCAGTGACGCGGAGCAGTTTTACTCGGTTCCCAACACACCCAAATCCATACTGCGCATGACAGTTGAAAACAAGGGACGAAAGGATTCCACCAAGGTTTGGTCGCTCTTGCTGCTGCGAGACAATACCGTCGTTGCCGGGAACTCGCTCGGGCAGGTTCAATTCTGGAACGGTGAAACCGGAACCCTGACCCAAACTATCATTCAGTCGAACTCCCAAGCCGATGTCCTAAAGTTAGTGGTCAACTCGGACGAAACAAAAATATTTTGTTCCGGTGTCGATTCCAGAGTTGTTTGTTTGGAGCGAAAGAAGCCTCCGATCACGGCGACTACGGCGCATCGGTCGAATGCCACCGGCAGCACCAGCGATTTGACCGCCCTTGTTACGTCTCATCTGACGAATTACCGACCCTGGAAAATGACCGTCAGCCAGCGCCCGCACTCTCACGACGTAAAAGCCATGGCCATTGTATCTTCGACCTCGGGTTCACTGTCGTCGGCGTCTGCAACGGAAACTCTTTTGACCGGTGGAGTAGACACCAAGATCTGTTCGTATTCTGTTTCCACCTTCGCTCAGAGCCAGCCCCAAACGTGGTATCCTTGGCCAAGCGCAACGTCTCTGTTCTCTTCGTCCAACTCTTGCAACACGAAATTGGTCGCGATGCAGCGGCACGATCGGGTCGAGTTGTACGAGCTCGAGGCATCCCAAAAAAACACCAAACGAAAGTGGAACGGCAAATTCCTTTCCGCACACGAATCCCACAAGATATCCCTCGCACAACACCAAACGAGTATTCCCGTGGGGACCATCGTCTTGGGCGGGAACGAGGGAGAAGAAACCGCGATCCCTTCGTCCCCGCTGCGGTCATCGCTGCTGAGCCGCGACGGTCAATTTTTGGCCGTTTCGAACATGTCTTCGACCCACGTCTTCCATCTCACCTACAACAACAACAAGAGAACCGAGGATGGGCCCGTGAGGGTTCAGCCGAAAAAACTAGAACTTCCCGAGACTATCCAAGGCGTTTCCGCCTCGAGTTTTCACTTCCTTGGTTCAATGTTGTACGTCGGAGAGTCATCCGGAGCCCAGAATAAGGTGCACGTGCTGCGTTTGCGACCCGGAAAGAGCAGAGAAAACGACGGTCGAATGGACGTTGACGAAGAACACGGGAAGCGAACGTCCCGGAAACAAACCATTTCTCTCCCGGGATCGTCTCGTGCACAAAACAATAACAACAGCGGATCGGTTTCCCTTTCGATCGGATCCATCCATGCGAACGACAAGTTTCTGGTGACCGTCTGTCACGAGCGAGAAAATGCCATTCACATCTTCCAGCGAGCGGGGAAACAAGAACCCTACGATCATTTTTGGACCCTGCCGAGTCTGGGTGGCGGAACCGATAGCCGACCGGCTGCTGTCACTTTACTGGACGGCAACAAGCTCGCTGTGGCGACCTATAGGTCCCATTTATACCTATTTGATATCGAAACGAAGAGTCTGAACAAATGGAGTGAGCATTATGGATTCCCGTTGAAGGAAAGAAAGTGGACCGAAGACTCCCTTTGCGGTCGAGGCTACCCGACCCGATTGATTCCGTTACCAAATGACCGACTAATAATTGTACGTATTTTGTTTGATTCGATCCGATTCGCAAATATGTATGTATGTATGTTTCGACGCACGATGTTATTCCCCATTCGAGTGAGCAGCATTGCTCTTGGTCTTTTTTGGGGCTTGTCAATCTTGCCAGATAGAAGTATGGTCTCGTTTCGCCCACTCCAGGCCTTTTTTAGCTTGTCGTGGTATAGTAGCAGCTCACAATTTTTTCGATCAATGGTACCACGGTCTCTCACGAACATTGCATTATTTTTTGATGACGGCCACGATGTATTGCATTGCATTGCACTATAGGCATCCTTTGGAAATTTTTGTGTCATTGATTTGACCAAACCCATTCCACGTCGCTGTCGATTCGTCCCGAAGAGACCTGCGTGGAAGACTCGACGGAAGTACAAAGCCATTGTTCACGATGATGATGAGGACGATCAGGACGACCGCGACGAAGAAAACGACGATCACTGGCTGCGTCCGAGAGTCACCAAGGTGGTCGAAGACGAATATTCTCACAACGATGCCGACGACGATGACGCAGCCGAGGCCAACAACACCAATGCCAATACACCGACTGCCTCGACTATCTCGACAAAGTCTGTGGCGGTACCGCGCGAAGTTCACGACCAGGAGCTCGCCTCTAGGAGCTGCACAATCTGCTCGCACTACAAGAATATTCTATACACCAACGTCCTCGGACCCAAAGAAATTATTGTCATCGAACAGCCATGGTTGGAGATCGCGGAGATGTTGCCGGCTGCCCTGAAACGCAAAATTTATGGTGCCGAATAATAATAATATAGTTTGTGTTTGCACGCACGCACGAGGTAGGTTTTGGTTGCTCGTTTGTTTGCGAATCGAATCGAAGTATTTCAAAACACAATACGCAAGATTGCAGCGATGCTTGGACCTATTTTCCATGTCCTTGCCATCTCCTTTTTGAAACCCTTGCAAGAGTATACGAATATGGATATATTTTCGTCTCATGTTTGAACTGATCAAGTCGTTTTCCTTAGTCGCTTGACTGGTATAGATTGAGATGACATTTCTTTTCTTTTCTCTAACCGAATTGCTTCCTTTTCAACTCGTGCTTTTTATCAAAAAATGATCGGGTGTAACGGTGCAGGTCCTGTTTTACTTTTTACCCAACGAGAGAAACACGGTGTCTTTGTGGAACGGCCAAACTAAAAGCTACGATAACCATTCAAACATTGCATTTCTTCTTCTACCAGTACTACTACTACTACTAGAAATACAATCATGAATAGAAGAGTGGTGTGAAACAAGTAGGCTGTCTAGCTGCCTGTCTGAATCCTTTTTCGTTGTTGGTTTCGATAGCCGACGAGGCAACAATTCATGTACCGTATGCTTCGTGACCAATGTCCGTCAAGGTCATGTTGCTCAACAAGAGAAACATGTGGAACGGCCAAATTATGGGCAAAGCTGCCATAATCACCATTCACATAAAGGCAACATTTCTCATACTACCAGTACAACAACAACAACTACTACTACGGTACAACAATTATAATTATCAAAATACTGTAGAAGAGGTGTGTGCGTGCAAAATAAATAGCTCCCTGAATCCTTTTTCGTCGTTCGACGCTTAATCGACGACGCAACAATTCATGCATGCTTCGTCGCCACTGTATAATAACAACAGTCAGAGGTTACGGGTCGTTGTTCCTCGAAAACAAGCTCTTTCCCGCTCTCCTGCCACCATCTTGGGATGATTCGTAGTCGTAGTCATACGGCAAATGGAGTTGCCGCTCGCCGTTGCCTGGTGCACTGATTCTCCTCAGGGTAACAAAGGAAATGGAGGTGTTGGTGGCAATTTTTGGTACACCATTCGCGGTCACCACGTTTGCGTTGTTCACGTCGTGGCAGCTCCGACTACTACTACGAGTACTGCATTCAGCACTGGCACTTGTACTGCTCATCATCGAAAGGTGCTGCGTGGTTGCCGTCGTTTTGGACTTCTGGGTCGAGGGATATCGCGGAGAAGCATAGGGATCTTCCGCGCTTGCGTGGCAGATCGGGCTTGTTGGGACGTCTTCCATTGCCGTCGATGATGGCTCCTCGGATTCGGATGCCAGCAATAACAACGATGGCGGCGCGGACGATGATGATGATGATGATGACGGGGTCGCTGTTGCTGTTGCTGCTGCGTCTATTGTTCCGTTCCACGCGTTTTGTTGTGCTCGTGACAGATCGTCCTGCGTGCTCACGCTCACGCTTTGGCTGCGAATCCGTTTGCGCCGCATCGACGCGTTCCAATCGGAATCCTCGTCGGTCCCGGTAGTAGTGGAAAGGGGCGACACACAATCCATGACGGCGGGATGTTCGTAGTCGCGCTTTGCAGTTGCAGCACTTGTTGTTGATTCACGTTCGCGTTGTTCGCGTTGCTGTTGCTGTTGATGTTGCTGTTGCTGTTGCTGTTGCTGTTGCTGTTGCTGTTGCTGTTGCTGTTGCTGTCGGTGCGAGGACGCAAACGGCAGCAACCTGCCGTTGCCGCGGCTTCGGAGGCTGCGAGAGGATCGCGCCGGAGTGCGGGAGCAACCGGTTGCTGTTGTGGAAGTGTTTGTATCCACGGTCGCGGTGTCGCTGGGTGGTGCCGCTGCCGTGGCAAGCGATAAGAAGGAAAGGTCGTGGCCGTTCGCTCCGCCACCCGGGGTGACGATTGGTTTTGAGAGCGGGGTGGTTGTTATGAATCCGAACGGCGAAGACGTTGGATTATGGGTTCTTCGCGGAGATTGGGCTTCTGACTTTTGCAGCTCGGAGAGCATTCCCCTCATAAAACGGGCTGTATAGATTGGAACGGGTGACGATGACAAACACGACGAAGAGAAGGGCCTTGCTCGCGATGGAGATTGGTCCGCTTGCTGTAACTCGGAAATCATTTCTCTCATAAAATGTGTTGGGTTCGTGCGGATTGATGATGTGTCCTCCGTTGAGAGCTCTCTTTGGGGGGTAGAGAAGATTGGTTGTGATGCTACGGTGGGGGGATCCATTTGCATTGGCTGCTCACGCGATGACGATGAGTCTTGATTTTGAATGTACCGCATGTCTTTCGGGATGGACCTGCTTCGGCGGAGCTGTCTTGGTTTTGGTTTTGGTTTCGGTTTCGGTTTTGTTTTCTCCGTGCCGCTGCTGATCACGGTCGTTTCAGTTCCATGGTGCAACGGTGTCGGCTCCGACATCGAACAATTCGTGCAAGTACTCGCATCATCACAATCATTACAAGGGTCGATGCCCTCTCTCGTTCGATCACCGTTCCGGTCGATGACCGAGGTTTGGTCTACCTCGTGTTGTGACATTGATTCCATTCTTTGCAAGAAAGTTCAAGTTGATTTGTGGCCAGAAAAATGAGAGTTTTTAAATTCCTTATTCGGTGAGCCAACACTAGTTTCATTTAGAAGACTCTGCTGCCATCCGCCGAATGTTGCATAGACTGCATAGATTGCATAATCGACTCCCTCTGCCGTCTAAAAAAGCACAAACGATTTTTTCCGACCCATGTTCTTCCATGGGAACTTAACAACGCGAACAGTACAACCGCCAAAACCGGTAATCGGCGGATTTTGGGAACTGTGTTTCGACCTATAATTGTATGGGGAATATTGTTCAAGACTGGCAACACTTAACAGATAGTCGTACACATCTCATATTTGTTTGTAAATTATGTCTCCGAAGAAAATTCCTGTGACACGCGCGCTCGCAAAAGGGATCAAAGAATTTTCGTCATTCGTGCGCTCCAGAAAACATCGTAATAGTGAGGAGATTCAACACACAATAGTATGACAAAAACAGATGAAACGAATCATCGCGTGAGTGGAGTCTACCGCGTTGGTAGTCCGTTGAGTTATCAAAAGTTCGCATGTAATTACCCGCAAGTCGTGGAACTATTGTTATCATTTGGTGCATTTCATCCCCCTAGCCTGGTGATAGACAACCTCATTGTTTATTGGCGATATCAAGAATCATTCAATCGTAGTGATATACAACCTCATTATTTATTGACAATGTCCTCATTCATTCAATCATGGCACGTGCATTTTGTTCCAAAGGAATGGTTGCTCACGTTGTTGCAGCAGCTGCTGCTCTCTTTTTTAGGTAAACGCAAGAAATCCTTTTAAATCTGTTATGAGTACCCCTACTAGTCCTGACTACCCACTATGGTATGATGGTGCCCAAACAAGAGGCAAGGTTCATTCACCCAGACTCTGGGGCAGGCAAACCCTTGCTTGGACAGCGGTGGAACAAGCCCTGTATGGTGGATCAGATGTGGAGGGGCAGACAAAGCTGCCCCCCATTGACTCACTTATTGTTTGTTACTAGTAAGTCACTCAAATGATGCTCATGCTAGCTTCAAATTCATGTAATGTATATTTGTTGCGGGCATTAAAAACAATTCTCTATGTATTTTTGCACGCAACATTTTCCAGGAGGACTATTTTCGCATCCCAAATTTCACCCCTACTTTATGGCTTCTTCACAATTAATCTCTGGCACAACTTTATTTCATGCTTACCCCAGTCATAATTTAGACTCCACTTGATTTTCTTTTTTCCTTCACATAACTCTTTTTTTGTAATGTTATTCTATATTTCCAATGAGATTGTTGTCATAGCGTTATTACCAATTTCTTCTTAAATGTATTTGCTACTCGATAACCGGTAGCAATCTATTGTGTTACGCCCATTTCACAATCATATTCACACTACGAACATGAAGTACCAAAAGATGACAAACATAGTTTTGTACAAAGAAGAATGTATTTTATCAGCTTTTGCAATAATCTCATTCATACTATTCAAATTTAATATAAGACAACAAATATATTGTGCAAACAGACATAAAATAATAATTAACTAACCATGCTGGTACTATAATGTTGTTATCACCATTTACTTTTGTTTTACTATGACTACTACTAGTAGTAGTACAATTGTTCTCTTGCTCTTGTTCTCTGTACTATGACAAACTTTGCTTGTGTTTGATGCAATATATGTACTATGACAAACTTCGCATGTGTTTGATGCAATATATGTAGTCCTCACCTTCCTTGTCAAGAGTTTCAATCATGGCACATTGTTCCATTTCCTTTTGTCTCTGCTCCTTTTTATTTTCTTCATCCTTGTCATCTTGTGGTGTACGTTTGCCATTTTCCCATTGGTACATTTTCAGTACTAGTTCTATCTCTAACTCTTTTGACTGTTATTCCTTCCTTTGTTTTTCTATTTCATTTAGGACGTATCTGTAAAGAATTTATCCCTCAGTACTCCATCCCTCCTTATTACCAGACTTACTGTCAGTCAATTTGTTCACTTCATTTGGCCCTTTGTTGTGTTTATCTACAATTCATAGTTGTCATTGTAAAGGAAAAGCAATGCAAATGTGTCATCGCTTGGCGTGAACATATTACTGAGTGTTGTTTGGAATGATTTTCTTTTGAAGTCTGTCTCTTTTGACGGCACCGCTCTAAGAACTATTTTGACAAATTATTGGAATCTGGGTGAAATTTTTACATTGATAGTCTTTGTGCAATTGGTACCTATTTTTGGCGCTCGCGTTTCTGTTGTCCGTGATTAGAACTGTTGCTGGGAAATTTTCTGATATCTATTTTTTTCTTTTATCATCTATGTGTCAGTGTTAAGAAGATGATTGAGTGAGAGATGATAAAAATTTGTATACTGGCAACCAGTATGTTGTCGGTTGCTTACCTTTGTAGTTTTTCCTGGCTAGTAGAGTTTGAGCATTGTGCCTACACCTAGTGATTGCTTGGCAGAAAATTCCACTCCACTTTGGTGCATGGGCATTCATCGTCTTTGGTATTTCACATCCGAGAACTGTTTCGCGGGGTATGAATTAATTTATCGGGTGCAAATTTTGTGCAAGGTTTTAACACAGCAAAATTTCTCAACAACCTGAAATTCCCTCCCCCATGCAACCCCATGATTACCTCAAAAATCCTACATAACATTATTTCTGTGTGTGTGATGCTCCTTACTCTAATCATGATTACAAATAATTTATATCAGTCACTAGCAGAATCAAATTATTATTCCCGTACCCACAACAATTTATTATATTCATGAATAAAAAATAATTGTTGACTCAGTATTAATACCAAATTCTTATGCTATAGAATAACAATTAGATTCTAATCTCCTAATTGTGAAGTATTTTTCTGGACTCATATTCCTTTTTTTAATTGTAAATTCTATTATTTTTGATTAAATCCTATTGCAACGGATTATTATCCCTCCAATATTTCCAATTTTCTCAATATTTAGTTCTACATTACTACTGTAGTAGATTTTGTATTATGTATGTACTGTTAATTCCTAAATTAATTCATGTTATAAATTAGCATTCATCAAAGCTGTTATTGCTGGATCAACATAGAAAGTCTTTTTCTTTCTGGATCCACTACAACTACTGGTGCTACTATAAGTACCTGCGCCACGCTTATTGTTGTATTGTGTCAAACTTTTGTTCCTAAATCTCTCCCTCATCATTTCCTCCAATTTCCTTCCTGTATCTAGCTGATTGTGTAGCTTGACAACTTCTTGGTACAAATCATTGAACAACTCTTGTCCTTCCTCCATCAACCCATTTTTGCTGCCACGGTCTGAATCACAGATCTTTTTTTCTCGCAGAATGGTGGCATCACTCTTTTGCTGCTGCTGGTTCACCCAAACATGATGCTCATTGTAGATCACTATTTATGCAAATGCTTCACCTGCTACAGAAAATATATCACTCAGCAAGTCCTTTTCCTTCTGTTGCTTGAAATTGGAGTTCATTGGATTGATTGCTGGCATGATTCTTGTAACAAAATAATAAAAATCTTCATTTTCAGCATTGTTGTACTATTTCCTGTATTGACAATTTATGATACCTGAATTCTCATTTTCTGTGTCATCAATTACGCACACAGGACCAGGGAAGGTGACAGGGACTCTTCCTTTGATGTTATTGGCTGTATGGAAGTATCATCAGTAGCAATGGGCAGCATGTTAGCGACGTCGGACAAAAATATATTCAAAAATGCCCAATTTCAACAACAAATCCATCATCATGTACTTACATCCAATTTTTTCTTGCCAAGGTTTGTGAGTTGTGCCTCAATGCAGTGAGCACTGTCACCACTCTATTCTTAAAAAAGTAACAGAATGCTGTGTCGGGGATATTTTGTGTCATCATAACTGCTCGTGTCACATCTAACTGCCATTTCTGTGACATGTGCCGTGATCTTGTCATTGATTGGGAACTTCATAGTATGGTACCAATCTTTTTTATGTAATCCCTTAGCTGCTTGTCCACTGTATCACTCGCATCATTCAAAACCTTAATTTTTGTTTTTGTTAGACGAGCTTCGTTGGTAATTGCACTCACTTTTTCTGGTGTGTCATCATCATTCCAATTCACATCTCCCTGCACGGTTGCCTTGGTATGTTGATGTATCAAGAATAGGAGTACCTTTCCCACACCCGTATGTTGTTCCCTCTGCTGCTCTTGTAAGCATTTGGCCATTTTCCGAGCCATTATGTCATATGGGATTTGTATTATGACACAGCTCACAACATCCTCAGTATTGTAGCCCTCTCCGTCAGAAGATTTCTCTACCACTTTGGTTGTTGGTCCTTCTTTCTGTTGGTTGGTTACTGTAGCACAATTTTGCGCCTCGCACAACTTTGTCTGATGTTCCAAATTTCCAATGTTCAAGTACTAAAAACACGTAGATTTCTACAAAAATTTCCCCTGCCATATCTTGCTCATTTCTACACCGCCCACAACAACACCAGGACATACACATGCTAACCAAGACCGAGCCATTATGTCATATGGGATTTGTATTATGACACAGCTCACAACATCCTCAGTATTGTAGCCCTCTCCGTCAGAAGATTTCTCTACCACTTTGGTTGTTGGTCCTTCTTTCTGTTGGTTGGTTACTGTAGCACAATTTTGCGCCTCACACAACTTTGTCTGACGTTCCAAATTTCCAATGTTCCAGTACTAAAAACACGTAGATTTCTACACAAATTTCCCCTGCCATATCTTGCTCACTTCTACACCGCCCACAACAACACCAGGACATACACATGCTAACCAAGACCTGCCCTTTTCGATTTTGCTATCAGCTTGGTTGATTGGTGCCTTCATTGGCCCCTGTAGTCTTCTATTCACCATTGTCAACGCCGGCCGCCGGTGGCCGTTGAGATTGCAAACCAACACTAATTTCCTACACTGAATCCAGTATCACTTCTACCTACGCTGAATCCTGTAGACGAGTACTAACCCCACCACAAAGCTACTTCTTTGATCTGTTTTTTGCGAAGCGCTAACACTTTAATCTGTTTTCAAGCTTCTCCCCCAAGGCTCTTAAGTATCTTTACTTAACAGCTCTATCCTGATACACTCAACGTTCTTCATTCCTCAAGGTTCTTTTGAACTGTTTCCAAGCTCTTAAGTGCTTTTCACTTAACCTTTTTGGAAGTTGATGTTGCAGTATACTTTATATCCTCCGGTTCTTCTAGTCTCTTTCCCTGCAAGATAAGAGAGGTCTCACAGGTTGAACTTCAAGTTCCCCCACGTTCCTCCCCCGACCTATAAGTGTGAATTCACTTAGAGCCCCTGGTCCCTAAGTCTTCTGCATAAGGCCCTCCTTCCTACATATACCTTTCAGGTGTGCCCTACAGCTGGCATCTGTTTTCACACCTACAGCCCCTTGGTTCCTAAGTGGTTTTGCTTAGAGCCCATTTATACTTAGGACCCTCCCAGTGTGCCCTTCGGTTCTTCAAGTCCCCTGTGAGATAAGAGAGGTCTCACAGGTAGAACTTCAAGTTCCGCTATGTTCCTTCCCTGACCTATAAGTGTGAATTCACTTATAGCCCCTGGTCCCTAAGTGCTTTCGCTTATGGCCCTCCTTCCTCCCTATACCATCAGGTGTGCCCTACAGCTGGCATCTGTTTTCAAACCTACAGCCCCTTGGCTCCTAAGTGGTTTCGATTGGTGCCCGTTTCTACGTAGGATCCTTCCAGTGTACCACCCGGTTTTGCAAGTCCCTTCCCTGCTGCAAGATACGAGAGGTCTCGCGGGTTGAACTTCAAGTTCCCTTCTGTTCCCCTGACGTTTAAGTGTGAATTCACTTATAGCCCCTGGTCCCTAAGCAGGTGTGCCCTACCGCTGCCATCTGTTTTCACACCTACAGCCCCTTGGCTCCTAAGTGGTTTCGATTGGTGCCCGTTTCTACATAGGATCCTTCCAGTGTACCACCCGGTTCTTCAAGTCTCTGTGCCCCCCACTAACTGACTTCCACTTAGGGGCTTCCATGTCCGTACCTTAGGCTCTCTTGCTTCTTCCACCAAGCAGTGCGGCGCTATGCCCTTCCTATGTGTATCCCTTGAACCTTGTCGGCAGCAAATTCGATCAAAAAACTTGACAACAGCCCTTCCTACTGTTGTCGGCGGCAAATTCGATTGAAAAAATTGACGTGCCCTTTGTCGGCGGCAAATTCGAACGAAAAACTGCAAATTTGATCAAAAAACTCCACGACAACCCTTCCTACTGTTGTCGGCGGCAAATTCAATCAAAAAACTCGACGTGCCCTTCCTACCGACCATGGCCCCTGTCACTTCCATCCCACATACCGTAGGACCAGCCTGCCTGAGTGGAGTCAAGCGGTGCTGCTGCTCCTAGTTTGTGTATCCCCTTCCTACTGTATGATTGTTGGAGTTGCCTCCTGTTAGGCTTCTGCTTAGGGCATCATTCATCAGTTTGTTCTTTGTACCCTCCCTTCCAGCCCGCCCTGTTCTTCTTCCTCCAAGACCATGGCCCCTGTCTTCTTCCATCCCACTAGCACTATTCACACATCCGGGTTCCCTGAATCCGGATCCGCTTGAAGTGACATCAGTCGATATTGAATTCGAGCATGTGCATTCTGTCTTAAGACCGGTGACGAGTATCGGCCGCACCAATGTTGTACATTGTCCCGGTCTTCTTGAAAATACATACATACTTAATCTCTTAGCGCACAATATTTTTATTCATTCACAGATACTCCTCTTAGTTTGTTACACAGTAATTACTGGTTCTCAACTACGCAGAATCATACTACAAATCAGAAGTGTTGAAAATTAAACACCACCTAGTAAGAAAAATAACCAAACTCCGATCATGGCCGGCCTCTACCGACAACCGCCTCTATTTCGACAGAAAAAGTCCCAAACTCACGATCATCATGACAAACAACAACCGGAATAAAGATTCAATGAAATTCCCAATGTTCACCGAGAAGGGGGGTGTTGAGAAATTGCTCTATTGCGAAGAATCTTGCAGACACGCAGCCAACTGTCTACAGATATTCAACAAAGGATCTCATCAACTATTTCATATGTATTCTAGTGCCAAATGCATAGACCAAGTGGGATAAATTGGTACAGACAGCTGGGGGCAATCTACAAATGAGATACGCCCAAGCCAACAATCAGGCCAGCTATGATAATGCCATTAAGGACTTCATTAAACTATAATATAAGGCGCCAGATGCCACGGATATTATGTATACCTACCTGAGGAGTGGGGATGGCAAGAAGCCACTAGACACTTCATCCAAGGATCATGCGCTGCGCTTGGAAGTGTTGATGAATTACATGGAAAAACTGCATAGACATTGTGCAGATCTCACGTCCATCCAGCAGGTCACACTAGTGCTACACAGCTTCCCCTTGCTATGGGTCAATGACTACGGCCGCATTCATCATGGGATTTGCAACACCATGACCATGCAGTTTGTGGTCGAGCATATGAAATGATTGGAACGCGATTCCAAAAATCGTAATAAAAATGAAAACAGACGCAAGGGAAACAACAACAACAACAACAACAACAAGCAGCAGCAGCAACAACAGCAACAACAGCAACAACAACAGCAACAACAAATGCCAAAAGAACAACAATGGCAAAGGCAACAAGGCAAAAGGAAAGAATCCATGCCGCAAACTGGGCCATGATCATGAGTGGTTTGAATGTACCGACAACCAATACAGCAAAAATTACAAGCACCAAAATTGGAACAACAACAGGAAAAATGGGAACAGTGAGCCCCAAAAGCAGAATAGTGAAGCCTATCAAGCGCACATGCGTGCAGCGGTGGAAGCCTTCCATGAAGAACATGGCGGTGATGCTGACAGCAAAAATGTAACATGGTATCCATGAAATGAGGCAGCAAAAAGACCGGCCACTGGCCCTGTCAGCGGATTCAAGGCGCTGCGTCCAAGAACTGTTTCTGCACCCCTCACAACCGTTCTCAAGGTTGTTTTGGGAATACGCACCTTTTTTATTATTTTCTTGTGCTCTTGAGCATGCAAATTTTTATTTTTAGCTCCAACTTCACCCATTCCCCTTTTGCGACAAATATTGAATGTATGATCCCAGAATTTTCCTCGAACTCCCACTTTTGACTAACACGAATTTTAAAAATGATTCAAAATTGCCTTTTATGCTAACCATACAAGGATAATATCATTGTAACTTCATATGGAAGGTAACTTTCAATCATCTCCCATTTTTGACCAACTTGAATAAAATTATAGTGTACAAAAAAACATGTACAACAAGTATTGGTGGTAAACATATCAGTGGGTGGGTGTGATCCGCACACTTGAAGTCTCTTCAAAAAAATAAGAAGTCAAAAGATCCTGCAAACAGTATGGTATAAGTATGGTACCTATGGTACGGAGAGTTTCTCCTTCAATAGAATAGACCATGAAGGTTCACCACTGCACAAATAGTACAAAATGACACCAACCCAAATACCTAGTACACGTTGCTCTGCTTTATTTTTGATTGGGAAGGGTATTCAAACGGGAGTGACGATGATGATGACGATGATGATGACGATGATGATGATGATGATGATGACGATGATGATGACGATAACAACGATGATAATGACGATGATGATGGGGATGACGACCCTCCTCCCACCCATCTCTTTCCCCTCCACTAGAAGGGAGGATGAAGGTACACATGCACAAATACTACCACATTTGAACGCCAGCATGTTACTCTACTGATTTCCGACCGGGAATGGCAATCAAAGGGCAATTGAACGGCTATTCGGATGGTGAATTACAAACACAAACACGAACAATTTACGATACGGTTCTCCGACCCATATGTTTCCCCTCCAAAAGAATGGAAGATGAGGAGTACACATGTCCAAATATTACCAGTTTTGAATGCCAGCATGTTACTCTGCTGATTTGCTGACTGGGAATGGCATTTAAACGGCTATTGGATGGCGAATTACAAAGATACAAACACCAGTTTTTGATCAGGAAGGGTATTCAAACGGCAAGTTCTACAGCCACGAGTTACAAAGATACAAGCAGATGACGATGATGACGATGATGACGATGACCCATCTGTCTCCCCTCCAACAGAAAGGAGGATGAAGGTATGCATGTACAAAACCTACCACATTTGAACGCCAGCATGTTACTCTATTGATTTGCTGAACAGGAATGGCAATTGGATGGCAATCAAAGATACAAACACCATCGTTTGACAACCATTCTGTTTCACCTTCCATAGAGCAGATCATGAAGGTTCGCCATTGTACAAATAGTACAAAATGACACCAACTCAAATACCTACACCTTACTCTACTTTGATTTGGATCGGGAAGGGTATTCAAATGGCAAAACGTCATGAAACCGATGTTAACCAAGGAAGGTCCTTCAACAATCCTTCTCCAACCAATCAGTTTCCCTTCCAATAGAAGGGAGAATGAGGGTTCACATGTACAAACACCAGCATGATACTCTACTATATTTTTGGCAGAATGACAATTGGATGGCAATCGAATGGCTAAACCGAAATGATACCGCCGACGACGACAATGACAGGCGTGTGAATGGGAAAAAGCTGGTGTGTTACTACTTGTCTTTGGAGGGGGGCGGGGATATAGGATGATGACAATGACCATGATGACGACGAGGGCATGTTACCACTTCTATTCTTTGGAGCGGGAAAGATAAGGATGACGAATACAAAAAAGTGTGTAAAATGATACAGAGTATTACTCTAGCTCTTGCCGCTCGCCCTTGCTCTACGTCCGATAACTGTCATGCGACCCAACGCAACCCCTCGGAAACTATATTTTGATAAAATTGCCCCTGGTTTTGTGATGCGCAAGGGCAATTTTTTTAATTTACAAGATTTTGTGGTGAAGAGTTCCAACCCCCGCAGGTTGCAACAAAAACTCTCCCCAAGGACTCAAAATGTCCCTTGATCTCTCAATTTTGACTAACTTGATTTGAAAAATCTAATTCTCGCTACCAAACTTCCTAACCTTAACCCAAGATATGAAATAAAATTATTTTCAGAAGTGTTTATGTGCTCCGTTGCCGCGTTCCACACTGTGTACAAAACCACAATAAATACACAGTACAAAAACCATTTACAAGTCTACGTGTAATGAGCATGTGTGTGCTCTGTACACTGACATCTCTTCAAAAAAAGAACAAGTGAAAAGACCCTGGTGCAAACACAGCAGAAAAACCCTCATAGACATGATTTATTTTTTATAGGAATTCTGATCATCGAAATCACCAATGTCATTAACTTCCATTTTGACAACCCTGCAACAACCCTTCTGTTTCTCCTTCACTAGAACAGACCATGAAGGTTCACCACCATACAAATAGTACAAAATGACACCAGCTCAAATACCTACATGTTACTCTTCTTCATTTTTGATCAGGAAGGGTATTCAAACAGCAAAGACAACGACAACTACGGGCCCTACTCCGACCCATCTCTTTCCCCTTGGATAAAGGAGAGAATGGAGGCAGACATGTACAAATCCTACCAGGTTTGAACGCCAGCATGTTACTCTACTGATTTGCTGACCGGGAATGACAATCGAAGGGCTATCCGATGGCTACTATTTGGATGGCTATTCAGATGGGAGGGCCAAGCAAAAACTCCAAATCCGTTTTTCAACACCACAGAAAACACACACACCCTCCAAATGACAACGACAGCAGATATTTCCATACTGAAGTCACCGATGGCAACGATATTGCAGGGATTCCTTCATCGATTGATTGAGTGGATTGGAAGTATCTAACTGGCAAAGCTTTGGACACACGAGGTCCATTTTGAAGGGAAACAAGGAAAAAAACGGTGAATAGTAATATCTCCATACTGAAGGCACCGACGGCAACGATATTGCAGGGATCTCTTCGTTATATCAAGAAGGACGAGGCCTGCAAGTTTCGTATTGATCCATTGAGCAGATTAGAAGGAACGGACTCAACATAGCAGAGTGACAAATTTGGTTGTATTTCAAGGAAGCAACCCAAATAACGGCGACAGCAGATATCTCTATAACAACGGCACCAACACCAACGATACTGCATGGGCCTCTTCATTACGTCTATGAGGAGACGCCGACCAAGTTTGGTATTGATCCATTGAGTGGATTTGAAGGAACGGACTCAACATAGCAGAGTGACAAATTTGGTTGTATTTCAAGGAAGCAACCCAAATAACGGCGACAGCAGATATCTCTATAACAACGGCACCAACACCAACGATATTGCATGGGCCTCTGTATTACATCTATGAGGAGACACCGACCAAGTTTGGTATTGATCCATTGAGCGGATTAGAAGGAACGGACTCAACATAGCAGAGTGACAAATTTAGTTGTATTTCAAGGAAACATCCAATATAACAGTGAGGCAGATATCTCTGGAACGACGCTACCAAGTGCAACAATATTGCAGGGGCCTCTTTATTACATCTATGAGGAGACGCCGACCAAGTTTGGTATTGATCCATTGAGCGGATTAGAAGGAACGGACTCAACATCAACAGCGGCGTTTTGGAGCAGCAGGAAGCCAGCAGCCAGCAGCCAGCAGCCATGCCAGCAGCAGCGTTTCGACCGGCGTTTTGGACAGCAGGAAGCCAGCAGCAAGCAGCGGCGTTTGAAGCGGCTATAGCAGCTAGCAACAGCAACCAGCGAGAGCAACAGCAACAGCAACAGCAACAGCGACAGCAGCAGCGACAGCGACAGTGACAGCGACAAGCGACAAGCGACTAGCGACTAGCGACTAGCGACTAGCGACTAGCGACTAGCGACTAGCGACTAGCGACTAGCGAGAGCAACAGTGACTACCAAGAGTGACTACTACCAAGAGCAACAGCAACAGCAATAGTGACTACCGAGAGCAACAGCAACAGCAACAGTGACTACTGAGAGCAACGTCGATTTGCAACAACAGCGAGAGCAACAGCAACTAGCAACAGCAACAGCAAGTGTAACAGCGAGAGAGTAAATTGTATTCCCCCACCATATCCACCATCCAATCAATCGAATCAAACCTTTTGGAGCGGAGTTTGGAGCAGCGTTTCGAGCAGCAGGTTGCTGCTGGCAGCGAGCAGCGGCGTTTGGAGCAGCAGGAAGCCAGCAGCCAGCAGCAGCGTTTCGAGCAGCGTTTTGGAGCGGCATTTTGGAGGAGCAGCAGGAAGCCAGCAGGAAGCCAGCAGCCAGCAGCGTTTTGGAGCGGCGTTTCAAGCAGCAGAAAGCAAGCAGCAAGCAGCGGCGTTTTGGAGCAGCAGCCAGCAGCGGCGTTTCGACCAGTAGGAAGCCAGCAGCAAGCAGCAGCGTTTGGAGTGGGGTGAGTATCTATTGATGTAGTAGAGTAAATAATAACAACAGAATAATATGATCTACGTGCTACCAACCTACACCATTGGCTTCCTTTTGTTGTTGCCTTCAATTCGTGTTGTTGCTGTGTTGTTGCTGTTGTTGTTGCCTTCGATTTGGTGTTGCCTTCGATTTGGTGTTCCGACAATTGTTGTTCTGACAATCGTTGTTGTGACAATCTTTTTTTGGACAATCGTTGTTGTTATGATCCGTTGTTCCGATCCGTACCTATGAAAATAAGAAGAAAAAATAGAAGTGAGGAAATACAACATCATTAGCAATGCAACAGGCGGGCATCAATGTCTATCTATCTCACGTTGTTGCCTTCCACTCAGCGTTGCCTTCAATTCTGTGTTGCCGCCGTTGATTCGTGTTGCCAGACTGCTGTCGATGACATTGTCCTCGCGCTTCCTTTCCACCGTCGACTTGTTGTTGTTGTTGTTGTTGTCATGGTCATCACTGTACCTCCAGGGAATCTGTTGTTGATTTGAAGACTTCTAACTCCTATGTCACGAACAACAGTAGCAAGTTCCTGTTGATATAGATTGCAAGGGATGCAGATTTTTTGCTTTCGAGATGTCTCTTTCCAGCAAATACTCTCTCGTCCAAAGCTTTCCACTTCTTTTGCAGTACAAGGCTGTTAATTTGGACTAAAATAGGTGAGCACGGATTACCTGCCTAATGCTGATCAACGATCACGGTATGATCGTTGGATTAAGTGGAATCCCACGTTCTCAGATGGAGTGCCTAAAGCAACTCTACTCAGATAAGTCAGGAGGGAAGGTCTTTCAAATTTATGAATGGAAAGAGTATTTTTTTGGGGTTGCGACACTTTTCGCTGTGTGTGTGTGTGTGTGTGTGTTCGATAAAAAAAATCTAGTGGGTGTGAGAGAGTTTTTTTGGGTCGCGAGTAAAATCACTTTTCGCACAGTGTTAGTGCACAGTGAAAATTAATGCTGTAAAAACACTGCAAAAACACAGTGTGATGCCACAAATTTTCACTGTGCACTCACACTGTGCGAAAAGTGATGTCCGGTAGAAAAAAGAGTGTGTGTGTGTGTGTGTGTGTTTGATAAAAATAATCAATACTTAACCTATGAGATCTAATTCACTGAATATAGAATAAAAAAGAATAATTTGATTTTCTAAATTAAGTTAAGAATGTTAAGTAAATAATATCGTGCGGCGCGCGCATTTTGAATATAGAATAATAAAGAATAATGCCCTGCTTTTTTACTTAACGTTCTCAACTAGTGACACAGTGAGATCTTCCATGTTCCGGTGGTACGTACCACATGTGTGACGGTGTTTTTACCGGTAATGAATTTGCGTAGCATTCTACGACAGTAGATTTCTACACAATTTTTGTACTAGATAATTTCTGGTAATGTATTTGCGTAGAAATCTACAACAGTAGCTTCCTACACTATTTTCCTACTAGATAATTTCTGGTAATGTATTTGCGTAGCAATCTACGACAGTAGCTTTCTACATGATTTTTGTACTAAATACTTTCTGGTAATGTATTTGCGTAGAAATCTACGACAGTAGCTTTCTACACCATTTTCGGACTAGAAAATTTCTGGTAATGTATTTGCGTAGAAATCTACAATAGTAGCTTTTTACACCATTTTTGTACTAGATAATTTCTGGTAACGCAGTTGCGTAGCATCCTACGACAATAGCTTTCTACACGATTTTCGTATTGTATAATTTCTGGTAATATATTTGCGTACAAATCTACGGCAGTAGCTTTCTACACCATTTTTGTACTAGATAATTTCTGGTAACGCATTTGTGTAGCATCCTACAACAGTAGCTTTCTACACCATTTTTGTACTAGATAATTTCTGGTATTGAATTTGCGTATCTTTCTACTACAGTAGCTTTCTACATCATTTTCGTACTAGATATTTTCTGGTAACGAATTTACGTAAAATTCTACGACAGTAGCTTTCTACACAATTTGCATACTAGATAATTTCTAGTAACGAATTTCCGTAGCATTCTACGACAGTAGCTTTCTACACAATTTTCGTACTAGATAATTTCTGGTAACAAATTTGCGTAACATTTTCCTTTTTTTGCAAGGGCGTTGCAAAAAATGCCCTTTTAGTACTTATGGGAACCCGCCCCCCATATAAATCCCCAATCTTCTTTACATTTATCGACTCAACAATTTTCCACTTTTCCGTTGTTTGCAACAGCGTTGCAAAAAATGCCCTTTTCGTAGTTCTGGGGTGGTAACTGAATTTGGAGGAAAAATACACACTAATTTGCAATTAAAAATTAGAAAATCAGATATTTTTGGTGATTGGTCAATGAATATTGTTCCTGCAATGGATAAGATGAATCATGAAAGAAAAAGAAGTAAGTTTTGTGTGATAGTTTGTGTGTCACAAACTAATGAGTGCATTTGGGTACTGGATTTGGAGGAAAAATACACACTAATTTGCAATTAAACATAAGAAAATCAGATATTTTTGGTGATTGGTCAATGAATATTGTTCCTGCAATGGATAAGATTAATCATGAAAGAAACAGAAGTGAGTTATGTGTGATGTTTGGTGTGTCACAAACTAATGAGTGCATTTGGGTACTGGATTTGGAGGAAAAATACACACTAATTTGCAATTAAAAATTAGAAAATCAGATATTTTTGGTGATTGGTCAATGAATATTGTTTCTATTATGGATAAGATGAATGAGGAAAGAAACAGAAGTGAGTTATGTGTGATGTTTGGTGTGTCACAAACTAATGAGTGCATTTGGGTACTGGATTTGGAGGAAAAATACACACTAATTTGCAATTAAACATAAGAAAATCAGATATTTTTGGTGATTGGTCAATGAATATTGTTCCTGTAATGGATAAGATTAATCATGAAAGAAACAGAAGTGAGTTATGTGTGATGTTTGGTGTGTCACAAACTAATGAGTGCATTTGGGTACTGGATTTGGAGGAAAAATACACACTAATTTGCAATTATAAATTAGAAAATCAGATATTTTGGGTGATTGGTCAATGAATATTGTTCCTGTAATGGATAAGATGAATGAGGAAAGAAACAGAAGTGAGTTATGTGTGATGTTTGGTGTGTCACAAACTAATGAGTGCATTTGGGTACTGGATTTGGAGGGGAAAACACACACTCATTTGCAATTAAAAATTAGAAAATCAGATATTTTTGGTGACCGGTCAATAAACATTGTTTCTATTATGGATAAGATGAATCATGAAAGAAACAGAAGTGAGTTATGTGTGATGTTTGTGTGTCACAAACTAATGAGTGCATTTGGGTACTGGATTTGGAGGAAAAATACACACTAATTTGCAATTAAACATAAGAAAATCAGATATTTTTGGTGATTGGTCAATGAATATTGTTCCTGTAATGGATAAGATTAATCATGAAAGAAACAGAAGTGAGTTATGTGTGATGTTTGGTGTGTCACAAACTAATGAGTGCATTTGGGTACTGGATTTGGAGGAAAAATACACACTAATTTGCAATTATAAATTAGAAAATAAGATATTTTTGGTGATTGGTCAATGAATATTGTTCCTGCAATGGATAAGATGAATCATGAAGATAAAAAGAAGTAAGTTTTGTGTGATAGTTTGTGTGTCACAAACTAATGAGTGCATTTGGGTACTGGATTTGGAGGGGAAAACACACACTCATTTGCAATTAAAAATTAGAAAATCAGATATTTTTGGTGACCGGTCAATAAACATTGTTTCTATTATGGATAAGATGAATCATGAAAGAAACAGAAGTGAGTTATGTGTGATGTTTGTGTGTCACAAACTAATGAGTGCATTTGGGTACTGGATTTGGAGGAAAAATACACACTAATTTGCAATTAAACATAAGAAAATCAGATATTTTTGGTGATTGGTCAATGAATATTGTTCCTGTAATGGATAAGATGAATCATGAAAGAAACAGAAGTGAGTTTTGTGGGATGTTTGGTTTGTCACAAACTAATGAGTGCATTTTGGTACTGGATTTGGAGGGAAAATACACACTAATTTGCAATTAAACATACGAAAATCAGATATTTTGGGTGATTGGTCAATGAATATTGTTCCTGTAATGGATAAGATGAATGACGGAAAGAAACAGATGTGAGTTGTGTGTGATGTTTGGTGTTTGGTGTGTCACAAACTAATGAGTGCATTGGGGTCCTGGATATGGAGGGAAAATGCACACTAATTTGCAATTAAAAATTAGAAAATCAGATATTTTGGGTGATTGGTTAATTAATATTGTTCTTACTATTATGGGCAAGATGAATCATGAAAGAAACAGAAGTGAGTTTTGTGTGATGGTTGATGTGTCACAAACTAATGAGTGCATTTGGGTACTGGATTTGGAGGAAAAATATTGGGTAATGACTCGGTGCCGTGCATGAATATATTTCTCATGACTCATCAAACGCATATTGGGAACAATATTGCCACACATAATGCTGAAAATGTTGTGGTTTGTGTCTCCAAATGACACACAAGAGGGTATTTTTGTTGCAATTCCAGGGCACAAACTGACTTATTGGGTAGTGACTCCCAAAGTATCAGGTAAAGTACGTGAAGAATTTTTTCATGACTCATCTGATGTATATTGGTAACAACATTGCCACCCAGAATGCTGAAACTGTTGTGGTTTGTCCCTCCAAATGGCACACAAGAGAATGTCATTCGTGCAAATCCAGGGCACAACATGACTTATTGGGTAATGACAGGCAAAGTATGAGGTCAAGTCCATAATAGGAAGAATATTTACTTGATTTGTATAATCCAATCACCAAAAACGTACTATAACGAGTGCCAAATGGAAATAATTCATAAGTTGTTTAATCGAAATGGAGGTGCTGTTTTTTTATTATTCTCAGACAAAAAAAGGGTGCGGTTATTACTAGTACTACTAGTTGTAGCTAATATTGCATGCAAAAAGGTACATAGTTGGGTACTGTGCAAAAAGTGTACGTAGGTAGGTACCATACTGACAGAGAAGAGTTTTGAACCACTGACTGGCTACCAGATTCTACAGATGAGTTGGGGATTTAGATACATAACCTTTTTGTAATCACAATTTCCTCTTTGAAAAAATTATGGCGCGGGAGGGGTGGCATGCACTCGTACATGCTTTACTTATATAAAAAATAAAGGCCGTGCACAAGCCAGGCACATGGAAGAAGTCAGGGTGCATAGCACACACAACACACACAAAACCAGACACACATGAAAAACTGTATACACGGAACCACCACACAAAACACAACACATGCTTCTTGGTTGACACAGTTTTTTTGAAGCAGGGAAAATGAATGTTGTCCGACAGTCACGAACAACGGAACAACGGAACAACAAAGAAGAAACACTAGTCAGTGACAATAACAGCAATTCGTTGGAGATTCTATTTGTTTATGATCTTTCTTTCTTTTATTTTTATTTCTATTGAAATGGAACAACAATCAAACAAACCAAGGAGGGAAAGAAAGACACTCAAAATGGAACAACGAATAAACAGAACGGCATGACAGAATGGAACAACAGAACAACAGCAGTGAGTGACAATGACGGCAACTTGTTGGAGATACTATTTGTTTCTGATCTTTCTTTCTTTTATTTTTAATTTTATTTTTATTTTTATTGAAACAGAACAACAATAAAACCAACCAACGAAGGAAAGGAGGGCACTTAAAACAGAGCAACCAATGAAACAGAATGGAACAATGGAACGGAACAATGGAACAGAACAACAGAATGGAACAACAGAAAAGTTCACACACAAAAAACTGTACACACACGGAAAACTGTACACACCCCAAATCAAAACCACACAAAAAGCAACACATCCTTCTTGGTTGGCACGGTATTTAAAAAAATGAAAAGCACGGAAACAACGGAAACAACGGATCAGCAATGAAAGAAAACAATGAGAAAAACTAGTGAGTGACAATGACAGCAATTTGTTGGAGATTCTATTTGCTTCTGATCTTTCTTTCTCTTATTTTTATTTTTCAGGAACAACAAACCAACAAAAGGAAATAAGAAGGACAAAGGGATGAAACGGAACGACAAAACGGAACAATCAAATGGAACAGAACAGCGGAGTGAAACAGCAGTAACAAGAATCCTTTCTGCCATCAATCCAGTGGGGACCAACTTTAAGCAGAGGAAGGAAACAGGAGTTGACAAGTTAAATATTTTCTGTTACTGATGAGGCTTTTGCCCTGATGATCACTGACAATGAGTTTGGCAATGGGGGAAAACAGAAGAAAAGGAAACTTGATGCCACCCGAACGACACCAACAAATGAGAGATTCATAGGGTAAAAGGTACATATCTTACATACATTGCATACCGTTGCAAAAAGTAGTTTCTATGACACAAATGATTAAAATGTACTGAAAGGAGTACCCATCATACATATATTGCATATAATACTACTAGTACAATTCTTGACCCACATAATTCAACTGTAGTGGTAGGTAGTCGCAAGCGATGGTATTAAATTTTAAGGGTTGTGTGCCACGAGCACGAATATTAAATTATAAGGGTAGTGTGTCGCGAGCAATGGAGATACATTTTAAGGGTTGTGTGTCGCGAGCACTAATGTTAAATTTTACTGGTTGTGAGTCATGACCTTGCGTATTTAATTTTAGTAGGTGTGATTCGCAAACACAAGTATTTAATTGTACGGGTGTGTTATATTAAAAATTAATAATTATTATTCATGACCCAAGGAAAAAAATAATCGCGAACCAGGGATTGAGAGTTAGAAAAATGAGTATGATACGAAGCTACTGAATCACAGGGGGGGCTCGTGTCAAAATTACACACAAGCAAGGGTGGTGAAAGTACCTTGCGATGAAAAAAAAAGGGTGGCGGGAGGGTGGCGGGACAGTTATTGGACGTAGCTGTTGCTC
This sequence comes from Pseudo-nitzschia multiseries, assembly GCA_037355745.1. Lineage (NCBI taxonomy): Eukaryota > Bacillariophyta > Bacillariophyceae > Bacillariales > Bacillariaceae > Pseudo-nitzschia > Pseudo-nitzschia multiseries. The sequence goes on from CM074789.1 coordinate 5,566,209, forward strand.
TTGTCACTGGCTGTTCCTATTGTTGTTGCTATTACTCTCTTTGCTTGCTGTCGCCGAATTGATCTTGCTCTCTGCGCTTCCTGTTCTCGCTGCTGGGGTGCTCTCACTGTTGCTATTGCTGTTCTTGCTCTTGCTATAAAAATAAAATTAAATAAAATAATAAAGATAAGAAACAAATAGAATCTCAAACAAATTGCCGTCATTGTCACTCACTTGCGTTCCATTGTTGTTGTTCTATTTCATTGTTTTGTTGTTGTTGCCGTTTACCCTGAAATAAGAAGGAAAACCAAAGTAAGAAAATACATCTTCAGCAATGCAGCAGGCACACATCATTGTCTATCTATCTCACGTTGCTGTTGTTGCTGTCAATTGTTGTTGCTGCTGTCGATTCGTTGTTGCCGTCAATTCGTTGTAATTTGCCGTTGATTTGATGTTCGAATGAAAGATTTTCTATTGCCGCATCTATCTCCTACTATGTCACTTGAACAGGATTTTGTGCCCATTGATAAAGATGCAAGGGATGCAGATTTGTGCTTTTAAGATGTCTCCTTCCAGCAACAAATCTCTCGTCACAATACTATACTTTTTTCCTCTAGTACAAGGCTACTCTTTGGACTTCTCTATCTGAGTACAGATCTTTGTTGATCTAATTGATCAATGGATCAAGAAGGTTAGATCCTAAATTCTTGGACGGAATGCAAGCATTCTACTCAGATAAGGGTCGGTGTGATACAACCAATAGCAGGATTTCAATGTCTTTCTTTCATATTAATGAATGGAAATTGTATTTTTTTTACACACACTGTATTTCCATTATGTTTTGTACTGTATTCTAGTACTGTATTTTAGTACTTGTTACTGTATTTTCGTACTGTATTTTTGTACTGAAATTCGTACACGCCCACTCAATCAATTAGACCGTTACATAGGAAGTACCGGTATTCCAAATTTAAATTCGCGTGCGCTCGTGCGCTGAACTAGTGACTGGACCAAGAAGATATTATTTTAAAATACTCCATACGAGTACAGGTACTATATGTAACTACCCCTCCTCCGTTTTGGTTGGCAAGACTCATCCCCTCTCTAAAGAAAAATTCGAGGCGCGCGCGCCGAGAATTTTTCTTTTGATAGGGGATGAGTCTTGCCAACCAAATCGACTCCGAGTAGTATTGGGGGGGAGTTTTCTTTAGGATGCTTTCCTTTTTACGAGGGCCCCCGGCCCTCGTAAAAAGGAAAGCATCCTAAAGAAAACTCCCCCCCCAATACTACGAGGAGGAGAGCAAGGAGGAGGGGTAGTTAGGTATGTAATACCATGGTCGTAAGGGAGAGCACAAAGGGAAGGAGGGGGGGAGCTTGCTAGCGAGTGTCGGTTGCTTGTTGTTGCTGCTGTTGGGGGGGGGGGGGGGGGGGGGGGGGGGGGGGGGGGCTTCTTGCTAGCGAGCGTTGCTCTTTCTTCTTGTTGCTGCAGTTTCGCGCGGGGGGGGGGGGGGGGGGGGCAAGGATAAACCTGCCCTGCTCTCCCCGCAGTCTAACTAAGTACTTGTTCAACACACGGAGTTGTTTGTGAAAATATTCTAAAAATACTTTTTGATTGGATTAACACAGAGTGCGAAAAATTAGGGTATCGTACGGTAGGATCTAGTACAATCCCTACTGAATCCTGATTTAAGAAACTTCCCCGCACAGTAGGATCTAGTAGAATCCCTACTAGTAGCTAGATCCTGGATTTTAGAAACCTTTTTGGCGGTTTTTCCCCGTACAGTAGGATCTAGTAGAATCCCTACTACATCCATATATATTCAGCCGTTCTTACCAGTCAAAAGTATTTTTAAGCGTTTTACCCTAAGTAACTTTTCCGGGTGTTGAGCAATACATATGGAAAAGAGGGAACTAACGCGGGATTAGCAACAGCAACAACAAGAACAGCGGCAACGATTTCATTTTATTGCTTCTCACTGTGTAGAATCAAGTAGAATTCCTACTACAACCTTGATTTATTGCTGTTTTTCCCAGTTGTAATTCATTATTTCGAAATCAACCACTTTGCAAAAGCAATTTGCAAAAGCAACTCCCCCCCCCCCCGCTCCCCCCGACCATGGGAATAGACCCTCTCACTGCTTCCTTTCCTATTACTACAACAACAAGCAACGCATTCTTCTATCATACTGTAAGTTATTGTCGGTCCTTTGTTTGCTGGGGGGAGGGGAGATGGTGTTTCCATTTGATTTGATTAGGCGCCGTCGTCGTTGTTGTTGTCTTTTTATTCATTCCTACCACTCACGACGTGTTCATTCTTCTTTTCGCTTGTTTGACCATGGGAATAGCCCCTTTCCAGCAACCATGGTTTGAACTATTCCACCTCGAAAGAGCAAGAAGGCTCCAGCTTCCCAGAATCAATCTTCTGCTCTAGCTCAAGATCTTCGGTCATCTACGAACACAATGGACTCGGACTCGGTCATCTACCGACGCAACAGCAACAACAACAACCCAACGTCGGTCTGTAGCAGCCAGGAATTCTTCATTGAGCAACCCCTATAACAAGAAGAAGAACCCCATCCTCCTCGTCCTTCTGGATCTCCAACTACCACCCCTGGCAAGAGGAAGAAGCGCGTCCGCCGGACCCGTCGTCTTTCTTCTAACCCAGTTGTTGCTCCTTTGATACCTTAATACCAGCGCCGGCTGCTTCTTTGGCGCCTGCCGTATCCACGGCATCTAAACTACAAGCACTGCGCTGCTTCAATCCAGGGGACTGGTGTATCTATGGCATTTGAATTACAAGCACTACTACCTTGGATCATTGCAATTGACACGAGTAGCAATGATACGAGGATTGATTCCAGCGGCAATACGAGCTGCGATACAAGGTCCTCCCCCTTCTACCCGGTCCGCCCAGCAGACTCAATATCTATCATGACTTGCTCTCTAGCAAGAAATAGGTCTACAGACTAATTCTAGCTCTTTTTTGGCATATACCTTGGTCCCTAGTCTGTTGTGTACTAGTCTTCTGTTATGGGAGTATGAAATCTAGTGCTACCGTACTACGGTAGGTGAATAGTGCTCAGAATACGACTGAAAAAAGGAATATCGTACGTACCGTATGATACCCGTAGTATGGAGTATTTTACCGGTGGTACGTAGTAGTATTTCGGTAATTGCCAAAATATCAATCCATTATCAGAGCAGAAAACACTACTAGTAACCGTGTAGCAATTCTACGACAAATTTTCGAAATTACTTTAGTATCATGCCATTGTCAGAGCAGAAAACACTACTAGAAATCATGTAGCAGTTCTACGGCATATTTTGCAAATTACTAAAGTACCACCGAAGTTACCAAAGTACCATCCCCTCCTTTGCACCTTTTTCGCGCCCGTTGAGTCTGTTTTAACCCCGTGAGTCCCTTTTATTTTTTCTTACTTAGGCATCGATTTTGCGAGTGCACGTGCTCTCCCGTACGAGCCATGGTGTTACTTATATACCTTTAGGTACTCTGTAGTAGTGCTGTGACCTGTAGAACTGTACACAATGCATACTACTCAAAGTACTATCCATGGACCAAAATGAATCCAAAATTCATAATTCCCAAAGTATGAGCTTTTTTCTTGTCATTTTTCTTTCATAGTCTACCCCATCCACAGTATGAGCGATATCAATTATGAAATTTCAGCCAATGCCACACATTTGCACTCAAAAACTTGCTAGGACCCCTTATTTTGGTCCATGTCCAGGGACAAAAATGAATCAAAAATTCATAATGCCTAAAGTATAAGCTTGTGTCTTGTCATTTTTCTTCCACAGTCTACCCCATCCATAGTATGAGCATTATTGATGAGACAGTTTCAGCTAATGTCACACATTTGCACTCAAAAACTGACTGAGGCCCCCTATTTTGGTCCCATGTCCAGGGTTCAAGATGAATCAAAAATTCATAATACCTAAAGTATCCAATTGTTTCTTCTCATTTTTCTTCCATAGTCTATCCCATCCATAGTGTGAACAACATTGCCACTCAAACTGCAGAAAATGATGTGGTTTGTGTCTCCAAATGGCAATCAAGGGAGTATTTGTCTGTGGTGCAAATCTGTTGCGCAACAAACTGACTGATTAGGTAGTGAATCCCAAAAGTATCAGCAGATCAAGACCATGAATAATTTTGACATGACTCATGTAATGAAATTGTATGAACATCATTGCCACTCAAACTGCAGAAAATGTTGTGGTTTGTCTCTCCAAATGGAACACAAGAGATTATTTTTGGTGCAAATCAAGGGCACAAGCTGACTGATTGGATAATTACTCCCAAAGTATCAGGTCAAGACCATGAATAATTTTTTCATCTGGTGTATATTGGGAACAGCATTGCCACTCACAATGCAGAAAATGTTGTGGTTTGTGTCTCCAAATGGAACACAAGAGAATTGTTTGGTGCAAATCAAGGACACAAAACAACTGATTGGGTAGTGAATCCCAAAGTATCAGGTCAAGACCATGAATAAATGTTTCATGACTCATCTGATGCATATTGGAAACAATAAAGTCAGACACAATACAGAAAATGTTGTGATTTGTCTCTCCAAATGGAACACAAGCGATTATTTTTGGGTCAAATCCAGGGCACAAAATGACTGATTGGGGAATGATTCCCAAAGTATCAGGTCAAGACCATGAATAATTTTTTCATTACTCATCTGATGTGTATTGGAAACAACATTGCCACTCAAACTAAAGAAAATGTTGTGGTTTGTCTTTCCAAATGGCACACAAGAGATTATTTTTGGTGCAAATACAGGGCACAAACTGACCTAGCATGTAATGACTCCCAAAGTATCAGGTCAAGACCATGAATATTTTTTCTTTACTCATCTGATGCATATTTGCAACAGCATTGCCAGTCAAACTGCAGAAATTGCTGTGGCTTGTCTCTCCAAATGGCACACAAGAGATTATTTTTGGTGCAAATCCAGAGCACAAACTGACTTAGCATGTAATGACTCCCAAAGTATCAGGTCAAGACCATGAATATTTTTTCTTTACTCATCTGATGCATATTTGCAACAGTATTGCCAGTCAAACTGAAGAAAATGCTGTGGTTTGTCTCTCCAAATGGCACACAAGCGATTATTTTTGTTGCAAATCCAGAGCACAAACTGACTTAGCATGTAATGACTCCCAAAGTATCAGGTCAAGACCATGAATATATTTTTTATAACTCATCTGATGCATATTTGCAACAGCATTGCCACTCAAACTGCAGAAAATGCTGTGGTTTGTCTCTCCAAATGGCAGGTAAGAGATTATTTTTGGTGCAAATCCAGGGCACAAAATGACTGATTTGGTAATGATTCCCCCAAAGTATCAGGTCAAGACCATGAATACTTTTTTCATTACTCATCTGATGCATATTTGCAACAGCATTGCCAGTCAAACTGCATAAAATGCTGTGGTTTGTCTCTCCAAATGGCACACAAGCGATTATTTTTGGTGCAAATCCAGGGCACAAAATGACTGAGTTGGTAATGATTCCCCCAAAGTATCAGGTCAAGACCATGAATATGTTTTTTATAACTCATCTGATGCGTATTGGAATCAACATTGCCACTCAAACTGAAGAAAATCTTGTGGTTAGTCTCTCCAAATGGCGCACAAGCAATTATTTTTGTGTCAAATCAAGGGCACAAAATGACTGATTGGGGAACGTCCGAGAACTGTTTCTCGACCCCCCGCGGGCTATCGCGCGGTATTTTTACAATTCTCGACCCTATTTTTTAAATTTCCTATCTTTTTAGGTCGCGTGTCTACTAAAATACCTCGCGCGTCGCACACCTTTACTTTTGAGACAATATCTCATCACTCCTCAAATAAAATAACTATTTTATGGTTAAGGATATCATATTCGTTTCGTGACAAGCACTATTTTGTGTACAACTTGTGCACGAATGACTTATTTCATTTTCTCAACATGTTTCCACCATACCGGTATAATGGGCTCCGACCCAAATCCTCCAACTCCAACTCAAATCCCAACTCCAACTCCATGTCAACTCCAAGTCGAATCCACCCCAGGCGGGCTATTGCACTCAAGGGTTTTGTTCCTGTTTAACGGCAGGAAGATCCGCTGTATTTTCAGAAGCTACACCGTCGGAATCGCCACTCAAATCTTGTTCGCTCTCAAATAACCCGCTTTGTGGATAGATGCTGCTGGTTACATTCGGAACGACTTGATGATTGCTAGTAGGATCGACGCTTTCAATTTTAACATTTGGATCATTTCTTTTTTCTGCACGAATCTTACGAATCATTTTTTGGTGTTGATTAATCTCTTTCTTGTGATAAACAATCATTTTCCAGTGTTCTTGTTCGAGATTGGCTGGGTGTTCCTGAATCACCTTTTGTAGTTTGTAAATTCCCTCCATGGTTGGTTCAACTGTCGATTGGATGATTAGTATTAGTAGTATCAGTAGAGTAGATTATCTATTCGAAGATTAGGTAGTAGTAACACCTAACACGTTGGTATTTGTTTTCCTCGTCGGAAAGATAATGAAATAATCAATTATAATGATGAAGTACTAGCGAAAATAATGTATTACTAGTATCTACTAGTAATAACTCATGCAAAATAGCGTACTAGTTGGTTTTACCGGTACATGAAAGTCGGAATCAACTCGATCGTAATCAACAAAACAATTGTCTACGATTTCCATTTCGATAATCAACAACGCGATTGTCCACGATTTCGTACTAGTATCTACTAGTAATAACTCATGCAAAATAGCGTACTAGTTGGTTTTACGGGTACATGAAAGTCGGAATCAACTTGATCGCAATCAACAAAACAATTCTCCACGATTTCCATTTCGATAATCAACAACGCAATTGTCCACGATTTCCATTTCGATTCACATTTCCGTGCACCTTATGGAAGAACTGACGCGCCTGCCAACAAATGTTTGGAATAACTGATGGGATTGACCCGTCCGGCGCTGTGTATTAACCCTCTTAAGGAGTTGACTGTACGTACTGTTCACTACTAAACATATTGTACGAGGAATGTTGCAATCATCACTAAGTCAGTAATTACTTTACGGACCATTTTTGCAATCGAAGTATGGTAGTAAGGAAATCTACCGTACAAGAAAACACATCACACACAAAGTAACACATGTAATTTTTTCCTTTCAACGATTCATCTTTGTGATCTCCTTCGTTTCGACCCATTCTACTGATATTTTCCTTCAAACAACTCCGCAACATCATGCCTCCTGTTATGAAAACCCCTCTTCTATTCTACTGCCGTTGTTGCGCGCTGAATGGCAAAAACTCCAAGTTTTTAGGATATAAATCCACGGCAAACAAGCAGGGTACTTTGAAATACGTCTCCGTTGGCCTAAGAAGACATCTTTATTGTCTTGATGAGTGCCGGGATTTCTACCATAGTCAGGGTCTAATTAAACGAAAGATCTATAACCTCTCCACCTCTATCAAAGTGCAGCCTACCTTGCCGTCTGTTCAACATTCTCCGTCTGATTTTGGGATGACTATGACACAAAACGGTCCATCTGTTCCCCCTTCCCATCTCTCCCAGCAACACACTGTCACAAGTCAGTCAGCGACGGGTCTTCATTCTGTTCTAAACCAACAGATTGTACATGATGTCTTTTTACCGCCAATGGATCGGAACGCCATTGAATCTTACATGGCTGTTTCTGCTGTTCAAGATGAAGATGCATTCCCGCTGAATAATGATATCGACAATTCCGATGACGAGGATGACAATGACGATGACGTAAATGAAAATAACGACAACAATTCTACCAACAACATTGATTGTGGAGACAACGAAGAAGATCACACTAATGGTTCTGCTGTTAACGTCGCTACTGCTCAGCCCGCCCCTCCACCACCATCTTTTCATGAAAGCATTAATTTGAACGAAAGAGAGGATGCATTTCAAAGCCACACAAAACTACCGCCGCCCCCTCATCTTCTTGCTGAATTGGAACTCATGAATTTAATGGCCAGACATAAATTGCCACTGAACACATTCAAATCCATTTTCCAGTGGGCAAAGAAAAGTCAAATGAGACCGGGTTTTGATTTTTGCGATGCCAAAATTAGATCTCGGCAAGCAATTTTTGACAATCTCCAATCCAATCTTGGTCTCTCCGATATGAAATTTCATCCTCATATACTGAATTGGTTACCTGATAATAAGCCCACTCAGGTGTATGTCCGTTCTTTTAAGGATGCCATTTATTCTCTTCTTTCTGACCAGCAGCTAATGATAGAAGAAAACCTCTCATTTCCCAACTATTCCACCCCTCTATCTCCCGACAATAATCCTGAGTTGAATCCTAATTCTGTAATCTCAGAATTGCATCACGGCTCGTGGTGGAAATCTTCTTGGAAAGAAATTTGCAATCCCAATTTGCAAGAAATTCTTGTTCCTATTATATTTTACATGGACGGCATATCTTTGGATGCGCACGGACGACTTAGGTTAACACCATTGAACATGACACTTGGTATTTTTAATGTGGAGACTCGTTCTCGACCTGAAGCATGGACAACTATTTACTTCCATCCCGACCCCGAATGGGAGTCAACCAGACACTCTCGTCCTGCCACTTCAAAGGAAAAAATTCAGAATCTTCACAATGGTTTGGAAGTAGCGTTTCGTTCCTTCAAAGCCGCGTGTAACGAAGACGGTGGTATCGAATGGAATTATCTTCTGTACGCAAATCAACAGTGGAGGGTAAAAATGAAATTTGCCATTGCCTATGTTATTGGCGACACAGAACTTCACGATAAATTGTGTGGAAAATACGGCTCCTTCAATAAGGGTGTCATGCGGATGTGCCGTCACTGCAACTGTTATTCTCCGAACATAAACATTCCTTCTGTTCAACCTGCAACAAAGAAGTGGTGCACCTGTTGATTTCCATTGTTTTCCCGGCACAGATCTAAACGATATCAATAAGAACTTCAAAAACAACTCTCATCACAACATAAGGAATGTATTTCATGATTTATGCTTTGGTACTAATCAGAACAACATTCATTTTGCAACTCCCGGTGAATGTTTGCACATGCACCAGCTTGGTACTGCCAAACGGGCCATCGAGTCAATTGAATTGTTGCTCCGCGGAAGTGTTCCATGTGTTTATGCCCCCAATTTGAAGCACGGTGTGGCTGTTGCTAACAGTATTGGCCTATTTAGCACAACGGTACGGTGGTTTGTTATCACGCCAGTCTGATAGAGATTTTCCTCGCACCAAATTTGGGACTCAGCTATTATCAACTACGAAGAAAGAAGGGCATGATTTCTCTGGAATGCTTATTTCTCTTCTGATCGCTATGGTTTCCAAACATGGATCTGACATTATTGGTGACCATCGTTTTGTAAAGAAACAGATAGAGGTAATTCAGCTAATTCTATCAATGGAAGAATTTCTTAAACACGGTCGAATGAAATATGGTTCCTTAAAGAATCTCCCAAAAACAATTGTTCACTTTATTAATTGTATAAACTCAACATGTCACAGGAAAGGGATGGGAACAAAAGCTAATCAAGAATCACCTGTACTTTCACCTACCAGATTATATCTCTTTATGGGGGAGCCCCGCAGGCTGGGATAGTGCTCCGAATGAGTCTCACCATAAAACTGAGATTAAAGCTCCTTCCAAGAACACGCAAGGTAATGCTGCATCACTAATCGGTCAAACGGCGAAGCGAAAGTCCGAGAAAATGATGCTAAGCCAGGCAACATATCACTTCAACTTGCATCCGCCTGATCCTCCTCCAATTGAACGACCTGATGGTGGCGGTTCTCATTTTCATATAATGAGAACCGAAAATGGGGAATCAACAATGAAGTGGCTTCGTTCTACGAACAAAACCAAACCATTTTTTCCTTCTGACATACTCGACTTTGTTTGTGATTCTGTGCTACCTTTATTGGAGAATCCTTTGCACATTTGTGGAGTTACAGAGCATAATCGTTTCGATGTTGCTTGTGGGTCTAATTTTATATTTCGCTCGCATCCTTCATATAGATCGGACAGTTCTCTGCTGAACTCCGTATGGATGGATTGGTGTTTGATGAAATTGGACTTTGATTTAAATAACAATCCCAAGCTCATACCGTGCCATCTGGTATGCTTTTTAACTGTACAGAGTTTGAAGCAGCCATACAGTAGTATTGGTGGCTATCCAATTGATACAAACGGAATGTATGCTGTGGCTCGTCGGTTTCAAGATGTGCCTAAGAAAACAGCTTCTGAATTTGTCCAACGTGGTCGCCTGATGAATTCACTGTACCTATTTCATGTTGACACTATCCATTCCGAGCTGGCAGTTGTTCCAGAGCAAGGACTTGATGGCTGTATTACCAATTGCGATTGGCTAGTGATATCGAATCGGATCTCATGGCTAAATTTTTTTTGAAAGCAAAAATGCTGCTACACCACCGTCTTACGAATGTTTGTACAATGCATGCACACTACAGGACGACATCCAGTTGGAACCATTTGAGATGGCATTGAATGATAACGAATCCAGTGATTCTCTATCCAGTTCAGAGAGCGAAAGCTCGGACAGCAGTTCCGATTGAGTAGCAAGGGTGAATGTAACGGCTAACTTTCAATTATTGTTTAATATTACTATAGAGGGTTAGCTCTAAGCACAGTTTTGCGAGATACATAGGCGCTCATAATATAAGACCCTTCGAATTTGGGATTTGAACAGCTATGTAATACTAATGGATTGAACAATAGAGTATCTCCTGACCTCAATGGAACTTTCACTCCATACGTGGGGAAGACAAAATAATAAATCACCTCGTCATCACTTACATGTTTTGGAGCAATAACCGTCAGCCTTGTATAGAACATATCGACATCGGTCTGGCTTTTTGAGTGATAATCCTTTCCAATAGAAAAGGCCGTTACGTGATTGCCGATTGCATTCAGCGTTGTACGATTAACAACCTCATTCATCACAGTCGTTTCAAGGTTGACAAGTTTTGACATTGGAGTTAAACAAAGCTGCATTTCCTTCACAATGTGTAGGGCTTTTTGTTCAAGGTTGGCTTTTGTTGTCGAGTCCACATTGTTTTTGAAAACGTACACACCATTTCCCGATTTCAATCGATTTGGTCTCATCCCAATAATAGCATATCCACTGTTTACACTGTCACATTTGGTTCCTCGGCCTATTTTGGGTTTAGATTGAACAATCTGCCCAGCGAATGTTCTTGTGATTTCTATATTTTTGGGGGTACCCAAACGTTGTTTTGCGAATTGTCTCGAAGCTTTAGCAAAGATTCTCAATGATGGTTCTGATTCGGCGAATGCTAGAACAAACTTCTTGTCGGTACTATCCACTGTTTTGAAACTGTCAATAGACACAGCCTGTGCCAAAGAATATTTCTTCTCTCCAACTGTGGTCCGGCCCCAATTTGTAGCCATGAATTTTCCTTGAAACCCATTTTTGTGAACTGTTTTCAATGCTATTTCCTCGACATGTTTGAAAATTGCATTTGGATCTCGGCGCCGATTCCTGTCCCCTTCTGCTGTCTTGTTAGGTTTTATCTCCGATAAGTGTTTGTAAGTCTGGTGGATTGATGATGGTGCTGCGTTTTCGAGAAAATTTGAAGTCATTTTCTTTCTCTCAGTCTTCCCACGTTTCCTCTTTGATTTTTGCTTGATTGCTTTTGCTGGCAATTGCTTTGTTGTTTTGAATCCCATTGTTGTTGCCGGGACGGTTGCTTTGATCGTTCCCGCTTGCTTTGATCGTTCCCGCTCGCTTCTATTCGATCGTTCCCGGTTGCTTCTATTCGATGGTTCCCGGTGGGCTGATGGCTTTGATCGTTCCCGTTTGATTCCTGGTTGCTTTGATCGTTCCCGCTTGCTTCTATTCGATGGTTCCCGGTTGGCTGATGGCTTCGATCGTTCCCGGTTGATTCCCGGTTGCTTTGATCGTTCCCGGTTGCTTCTATTCGATCGTTCCCGGTTGCTTCTATTCGATCGTTCGCGGTTGCTGGTTGCTTCGATCGTTCCTGGTTCCCGCTTGCTTTGATCGTTCCCGGTTGCTGGTTGCTTCGATCCTTCCCGGTTGATTCCCGGTTGGTTTGATCGTTCCCGGTTGGTTCGATGGTTCCCGCTTGCTTCGATCGCTTGCTTCGATCGTTCTGGCTTGCTTGCGCTTCGATCGTTCCCGGTTGCGCTTCGATGGTTCCCGGTTGTGGTTCCCCGGTTGGTTCGATGGTTCCTGCTTGCTTCGATTGTTCCGGCTTGCTTGCGCTTCGATCGTTCCCGGTTGCGCTTTGATGGTTCCCGGTTGGTTCGATGGTTCCCGCTTGCTGCGATCGTTCCGGCTTGCTTGCGCTTCGATCGTTCCCGGTAGATTCGATTGTTACCGGTTGATTCAACGGTTCCCGGTTGCGCTTCGATGGTTCCCGGTTGGTTCGATGGTTTCCGGTTGATTCAATGGTTCCCGGTTGCGCTTTGATCGTTCCCGGTTGGTTCGATGGTTCCCGGTTGATTCCCGGTTGCGTTTCGCTGATTCGTTGCCTCTTGCCACTTGCCGGTGGAGGAAGAGCGTTTCGCTGATTCGTTTCCGCTTGCCGGTGGAGGATGAGGAGGATTGTTTCGCAAATTCGTTGCCGCTGGCCGTTGGAGGAGGAGCGTTTTGCTGATTCGTTGCCGCTTGCCAGTGGAGGAGGAGCGGGTCGAATCGACGAGTCGTTGCCGTTGTTGTTTCCAACAAGCCTATTCAAATAGATGATATGATAATTGAGCAAAATGGGTGAGTACCTATTGATGTACTACATAGAGTAAATAATAACAACAGAATAATATGATAATGTACATGCCATTCCATTCGTCAACACCTACCGGGAAAGATTCGTTGCTGGAAGATTCGTTGATTCCGATTCGATGGTTGCTTCCGATTCCGATTTGATGGTTGCTTCCGATCAGGGAAAATTCAGATCACCAATCAGGGAAAATTCAGCGCACCTACAGGGGAAGATTCGTTGCTTCCGAATCCGATTCGGTTCCTTCCGATTCAATGTTTGCTTCCGATTCCGATTCGATGGTTGCTTCCGATCAATTCCTGTGAAAATAAGAAGAAAACAGAAGGGAATCAGTAATGCCGGTGGAGTGGAAGACCAATATGCCGATGCCGATGCCGATGCCGATGCCGATGCCGATGCCGATCTCTCTCATTCTTACCTTTGCTTGTTCCGACGTTCCGACAATCGAGCCGATGAAATTGTTGTTGCTGCTGCCGTTGATTTGCAGCATTTTACCCTCTGTCACGAAAAACAGTACCAAGAGCCTGTTGATATAGAAGCAATGGATGCAGATTTATTGCTTTCAAGACGTATATGTTTGTGTGCACCCAAACAATATCTATCCAGCAAACCACCTCTTGTCCAATGCGAGCTAATTCTTTTTCCAGTACAAGGCTGTTATTTCAGACTAAAATAAGCGAGCACGGATTACCTGCCTAATGCTGATCAACGATCAAGGGATCATTGGATTAAGTGGAATCCAACGTTCACAGACGGAGTGCCAATTACTAGCAACTCTACTCAAATAAGTCGGGTAAGGAAGATTATGATAGAAAGGTAGAAAAAGTGATTTTTTTTGTCGCGAGGTAGAAAATAAAATTACTGGGTGTTTCTGTGAGAGAGATTTTTTTTTCTTTTTTCGCGTACGATTTTCCTTTTACTTCGATCGATCGATCGAAGTATCTACATCATGTAGAATTCTACATGATTTTCTAGTGTAGAATTCTACACGTTTTTTGTACTAGATTTCTACACATTTTTAGTACTGGATAATTTTCAGTAGTGAATCCGCGTAGGTTTCTACACGGGAAGATGTTTACAACTTACTAGAAAATTTTCGGTATTAAATTCTTGTACGTTTCTACACAAGTAGATTCCTACACCTTTTTAGTACTAGATAATTTTCGGTAGTGAATCCATGTCGGTTTCTACGCCTGTAGATTTGTACACGTTTTTTGTACTAAATAAATTTTCGGTATTGAATCGATGTATGTTGACAGCAAGTTAAACACATGAAATGCTGGTACATGGTACAGGGGGGTAAAGAACTTGCGAGAAGTCCACATATACGAACAAATAATTACTGAATTTGCGAACCGGATGTAACCCTAACCATATTGGGAACAACTTTGCCACACAGAATGCCAAAAATGATGTGGTTTGACTCTCCAAATGGCAAGCATGAGGGTATTTTTGGTGCAATTGCAGGGCACAAACTAACTTATTCGGTAATGACTCAAAAAGTATCTGGTCCAAGCCATGAATACATTCATCATGACTCATCAAATGCATATTGAGAACAACTTTGTCACACAGAATGCCCAAAATGTTGTGGTTTGACTCTCCAAATGGCAATCATGGGGGTATTTTTGGTGCAATTCCAGGGCACAAACTAACTTATTGGGTAAGGACTCAAAAAGTATCTGGTCCAAGCCATGAATACATTCATCATGACTCATCCAATGCATATTGGAAACAACTTTGTCACATAGAATGCCCAAAATCTTAAGGTTTGACTCTACAAATGGAAAACATGGGGGTATTTTTGGTGCAATTCTAGGGCACAAACTAACTTATTGGGTAATGACTCAAAAAATATCGGATCGAAGCCATGAATGCATTCATCATGACTCATCAAATGCATATTGGAAACAACTTTTTCACATAGAATGCCCAAAATCTTAAGGTTTGACTCTACAAATGGCAAACATGGGGGTATTTTGGGTGGAATTCCAGGGCACAAAGTAACTTATTGGGTAAGGACTCAAATAGTATCGGGTCCAAGCCATAAAAGCATTCATCATGACTCATCCAATGCATAAAAGTATCTGGTCCAAGCCATGAATACATTCATCATGACTCATCAAATGCATATTGGAAACAACTTTGTCACATAGAATGCCCAAAATCTTAAGGTTTGACTCTACAAATGGCAATCATGGGGGTATTTTTGGTGCAATTCTAGGGCACAATCTGAGTTATTGGGTAAGGACTCAAAAAATATCTGGTCCAAGCCATGAATACATTCATCATGACTCATCCAATACATATTGGGAACAACTTTGTCACATAGAATGCCAAAAATCTTAAGGTTTAACTCTCCAAATGGCAATCATGGGGGTATTTTTGGTGCAATTCCAGGGCACAAACTAGCTTATTGGGTAATGACTCAAAAAGTATCTGGTCCAAGCCATGAATACATTCATCATGACTCATCAAATGCATATTGGGAACAACTTTGTCACATAGAATGCCCAAAATCTTAAGGTTTGACTCTACAAATGGCAATCATGGGGGTATTTTTGGTGCAATTCTAGGGCACAATCTGAGTTATGGGGTAAGGACTCAAAAAGTATCTGGTCCAAGCCATGAATACATTCATCATGACTCATCCAATACATATTAGGAACAACTTTGTCACATCGAATGCCCAAAATCTTAAGGTTTGACTCTACAAATAGCAAACATGTGGGTATTTTTGGTGCAATTCCAGGGCACAAACTACTAACTTATTGGGTAAGGACTCAAATAGTATCGGGTCCAAGCCATAAAAGCATTCATCATGACTCATCCAATGCATATTGGGAACAACTTTGTCACATAGAATGCCCAAAATCTTAAGGTTTGACTCTACAAATGGCAAACATGGGGGTATTTTTGGTGCAATTCTAGGGCACAAACTAACTGATTGGATAATGACTCAAATAGTATCGGGTCCAAGCCATGAATGCATTCATCATGACTCATCCAATGCATATTGGAAACAACTTTGTCACATAGAATGCCCAAAATCTTAAGGTTTGACTCTCCAACTGACAAACATGAGGGTATTTTTGGTGCAATTCCAGGGCACAAACTAACTTATTGGGTAATGACTCAAAAAGTATCTGGTCCAAGCAATGAATACATTCCTCATGACTCATCAAATACATATTGGGAACAACTTTGTCACACAGAATGCTGTAAATGTTGTGGTTTGACTCTCCAAATGGCAAACATGGGTGTATTTTTGGTGGAATTCCAGGGCACAAACTAACTTATTGGGTAATGACTCAAAAAGTATCTGGTCCAAGCCATTAATACATTCATCATGACTCATCAAATGCATATTGGGAACAACTTTGTCACACAGAATTCCCAAAATTTGGTGGTTTAACTCTCCAAATGGCAATCATGGGGGTATTTTTGGTGCAATTCTAGGGCACAAACTAACTGATTGGGTAATGACTCAAATAGTATCGGGTCTAAGCCATAAAAGCATTCATCATGACTCATCCAATGCTTATTGGGAACAACTGTGGCACATAGAATGCCCAAAATCTTAAGGTTTGACTCTACAAATGGCAAACATGGGGGTATTTTTGGTGCAATTCCAGGGCACAAACTAACTGATTGGGTAATGACTCAAATAGTATCTGGTCCAAGCAATGAATGCATTCATCATGACTCATCCAATGCATGTTGGAAACAACTTTGTCACATAGAATGCCCAAAATCTTAAGGTTTGACTCTACAAATGGCAAACATGGGGGTATTTTTGGTGCAATTCTAGGGCACAAACTAACTGATTGGGTAATGACTCAAATAGTATCGGGTCCAAGCCATGAATGCATTCATCATGACTCATCCAATGCATATTGGAAACAACTTTGTCACATAGAATGCCCAAAATCTTAAGGTTTGACTCTCCAACTGACAAACATGAGGGTATTTTTGGTGCAATTCCAGGGCACAAACTAACTTATTGGGTAATGACTCAAAAAGTATCTGGTCCAAGCAATGAATACATTCCTCATGACTCGTCAAATACATATTGGGAACAACTTTGTCACACAGAATGCTGTAAATGTTGTGGTTTGACTCTCGAAATGGCAAACATGATGAGGGTATTTTTGGTGCAATTCTAGGGCACAAACTAACTGATTGGGTAATGACTCCAAAAGTATCCGATCAAAACTATGAATACATTTATCATGACTCATCAAATGCATATTGGGAACAACTTTGCCACTCAGAATGCCCAAAATGTTGTGGTTTGACTCTCAAAATGGCAAACATGATGAGGGTATTTTTGGTGCAATTCCAGGGCACAAACAGTCTCATTTGGTAATGACTACCAAAGTTTTTGTACCAGGCCATGAATGCATATCACATGACTTACGAAATGCATGTTGGGAACAACTTTTAAATGCATATTGGGAACAACTTTGCCACACACAGTACAGACAATGTTGTGGTTTGTAGATACAAATGGCACACAAGACAGTACGGTATGTTAGGTGCAGCAGTCTACGAGATTCTACATGTGACTAGAGGATTGAAATACATAACCTTAGTGTGATCAAAAGTTTCCCTTCTGAAAAAATTATGGCGCGGGAGGGGTGGCTGGCACAGGTACGTGATCTACTTCTACAAATATAACAGCGCGCCCAAAACCAGACAACACACAGAAGATGTTCGGGCAAACAACATAGTACAGAACCCACAGAAAAATTCTACACACAAAACATCGTACACATACTACACGAAACACCGTACACACACACACACACACGACACACACAACACACACAACACAAAACACCGTACACAACCCGACAAATTATTAGTACACACACATAACCACACAACAAGAAACACATGATTCTTGATCGACACCGTATTCAGAAAATAAAATAAAAAAATATGAATGCTATCGGAAAGACACGACGAAGCAAAAAATCCGAGGGGAAGACCCTTCGAAACAACAAAACCATCCGGCCCGGTGATCATCAAAATACAGGGGACAACAACGGTAAGAAAAAAAGAGTGAAAACAAACACCGCAATTACTAACAAAGTGTGTAACAGTAATACCACAACTATGAACGCATCAAAGGGCAACAGTAAAAAAAATGGTTCCGACAACACAATTTCTACTACTACAAACACGGAAGAACAAAACACCATCAACCAGAGTAACGAACCAGCACTGACCATTACCAACACAACCACCACTACAGTAACGAACCAACAGAAAGAAGGAACAAAAACCAATGTGGTAGAGAAAACATCTAACGGAGAATGCTACAATTTAGAGGATGTTGCCAAACTTGTCATGAAAAATATCCAATATGACAAATTGGCAGAGGAAGTGGCAAAACACTTACGGCAACAAGAGAGGGAACCACATATAGGGGTGGGAAAGGTAGTAATGGTACCTAAACAAACGGAGGCAACCATGCAGGGAGAGGGGAGTTACAATGCCGGCGACACAAGAGAACGAGCAGTAAGTACAATTACAGACGAATATGGGCTTATAATAGACAACGATATGCTTAAGGCTTTGAGTGATATGACTGAAACAGTGGAGAAGCAGCTAAGGGATTACGTCAAAAAACATTGGTACCCCAACATGAAGTTCCCTATCAATGACAAGGTAACGGGGCTTGTAATAAAAAAAGCTGTTGGAGCAAGTGCGGTTATGAAGCCACCAAATATTCCACTTGCGTCATTCTGTTCCTTTTACAGGAAACGAGTAGGGACAGTACTGACTGCATTGAGGCACAACTCACAAACATTAGCGAGAAAAAACTGGATAGGTAAGTACAGACAGGAGAATTGGTTGTTGAAATTAGGAATTTGGGAATCTATTTTTGGTCCGACAACACTAACATGCTGCCCGTTGATACTGATGATACTTCCGTACAGACGATTACAGAAAAGGTCGAGTCCCTATCACATTCCCTGGTACTGTTGCAGTTATTCAAGACACAGAATATGAAAACACAGGTATTTTAAACCCTCAATACAGAACATACAAAGACGCGGAAGATGAAGATTTTTATTATTTTGTTACAAGAATCATGTCGGCAATCAATCCGACAAATTCCAATTTCAAACAACGGAAGGAGAGGCACTTGCTGAGTGATATATTTACTATAGCAGATGAAGCATTTGCATTGGTACTGATCTACAATGAGCATCATGTATGGGTGAACCAGCAGCGGCGAAAGGGTGATGCCACGATTCCGCGACAAAAAAAAAATTCTGCGATTCAGACAGTGGAAGCAGAAATGGATGGATGGAGGAAGGTCGCGAGTTGTTCAGTGACTTGTGCGACAAAATTGGCGAGATGCGAAAACACCCAGAAACAGGAAGGAAATTGGAAGAAATGATGAGGGACAGATTTAGGAACGAAAGTTCGACAAATTACACCAACAATAAGCATGGCGATGCAAATATTACTAGTAGCAGCTCCACTAATTGTAGTGGACCAAAAAAGAAAAAGAAAAGAAACGTCTATATTGATCCGGCAATAACAGCATTGATGAATGAAAGTTTATCTATGGGTGAACTAATGTAGAAAATAACAGTACATACATAATACAAAACTACTACTAATCTTGAACTTAATTTTGAGAATATTAGAAATAATGGAGGATTCGTAATACGTCGCAATAGGAATAAATCAAGCATAATAGAATCTACATTTTAAAAAGGGAATATTGTAGTCAAGAAATAGAATTCACAACTAGGGGAGCAGAATCGAATTGTTGTTTGGTAGATTAATATTTTGGAATTAATACTGACTCAAGATTTCTTTTTTATTCGTGAATAGAAGTAAGTGTTGTTCGTACAGAATAATAATTCGGTTCTGCTAGAGACTGAAATAAATTATTTTTATTTGAGAGTAGAGTAATGTGCATCACGCGCACAGAAATAGTGCTGAGTTTACATATACCCTTATACGATCGTCGCGAATTTCAGGGTGTCCAGAAATATTGCCGTGTTAAAATCACGCACAAAATTTGTGCGCGAGAAGTAAATTCGAACCCCGCGAAACAGTTCTCGGACGAATGAATCCCAAATTGTGGCAATGTTGTTCCCAATATGCATCACATGAGTCATGCAAAAATTATTCATGGTCTTGACCTGATATGATACTTTGGAAGTCATTACCCAATAAGTCAGTTTTTGCCCTGGATTTGCACCAAAAATATTCTCTTGTGTGCCATTTGGAGAGACAAACCACAACATTTTCTGCAGTTTGAGTGGCAATGATGTTCACACTATGCATCAGATGAGTTATAAAAAAATTTATTCATGGTCTTGACCTGATACTTTGGGAGTCATTATGTGCTAAGTCAGTCTGGGCACTGGATTTGCACCAAAAACACTCTCTTGCATACCATTTGGAGAGACAAGCCACAACTTTTTCTGCATTGTGAGTGGCAACGTTGTTTCCAATATGCATCAGATGAGTCATACAAAAATTATGCACGGTCTTAACCTGATACTTTGGGAGTCATTACATGCTAAGTCAGTTTGTGCTCTGGATTTGCACCAAAAATAATCTCTTGTGTGCCATTTGGAGAGACAAACCACAACATTTTCTGCAGTTTGAGTGGCAATGCTGTTCCAAATATGCATCACATGAGTTATAAAAAATTATTTGTGGTCTTGACCTGATACTTTGGGAGTCATGACATGCTAAGTCAGTTTGTGCCCTGGATTTGCATAAAAAAAATCGCTTGTGCGCCCTTTGGAGACACAAACTACATTTTTTTGCAGTTTGAGTGGCAATGTTGTTCACACTATGCATCAAGTTAGTTTGGGGCACTGGATTTGCACCAAAAACACTCTCTTGTGTGCCATTTGGAGAGACAAACCACAGCATTCTCTGCATTGGCATTCAATCGCCCTTTGATTACCATTCCTGGTCAGCAAATCAGTAGAGTAACATGCTGGCAGTGAAAATGGTAGGGTTTGTACATGCCTGCCTCCATTCTCTCGTCTATCCAAGGGGAAAGAGATGGGTCGGAGTAGGGCGTGTAGTTGTTGTCGGCTCGTTTTTTTTGTATCTTTGTCATTCAGATTCGTCTTTGCCGTTTGAATACCCTTCCTGATCAAAAATGAAGTAGGGTAACGTGTAGGTATTTGAGCTGGTGTCATTTTGTACCATTTGTATGGTGGCAAACCTTCATGGTATGTTCTATCGAAGGAGAAATAGAATAGTCAAAGATCTTGTATGTTGTATGTGGTCGTGGCTGTGGCTCAGAATCTGGATGAAGTTGATGGAGGTTTGTGTTTGTTTCACCTAATTGCTTTGCAAGATCATATCCAACAACAAAGTGGTTCACTCCTCGAACTCTAGGCTCAGCTCCTAAACCATGTACATCAACAGTACCATTGGAAGCAAATGGTGTGTCAACAACAAGCCCATACTCTGGCATGACCAAGCATCCATCATACTTCAATGTGACGCCCCCTTCTACTGATATACACTCCTCAATCAATTTGTTGTGTGATGTTGTGCAATCTACCTAGTAGCTTGGGCTGTGTTGACTAGTGCACCAGCACAGTCATGGCAGACATTTTTTTTGCATTGGTCACACACTAACCCATCATCATGCAATTCTTTGATAGTCACACTCCCAGCAATCTGCATTGAAAGGAACACGCTGTAATATTTTCCTAGTACCAAGCAGACAAGAAGGACGCTTTGTACTCTGTCTCACCCAACTCTTCTGCTTCTGCTTTGCCATGGTTGCTGTCGCCTCTTGATGCTGTTAATTTCCTTTTGAAAGTGGCTGTTGAGCTGACTCAATCCAAAGGCAAAGAAGACTGACGTAGCAAATGATAGCTGTAGGCCGGTTGAGGTGACGGTCTGTTGTTTCTAATATTTCTTTGATGTCCACTACGATTGAACGCTAGTCAAACCAGATCTATTCTAACTATTGGCGTTTGATGAAGTCAGTTAGATCTTAGGCTTGTAGTTCTACAGTAGGACGCAGGGCGACCGATGCAAGGTTTAAGGCTAATAATCAAGTAATCTAAAAGTATGAGATAGAGAGATGATCCTTGCTGGAGAGCAAGTATCTCTTCTAAAGATCACATTGCCGCTAATACAACACGATAGCAGTGCTGCTGCCGCTAATACAGCACGTAATATTATGTATAAAGCAGAAAACAAGTTCGTGAGCAGCGCTTCGAACCTCTGCTGTCTTTTCTTGAAAACAGCACACTTAACAAGAGATTGCATGTGCGAACCTCTAGTGTGTGTTCTTTCTTCGAGTACTAAGTATCAAACTTCGATCGTAAGAGTGACGATCGATTCTCCATCATTTGTTAAGTATCGAATCTCGATCGTAAGAATGAGTAATCTGGTCGTAAGGATGAGCCTCATATCATACATATGGGTAATACATTACCTGTTGGGGTCTCATTATTCCACACTCAGAAGGTGCATACCGTATGACTCGATTGGTTGTCTCTTTGACTCGTAGTATCATATCAGTCCAGTTTCAGTACTGTAGGTTACGTAGAAATGTACGTGCGTAAGTTAGAGTACTGTAGCCTCCTTGTACGTACAAAAGGAATTTAATAGATGCAGCTGCTGTTACCAATACGTCACTTGTGTCGCCGCTCTCGCAGTTGCTCGCATTGCTTGTTGCTCTCCCTCGTGTTGCTGCTGTTGCTGTTGCTGTTGCTGTTGCTGTGGCTGCTCGCTGCTCGCTGCTCGCTGCTCTTGCCGCTTGATGCTCTTGCTCTCGTTCTTGCTGTTGCTGTGGCCGCTCGCTGCTCTTGCTGTCGCAAAATCGATTTGATTGCTTGCAAACAATTAGATTCAATTCAAATTTGGATAAGGTGTTGCCATACTATTGAAGCAGATTTGATGAGGTGTTGCTGTCGCCTCTCGCTGTCGCTGCTAACTCCTCACTGTTGCTCTTGCTGTGACTGTTGCTCGCTGCTCTTGCTGTTGCTCTCACTACTATTGCCACTTGCTGCTCTCACTGTGGTCTTGCCCTCACTGTGCTGCTGCGCATTGCTCTCAATGCTCGCTATTATGGTTGCTCTTGCTGTCGGTGCGGCCGCTCGCTGCTGTTGCTTGTGCTGCCCCCGCTGTCGCGGATTGCTGTTACCCTCACGGATTGCTGTTGCCCTCACGGATTGCTGCTGCCCTCGCTGCTCTTGCTGTGGCCAAGGATTGCTGTTGCTCTCACTGTCATGGATTGTTGTTTCCCTTGGTACCGCTGTTGGATTGGAATTTGATTGGAATCAAAAGGGATGTGACAAAATGTTACAGTGTGAGCTTGCAAAAAGTTCTAATATATAGAGACAGCATTAACGTGGAATAGTTTATCTGGAACTAACCTAATTATACCCCCACTTTGTTTTCCCCTGAAATTAGAAGAAAAACCAAAGTGAGGAAATACATCATCAGCAATGCAGCAGGCAGGCATCATTGTCTCTGTCTATCTCACGTTGTTGTTGTTGTTGTTGTTGTTGTTGTGGCCGCCGCTTCGTTGTTGTTGTTGTTGTGGTCGTCGCTTTGTTGTTGTTGTTATCGTCCATGAAATAAGAAGAAAAACCAAAGTGAGAAAATACATCATCGGCAATGCAGCAGGCAGGCATCATTGTCTATCTATCTTGCTTTAATTTAATAGCATTTTTAAGGGCATTAGATCTTTTTAATCAATTTCAACACTTACTTGAATAAGGATTTAATATTGTTTTAAAGGGCATTAGATCTTTATAATTAATTTTGATCCTTAATTGAATAAAGATTTAATAGCATGTTGAAGGCCATAAGATTTGTCTAATTACATTTGATACTAAAAACGTTTTCAAGGCCTATTTTATTTTGATGTTGAAGAAGAAGTCTCCTGTGTTCTTCTCCCAGACGTTAATTCCTTCCTAACAGTGCCTGATACTCAACTACTTCAGAACCTTAATTAATATATAATTAAGCAGCTACTTCAGAACGTTAATTCAACAATACTTAAGCTGCAAATTTCTACAACTTTTAGTATGTACTGTATTTTTGTACTGTATTTTTGCCCTGTATTTTCATATTGTATTTTAGCACTGTATTTTAGCACTGCATTTTATTATGCACTGTATTTTTGTACTGTATTGAAATTTAATACATCACAAACATATGTATCAACAAGATTCATGGTACTAGTGCCACTGATAAAAACTGACTGATTAGGTAATGACTCCCAAAGTATCAGGTCAAGACCAAGAATAATTTTTACATGACTCATCTGATGCATAGCGGGGACAACATTGCCACTCACAATGCAGAAAATGTTGTGGTGTGTCTCTCCAAATGGCACACAAGAGAGTATTTTTGGTGCAAATCCAGTGCCCCAAAGTGACTGACTGAGTAGGTAATGACTCCCAAAGTATCAGGTCAAGACCATGAATAATTTTTGCATAACTCATCCCATGCATAGTAGGAGCAACATTTGCACTCACAATGCAGAAAATCTTGTGGTTAGTCTCTCCAAAGGGCGCACAAGAGAGTATTTTTGGTGCAAATCCAGCTCCCCAAACTGACTGATTACTAGTAGGTAATGACTCCCAAAGTATCAGGTCAAGACCATGAATAATTTTTTCATGACTCATCTGATGCATGTTGGGAATGACATTACCACTCACAATGCAGAAAATGATGTGGTTTGTCTCTCCAAATGGCACACAAGAGAGTATTTTTGGTGCCAAGCCAGTTCCCCAGCAAACTGACTGCTGACTGGGTAATGACTCCCAAAGTGTTGCCGCTAAAAAATATGGCAACGAAACACCGTATAAAATACGGTAGCAACGCGTTCCAACTTCGGTACGAATATTTGGCTTAGAATCAAACGCACCTCCACTACATTGAAATCATGTCAGTCACATAGGTTCTACCAATTAAACAGCCATCTGTGAACCGGAGGCCAAAGGCTTTTATCATGACATGTGGGAATGGCAGTGAGCCTAAGGTGAGTGAGATTGGCAAATGGGGTGATGGAAAATTGAAAGTTGCTGACTGAAACTTCAGAAGGCTCAGGAGGAAGTGGTTTGCCATCATCTGCACTGGAGCAGGTGTTGCACATTAGCAGGAATCTGTGAAAGTGGGAGGTCATTCATGCCTTCATCAAATCTGGCATGAGCTGCAATCTTAACACTGTTGGTCTCTGTATCATACCACAAGATATTCCTGGTAGTGTAGGGAACAAAGCCAAGGAAAATGCCTTTTCTAGCATTTGGTTTGAGCTTGGCTTTCTTGTTGCCTGGTGGCTGGATCCAGACCCTACAGCCAAAGGTTCTGAAGTCTGCCAGATTTTCCTTGTTGTCAGCGGCAAATTCCAAAGGGGAATAGGTTTGATTTCGTTCTGGGAAGGCATTAGACAGTCTGAGGGCATGGTAAAAATGCAAATGGCCAGAACTTGATGGGAAAATTATATCTACTAAGCAAGGTCTTGATAGAATTTGCCAGTATTTGATGGGCTCTCTCAACAGAGCCATTCTGATGTGAAGCATCAGCCCCAGTAGGATGAATTTGATATCCATATGCTGCAAAGAGGTTCCTGATGTCAGGGTTGTGATACAACTCTTTTCCCTGATGGACGGCTACATATTTGTTTGTGCAGGAGGGGTTTTATTGGGAGAAGAAATTTTCAAGTCAATGGAGAGGAGCAGCTTTTGATATGCATGTGTCTCCAAATTTCATGCCTGTAAAGTGATCTGTCACTAGGACCCAAGCTGTTTCTCCATGTATGCCCTTATAATACACTTTATGTTTGGTGTTGGAGGATTTGACTCCAGAGAAAGCAAAATCAATGGAGAGACCTTGGAATGGTTCTGTAGCTTTTCTGGTAGAATTGGGTCCTGCAGGGGATAAGGTCTTCTTGCATTCAATACAAGTTGGACATTGATCTAAACTGCTGGCTTGGTATTGGAAATTTGGGGCTCCTTCAATATACTTGTGAGCATCATGAAGGAATGCATTGCAAGGGTGCCCAAGTCGTTGGTGCCAGAGAAGCTTGGAGGTCATAGTCTTGATGGCATGGATCTGGATTTCCTTGTCTGTAGTGCTTGTAAAGAATAATTTTGTATTGAGCCAAGGTTTGTCCTCTGAATCGGACTTGCCACCAGCAGCCTCAGTACATTTTTGCAGGGTGACAAGATTGGTGTATGTATCATACCTAGTACAGTTACTGATGACTTCTCTGGCAGCTAATTCACAAGCTTCCTTGAACTGGAGGTCAGTGGCTAGCGCGTATGCTGATGAATTAGCGCACTTTGCATACTAGGGTGCTTCAATATCTAGGTTAGGAATCATTAATGGATGGGTGTAGCATTGACCATCAATGATAGCACCGTGGATTGCCATGCTTCAGGCAGGGCAGCCCTTGTGATGGCAAATGATGGTAAGATTGCCATTGAGCTGCTTGAAGGAATGATTGTTATCAATAATTGACTTGTGGATAGATTGTCCACTGAATTGTTCTCTAACTTGTGGCATTGTGCCATAGAGTCATTCTTGCTGAGAAGAGTCGAAGCGAGCGCATTGGGTGTTGGGATATGTATATATCCTGATTCTTCAGGGATACTAATTTTTACATTACTCGTCTCATGCATACTGGGAACAACATTTGCACTCACAATGCAGAAAATGTTGTGGTTTGTCTCTCCAAATGGCACACAAGAGAGTATTTTTGATGCAAATCCAGCTCCCCAAACTGACTGATTAGGCAAGTAATGACTCTCAAAGTATCAGATCAAGACCATGAATAATTTTTGCATTACTCATTCCATGCATAGTGGGAGCAACATTTACACTCACAATGCAGAAAATGTTGTGGTTTGTCTCTCCAAATGGCACACAAGAGAGTATTTTTGGTGCAAATCCAGTGCCCCAAACTGACTGATTAGGTAATGACTCCCAAAGTATCAGGTCAAGACCATGAATAATGATGTGGTTTGTCTCTCCAAATGTGATGCAAAAGAGAGTATTTTTGGTGCAGGCTACCAGATTCTATAGATGATGAGGGGATTTAAACATATAACCTTTGTGTTATCATAATTTCCTCCATGAAAAAATTATGACGCTGGAGGGGTGGCTTGCACAGGCATGTGCTTTACCGATATACAAAATAAAGGTCACATACTAGCCAGGCAGCACACAGAAGAAGTTAGGGTGCACAGCATAGTACAGAACACACGGCAAACTACACAAAATACTGTACACACACGAAACACTGTACACATGAAATACCGTACACACACACACACACACACACACACACGAAACACAGAAAACTGAATACACAAAACACAAAAAGTTGTACGCACACAAAACTACACAAAAAGAAACACATGCTTCTTGGTCAGCACCGTATTTACAAAAGTAAAAACCACAAAAAATTAATGTTGTCCGATAGACACAACGAAGCCAGAAAGCAGAGGGGAAAACCCTTCAAAACAACAAAGCCATCTGCCCTGATGCTAATCAAACTACAGGGAACAACAAGGGTAAGAAAACAAGAGTGAAAACAACCACAGCAATTACTAACAGAATCTGTGGCGGTCATACCAAAACTACTACCACAGCCAAGGGCAGTATTAAAAAAGGATACCAACCACTCTGCTGCTGCCACTCCCAACATGGAAGAGCACACCACCATCTACCTGAGTAATGAAGCAGCACTGAGGAGCATTGCCAAAACACCCCCTGCTACAGTAACCAACCAACAGAAAGAAAGACCAACAACCAAAGTGGTAGAGAAATCTTCCGGCAGAGAGGACTACAATATTTAGGATGTTGTGAACCGTGTCATGAAACAAATCCCCATCAACATATTGGCACAGCAAGTGGCCAAACAGTTACAACAGCAGCAGAGGGAACAGCATATGGGTGTGGGAAAGGTAGTATTGGTACATCAAAATACTTAGACAACCATGTAGAGAGATGTGAGTTGGAATGCCAAAGACACACAAGAAAAAGTGAGTACAATTACCGATGAAGCTCTGCATCTAGCAAGAAACGATCTTAAGGTTTTGAATGATGCAAGTAAAACAGTGGACAAGCAGCTAAGGATTGCATCAAAAAAGGTTGGTACCATACCATGAAGTTCCCTATCAATGACAAGATCACGGCACATGTCACAGAAATGGCAGTTGCAAACGGAGCGGTTATGGTGACACAAAATATCCCTGACATGACATTCTGTTACTTTTATAAGAAGAGAGTGGTGACAGTGCTCACTACATTGAGGCACAACTCACAAACCTTGGCAAGAAAAACTGAATAGGTAAATACATACTGGTGGATTTGGGTGGATTTGTTGTTAAAATTGGGAATTTTGGAATCTATTTTTGTCCGACGCCAATAGGATTTAATCAAACATAATAGAATTTACAATTAAAAAAGGAATATAGGAGTCCATACAAAGACTTCACAATTAGGAGAGCAGAATCTAATTGTTATTCTGTAGCATAATAATTTGGAATTAATACTGAGTCAACAATTATTTTTTCTTTGTGAATAGAATTAATTGTTGTGGGTACGGGAATAATAATTTGATTCTGCTAGTGACTGATATAAATTCTTTGTAATCATGATCCGAGTAATGTGCATTGCCCGCACAGAAATAGGGCTGAGTTTGAAAATTGTCTACCACTTGGTCGTGATGGACTCCAGAATCAGGGTGTTGAGAAATTTTGCTGTGTTAAAACCACGCACAAAATTTGTGTGTGATAAACAAGCTAATTCAAACCCCGCGAAACAGTTCTTGGACGTGAAATAAACAACCATTTTGTCAAGATTTAAAACACTATTATTGTCTCATTTGAAAACCTGATAAAACGTTCCAGCACATTTCAGGAACTCTTCCATGCCCAACAACAATTCAAGGGCGTAAATATGTTCATCAATTTCTTCCTCACACTTTCTACTTCTGTTCTCATGATTGGTTGCCATTCTTTGAGATAACAACAATTCACAACTTTCAGCAGACAGAAGTGCAAGCATCTGAATGTAAAGTATGCCAATGTACAGGTTCCCCTCCTTCTTTGCTGTATGTGTTGATTCCAAAGCAATTGTTTGCGGAAAGTTGGGATCAGACTGCCTCTGAACAGCAGCACCGTAGTAACCAGCTATCCTCCTGTCCTTTATGTCACCAAGTAGCTGCATGATATTTTCTAAAAAGTCCTCATGGAATGTCTCTGCTGCTCTCTTTGGGCAACCAAGTTGGTGCATATGCAACCTCTCTCCTGGTGACACTAGATGAATATTATGTGTGTTTTCTCCAAAATCAAGATCATAAAATGTGTTACCATAATGTACATGGTGGTATACGAGGTACCTACCGTACGATCTACTTCTATCTGTCATTCGTACGACATTCATACTGTAATGGCCAATGCAAGCTTGTACGAGTATAGGTGTTAAGTAGGGTGACCATTTTGAGACAGCTTTTTTTTACGAACCACTCCTACACCCATCGATTTGGGTCCTGTTAGTCTTCTTGATCTTACTCTCCACCTGGAACTTCTCGACCAAAGTAATCACCGCGCCAGAATTGGCAAGAGCTAGAGCTCTCCATAGATACCCAATTTGCAGGGGCTGCGCGCGCCGGAATCCCCTTCCGACTTTATGATTCTTCCGGTCAAGAAAATCAGGAAAATTATGGAAAAACTCCATTAACACACCCATCACAATACCAAGTGGTCTCAACCAACCCATTCCTTAACCATAGCATTAGAGGCGCCCGCTACTTGGGAATCCCTTCCTTACACCAAGATCAACAAGACCTGCAAGTTTTGGATCGATTGACCGATTCCTTTAGGAGGAACAAGCTGGAACAACAGCAACAAGAAGGAGACGACGAAGGGCAAAAATCACCTCGTCGTCGTTCGTCGTCAAAGTCCTCCCCCCGCCCACCCCCCCCCCCCTCCATCTGCCGCCCTACGCGGTAACAATAACAAGCAATGCTACAGTGTAATTCAATTAGTTCTTTAATGTTTATTTGTTATTCAGTGCTGTTAAAGTAGTTGCAATTAGATGGAGTAGGAAGCAAAGAAGTGAGGACGCGTGAGTTTTGCAATAGAGGTTCGTGAGTTTGGACGCGTGAGTTTTGCAATAGAGGTTCGTGAGTTTCGCAATAGAGGTTCGAAGT
This sequence comes from Pseudo-nitzschia multiseries, assembly GCA_037355745.1. Classification (NCBI taxonomy): domain Eukaryota; phylum Bacillariophyta; class Bacillariophyceae; order Bacillariales; family Bacillariaceae; genus Pseudo-nitzschia; species Pseudo-nitzschia multiseries. Next base: position 5,596,215 of record CM074789.1, read on the forward strand.
AGTACTCGTACTCGTATGGTACATGTAATAAAGAGAGAAAAAACGGAAATTTCGATCAAAATAATCAGTCATGAGACCAATTTTAATCATGAGTGTTATGTTGAACATTTTGCCTTGGTACAAATTCTACATGGGCCTACTTGGTCTCATCGTCATTCGCACCTAAACTCGTACTTCGTACGGTACTTCGTAATAGATACGATTCATTCCAGCCGTATAGTATCCAGTCATGCACGTGTTTCTATCCTGTTCCGTGCACGTGCAATAATAAGCCCTGATGTCTCTGATTCCTACTTCGTGTCGATAGATAAATTGCAGTAGTATTGATTAGATTCTAAAATAGTGAGCATAATGATTAAGTTCTACCCGGACCGAACTGCACCTCTGCCGGTCCCTCTTTACGGGTCGTATATGCGTTGAGATGAATCGTATAAACAATTATTTGTTTTTGGCGGCTATCACGAGTGACTGATTTAGTCCGTCTGTATGTCCTCAACCGCGTGATTTCTAGAGTCCCCGTGTCTTCGTGGTAGTAACGTGATACTAGTAGAAGATACCTATCCCGCGGGTCTCATTTTTTCATCAACCCCATCTCGCCACATACACCTCATTGCTAGTTCAATTAGCCTGGATCCACTCATTAATTTTGTGAGTAAGTCCGCGATATTCGACTCGCCTGGCTCCTTTGCAATCCGGATAGTTCCTGCTGCTATGCACTCCCTTGCCTTATGATAAGCAACACTATTATGCTTCTTCTTACAAGGGCTTTCTGGTCGTGTAGTGTTCTTCACGACCGATTCATTGTCACAGTAGATATTGGTAGGTCCTTCTATAGGTACACCCATCATCCGTAGCTTATATCTTAGCCCCTCTACCATCTCGATTGCTATCCTAAGCGCGACTATTTCCGAACCAAATGTAGATGTTTCAACAGTTGTTTGCCTCTTAGAGAACCACAAAATAGGTGCTCTGTTAACAAAAATAATGACGCCTGTATGGGATCTCCTGGTAGCCTTGCAACCCGCATGATCCGCATCCACAAAACATGTGGTAATAACTGCCTTTCCTTTTGGTTCAGGCATATCTGGAGGCAACAGCTCTTTGGCCTCTGGGTAGAATTCACTCCAGTCGCACGACTGAAAATTTGTCTCATCTACCTCAGGCGTAGATGCATCGAACACCAACTTAGATTTGCTGTAATTCTTCAAGTATGCAAACAGGTGAAACAACTGGTTGAGATGACCTTCTCTGGCTTGCGCAAGATATCGAGACATAAGGGATACAGGCATAATTATATCCAACCGACCGAGTTCACATATCCACCGGAGTATCCCAACCAAACCTTGATAGTAGTTTTGTTTCTCCGGATCAAGTTCTGGTGACGCGTCTATCTCAGGCCTATACTCAGAGCTCAATGGTGACCTTGCTGTCTTGGGTAGTACCTTAAACGCGTATTTTCCGGTTAATAGTTCTTCTTCAACTGACTTGATGGCCTTTGCAGTATACTTAGATGAAGCCATGGACCAGTACGGGTTACCATCTATGTAGGTCTTTCCTATATCAGCTCCCAAGTAGAAAGAAGGTTCTTCAACTGTTCCATTCTTCAACTTGAACTGCCTTTCTATCGCATCCATCTGGAACTTTGGATCCATTCCACATACAAGGATATCATCGACATAAGCCACACAGTACTCGTAGTAAGCTGAGCCATCTGGTTTGAATGCAGATCGGAGATGCACATCAGGATCTGCTTTGCAAGATTCGTAACCGAGTTCCCTTAAGTGACTAGCCAAGTGTGATCGAAAAGATGCCCCAGCAACCGGGAGTCCATATAAAGCCCTTACAATCTTGCAGGGCCTCCCACATAGTTCCGACGCGAACCCTTGGGCCTCTGTTGCTATTGTGAAGTACTTCTCCTTGATGGGTGCCGTTAAGTAAGCGTTCTGTATATCCGCGCTGAGTACATCGAGGTTGTTGAGTGCTGCCACTAGAAAGAACAATCGAACCGAATCCCTACTGGGTACACTGGAATAAGTATATTCCTTGGAGATTTCTGGGACTTTGTGACCGTCTCCAACTAACCGGGCCTTCCGTGTTAGGTCGATCTTGACGTCAAAGACCATGTGCATGGTTATTTTAGTATGCCCCACTGGTATTTTGTCTTCCTTATTGAATTCAAAGGCAATAGAGCTGTTCCTCATTTCTTTTGCAATAGCCCGAGCCCAATGATCGGTCCCCGTTTCCCTATCAATAGCTTTTGCTTCTGAAATAGACTTAGGGAGCCGGACCCCGTACTTATGAGACTTGGTCCAGTATTTGGTTTTAGCGCCAGATAAGATCCGGTCCTTTTTCCGAAGTACTTTGTAAGCCCACCACTTAAACGCTGGCTCATTTATGACGCCTTCTTCACGGGCGTATATTGCTGTTTCAACCGGGAAGCTCTCCTTCATATCGCTTAACTTTGCCCAGGATGTAGTGCCATCCTTCCATCTAACAAGAAACCTCCATCCCTTGGTTGTTGGCTTTGTTCTAGTTTGTCCGGACTTTGTTGTATAAGTGGCCTGTTCGACAGTTAAGGCATCTGAATCCCTCTCAGAATCGATAATCTCATCCATCAGGCAATACATGCGCCCTTCGTCGTCAACAGAAGAATAGATACTCTCTGAAAGTGTATTGGCTGTATAGATTTCAATAGATCCATCCGGCATGGCGACCTCGTAAGACCTCGTGTCTAAGAGTGGATTGTTGTTCTTCTCGCCAATCAGCACACCATCCTTATCCCTGCAACGACTCTTGACTAACCCCCGGATATGTTGGTCCCCTATCTGCAGTAATACTTCAGTCCCAAGATACTCATCAAGGTCTTTATCAGATAGGTCATCGACATCCGGGGAAGAAGCCTCAGCTTCTGCCATGAGCACTTCATCCTCCCCCTCATATTTGCCATCAAATAGGCCCAGAGGTGGTTCGCCAAGTTCGTTTTCAAGATAAGTATCGGAAGGTTTAACCTCGTCACCTATTTTTGCGTTGATCTCTTTGTTGTGTGCTTCCAACTGTGATAGAATATCTGGATGTCTCCATTCTTCCTCTGATATAGCCCGGGTGCTGTTTGTTATGTGAACCTTTCCAGTCTTAAATAAGACATAGTGACAATCTCCACCACCAAAAGTGTCTCCACATGGGCCCAGCCACCGGCCAAGCCTATTTGTTTTCCCATTTAGATCATACCACCAAATAAAGTCATACCAGTCGTGGATCATATACAGGGTGATATCTGGAGTATACCCATGCACCAGTTCGAAGTTAGTCCTCCCCATTGAGGAAGGATCACTTGATGCCATGAGGTTCATCCGGCCGGCCGCTAACATTCCACAGAAGGCCCAACACCTCCTGGGACTGCCCTTCTTAGAAGTCATCCAACGGATTGCCCTTCTTAGGTCCCCGGCACTGTGTTCAGCTGTATTCTGCCAAGAGCAGTGAGGCTGTATGTATGTTTGTCGATTGCGATACTCCGACCTGAGCTTGTTCCAACCGGTGTTGTGTGTCTCGTGGCTCCCCTGGGCCTTTGCCCCATCAGTAACGAGGTGTTCCGGAATTCCTACTTCGTTTATAAAGCAAGATAAACCATCGTGGCATCGAACTTCTCCCCTGACAGGGTAGAAGGCCACATAGCCCTTCCCGTTTGCAAAGATCTGGGCTGCCGTATCGTTGCGAATGATGCTGGGAACCTTGAACTTCATAGTGTCAGCATACCATCGGCCCTTGAGCATCCTCCTATTCCTCCACTTCTGTGTCTTCAGTCTCTTTGTAATAGGCTGGGACAGTTGTCGGATGCCATCTTGGGTAGTGACTTCAATAGTAGCCTTGGCCCGCTTCTCACTGATGTTCCACATCTTAGCAATGGCCTTGGCATCATACCTGTCAACCTTGTCAGGTATCCTTATTGGAGGTCCCCATTGTCCCCGTCGTATGAAAGACTTCTTGTCAAGAGACATTTCTTGGTCTAGGACATCTTGTTGGCGCCTTAGTAGCTTCCTCTCCTTGGTTCGAGCCTTGGCTTCCCGTTGAATGGCAAGCTCAGCTTCAGATAATGAAGGCTTGGTGGAAACATCAGAAATCGTAGAATTTGCTGAATTTCGAAGGTTTTCTTGGTCCTCCCCGTTGGTTCCAGCAAGAGCTGAAAGAAATCGGGTGGAGACGTCCGTTGGGGTATATCCGGTGCGTTGGGAAGGAACTCTATTAGTACAGACAGAAGCCAAATGAAGCAGCCGGTTCGTGTCGTACCCTGTGCCAAGTGGTTCAGGATGAATCGTGGATGAATATTTGACTGGAGTCCCACAAGCCGGCAGGCAACCTGAAAGAGTAGCAACAACCCGCGGGAAAGAAGCATTGGTGGCTTCTTCCTCCTCTGCGAAGTGAGAGGAATAGGGGTCCCAGGTGTGGGTATCTGTAGCCAGTATGTGTGCACAGTTTGCCAGTTCCTTCTTTGTAGGCTTCCGGGAATCAAAATAGGATATGACTCCTTCAACGTGGAGAGGGATGAAGAGTTCAGTGGCGTCCGATTGAAATGTGATCCCGTGTGTAGAATTGGAGTCGTATCGCCTTGGGGTGTCCTCAACCTTGTTGAAGTTGCAGTCCCGGACTTGATTGGGACACACCAAGCTGTGTTGCAACTTGGAGCCAAAAAACAAAGCCTGCCCAAAGACCAAGATGTAAGTAATCCCATCGGTTGGGTCAGTCCAAGCTGTGGCGCAACGGGCAATAGGGACATTCTTAAGCGGTGAGTATGTATCTGAGAATGGTGCAACATCCACATATGTCAAGATAGAATCCAATGAATCCAGTAATACCATATTTGATCCCGCGGCTGTTGTATCAGCGTGGCTGTCCAACTCGCATCGACCGTTACCTTGAGACGGTGTGCCAAAACTCTTGATATGGACTATCGGCCGGCCTACCCGGGATACAATCGACAGGCCCCGGCCGGCAAATCAGTCTTGGTTCTTTTTCTTGTGAGTATGACTACCGAACTGATCGCCAGCCGACCCTTTTGCAGTGTTGTCCCCTTTGGCTTCAACAAGAGAAACTTGTGCAGACTTCGAATTGGAGTTGAGAGCTGGTCGTAGGGACCGGACTTGGTTCTTCTGGGCAGCAGACATAGTGACCCAGATTTCCTTCGGATAGATCTTTCCCTCCAGAGGTCCGTCGTATGTACCTGAGGTTTTCTGTTTCTTGTTGCCGTTGCCGTGTCTCTTGTTGGAGGAGGAGTTGCTATCGTTGTTGCGTTTGTTGCCGCCCTTTCCTTTGAAAGAGGAGATATTTCTGCGATTGCCTTTGCGGCTGGTTTGTAACTTCTTGATACCAAGCGTTTGAGTGAAGTGGGCAGAAGCCTTGTCAAAGCTGTCATACATGCCGCCTGCTTCATTTAGGACCAATTGCACTGCCATCTCGAGTCTTGGATCCGAGATAGAGTGGCAGAAGTCAGTAACAAACTGATCTTCTGGTGGGAAAGCCTTATGCCGCAACAGGAACTCCTTCGCGTCATACCAACGCCTTTTGTGCTTGTCAAAACTGTAGTTCTTGGTGTCCCCGGAGTAGGTAGAGCTCTGTAGGAAGGCCCTCTTTTCTTCTATGAGAAGTCTTACGTTCGTTGATTCATATGCCTGAGAATAGAGGGTGAAATATGCCTTCCTCCCATCCCCGTCCGTTCCCAGTCCTTGGATGTAGGACCAACCGGGACCCGCTCCTACCAATTTGAAGAGGATTCCCCATAGTGTATTGTTGTCTTTTGTCCAGTGGGACCCTGAGTGAACGGTGCAACGTATAGAATATTCGTTCCAGTTGGCATATGTATCTGTTGGAGCAGACCCAACGGTCCCCCTTCTCTCAGCATCACCGACCATCGATTCCTTTCGAATTGTGTATAGTAGAGATGTTTTGGTGACACCCCTTTTGTGTCTAAGGTACTCCCTAAACCGTTCGTCGAATTCCTTGAATTTCGACATTGCAGTGAGTGGTTCTGGGAGAGTCAGGTCCCCGGCCGCCGTGTTGCTGTCATCCTCCTTGAGAGACTTGAGGCGCTCCCGAGTCTTGGATTCAGCATCCGGATCAGCTACCCAGTCAACTGGGGTCGCTGTGGCTCCAATGAGGGGCTGAAAATCAATCCACGCCACAAACAACTTGAGTCGATCCCCAAAAACCCTCCCCACATACACTTGCTTTGGGTCCGGGCAGTAGTTGTGTTTGGTCTTGTTGACACCATTCACCAGGGATTTGATAGCAGAGTCATCCATGTCCCGCAGGGAGTCGGTACTGCTGTGGCCGGTCCGGAAGAGCTCATCTGCGGTGATCCGGTTCAACCCAAAGGATTCCAAGATTTCTCTGAAGACTACCTCTGTCGGGGTTAGAGTCCTTTCCCCTGCATACCCAGGGATTCCCTCAAGTTGATTAGCGCGTTCGATTGCGTCTTGGACCTCTTGTGTGAGCGACGGGGCCCGGTTGGTATCCATCATGGTCCTAATGAATTCCATTTGCGCTGCCGTAAAGCCAAGATTGGCAGGAATGGCTGGTCCATTGTTAGCGGGTTCACCAGCTACTGCGTTAGCTGCTGCAGCCGCTGGATTAGCGGCCGCATTGTCGTTGCGTTGGTTCTGTCGGGCTGTTCTTCCTCTCACCATGGTTGGTATTTGGTCCGAAATAGTCGTTTACTTGTTCTGTAAGTGATATATGAATGATTTTCTGAAAGAATTTTGTATTTCTCAAGCAATCACTCTCTTCGCGATATCACTAGTAGTGGATATTTTCTAGTGGTTTCTCCTTGTAAAATTCTGCAAACGTTTCTATTCCGAATGGAAACCGCTCAGTTGCCCCGTACTTAAGCAAAGTGTTCGGGTTCCGATTTTGAATCATGGCCGTTGATTTGGCTTATGAATCCCTCTGCCGGCCGTTGAGTTTATTCGTGCGGGAATCTAGTGGCCGTTAGATCCGGCCCGCTACACGTTCCCGCAGGATTTGGGGCCGTTGGATTGTTTTCTCAGGGATTGGGGCCGTTGGTTTGTTTTCCCGTTATTTTACGGTTACGAGTCCGCCGGATCCCCCTATTCGGCGGGAGTTGAAATTACTGTAGAATAATTCAACTGCCCTCTCCGTGTAGAGGCTTAGAACAGCTTAGTGCACACGTCTGTGCGCTGTCCCACCTCTTGTTGGTATCATATTTACTCGTATGGAGGGATCGATCCCTCCTAACTTTACTCACACCTACTCCTATTCATGAGCTTTACGCTCCTAACTGTTGGTGTTACTGTTGTTGGTGGTGGTGGGGCTGTCGGCTCGTCCTTATCGTGTCATTTCGAGACGCCGTGTGGATCTCCTCCATGCTTGAATTGGGACACGCTTACATTTGAATGTAGAGACTGCGGCTGTTCTGGCCCCGAGTTCGATATGTTGTATCGATGGCGTTTGCTTGTTCCCCTAGGCCGTTATGTCGTTTGAGGGAAGCAAGAGATATTAGCTCAAGCCCGGCTGCACTAGTGCCATTACCCATCTAAGTGCTCAAACATGGACATAGCCTTCAGGAGAGTCTTTGATTAACCGGTGATCAGTCGGTAATCAGTCTCGCTTCGTCTATTGTCGACTAGACACTCCTTATTCGGTTAGAATTCATTGGGTCTGATAAACTCTGATTCCTACTTCGTGTCGATAGATAAATTGCAGTAGTATTGATTAGATTCTAAAATAGTGAGCATAATGATTAAGTTCTACCCGGACCGAACTGCACCTCTGCCGGTCCCTCTTTACGGGTCGTATATGCGTTGAGATGAATCGTATAAACAATTATTTGTTTTTGGCGGCTATCACGAGTGACTGATTTAGTCCGTCTGTATGTCCTCAACCGCGTGATTTCTAGATGTCATTGAATTTCTGCTATCGAACAATTCAAAAACAATATCATCTTTGAAGTCATCTTCTATGAGTTTACGATGCCCTCTTACAACGGTTACTATGCACATGTCTGACAAAATGATAATAACGTTTTCTTTGCTTGATCGACGTTGGTTTCCTATGGTCAACGATACCACCACAATCCCAACACGTACCTGTACGCATAATGGCGAACAAGAAACATGCCACAACAAGAGCCAGAAAAGGTAATGGCAAGAAACGCCGGGAACAGAAACTCGAATGCGGCAATGGCACTGTTGATCATGCCAAAGATATGAGCGACGAAGAGCTTCTTGTACTCCGTGGTTCGAAAGACAACATTCCAAGGACGAAACTCTCAATCCTGCTGTTCTTTGTCAGTGCCCTGATTGCCACAGGTGCTGCTATGTACCAACGCTACACCAGTCAGAGAGAAGCGGTGGGGCAGACTTTCCCGCCATCCACTTTGTCCTCCCCGAGCCAACCAACGACTTCCCTCTCGAACCTCTTTGACGTCGTATGTTCCTCCAGTACCACTCCAGATGACGAAAGTAACGACAATTCTCACACATATTGCTACCGCCGTGGTCTGAACATTCACGACGAAAACCGAACAATCACCGCCTCCCGAACCATACGGGCAGGCCAGAAACTTCTACAGATCCCGCGCACCATTCAGATCACGACGCTCGATGCCCTCCGCGATTCATGCGTCCGCAAGCTTTTGGAACAAAATCCGCGCCATCCGGCAACCGGTAAACCTCTACACCCGAAGGCCTATCTGGCAGTGTACATGGCCCTGGAGGATACGAGACTCCGGACTGGCGACCAACAACAGCCAATCAAGAACGCGGGTACTGATAGGTTGTCCACTGAAGCGATCCGGAGGGCCTACCTGGAATACCTTCCCAAGTACGACAACTTTGCTGCCTTTCACCCCGTCATAGCGTGGAACTACACTACTTTATCCCGACCAGAAGACACAACAGGTCCGGCATCCTCCCTCACGGAGCACATGGTTCACAGATGGCGGTCTGCTTTCGTCTCGGAATACCGCGCCTTATGTCGAGCCTCATCGTCGTCGTCAAACCATTCGGACGATCACAAATCCATTGACTTTGGAAGTCTTGTATCGTTGAATGACTGGTTTGCAGCCCGTCTCGTGGTCAACACGAGGGCCTTCCACCGTGATCCGTTAACGCATGAAGACGTTGACGATGACGAACTGGAATACTATCGTCCTTTTCTCCAGGACGATGCAAAAGAAAGAAGTAAAAAAGGGGACGAAAGTCTTGATCACGGCAAGGATTCCTTTCGAGAGACCTGCCGCGACTCCCTCTTGCGGAGTTGCATGGTTCCCTTGTTGGATGCCCTGGATCATCACGTAAAACCAAATGTTCAATGGCAATTCTCCGACAATACTGCCGCCGCCAAAGCTTCCTCCTCATCGCATCGAAAAATAAAGCCCCCAACGTCCTTTTTGGCCTTTGCGGCAAGAAAGATAGAACCCGGTGCCCAACTCCTGGATTCCTACGGCTCATCACGTAAGAGTCCCGATCCCATCCTCTTGGCCCAATACGGATTTTCGAATCCCGATCGATCTGGCGGACGGGCGGCTCTCCTGGCTCCATACCACCAAATAGTCGATGTTGATGTTGAACCAATATCGGGAGGATACGACAATCACAAGGATTTGCAACAGTACCTCGCCTTTCAAGATGGATACGAGCGGTGTTTTCACGAGGACAATGAGCAGAACATCACCGAGGAGGATGCCTCGGCCCGAGCGCATCGCAAGGCTTTTCAAGAGGCCAAATTCCAGGCCCTGGTTTCCAAATCCAGAGAATTGAGTTCGTGGATGGCGACCATTCCTCCGCCAAAAGCTAGACGGTTACTCCTTCATGAGCTCCTCAACGAAAGTGGCGACCCCGAAGGCGAAGGAATCCACAATGTTCTGGCTCTTTGTCGCTTGCTGGCGACAACCCATCGCGACTATGGTGGGAAGGCCACAAAGTATCTGGCGACGATTGCCACCGCAGACCGCCCGGAACAGTACCAACTCAGAGTTTCCACGCACACCAGCAACGAAAACGATTTGGGTAGCAGTGCCGGACTCGAATTCCGGACATGGCACACGATGAGTCGTCTGGCGGACGCCATGCGTTCCAAGGTCCTCCGATTGCTGGTGGAATTGGATTCGGAGTTCGGTCACAATGCCCACGCGATTGGTAGCGATATGGACTGGGAGATCGAGGTCGATATATCTCGGAGATTAGACTCGGGAGCTCTGGGCCTCGAAGGCAGTCCAGAATGGAGTAGGCTCTGGGCCTTGATTGGAGAACTGGAAACACTGTCGATCCTTCACGACCACGCAGAACGCCAAAAGAAACTCCTGCGGGACCAGCCCCGAACAATTAAGGCTAATGCGAGCAACGCGGATTACTTTGTGCGCCAGAAACCTTGCAAGTAGGGATTCAACTTTCTGCCATAGCATGATCGATTCTCGTGCGGATTGATGGTTAAATTGTAAACGCAGTTTCTTGTGATAAAAGAAGTTGTAAACTTGCTAAAATATTGTTGTTATGGTCTGAACCTAATTAACAAATATTCGCGAAAAAGGTTGGAAGCTGTCCAATCCACATATCATTGCCCACTTTTGACCATTGGAAAAGTAACGGAGAATGTATCAGAAAATCTTGTTCGTCTGGAAAAATCTACCTGATCTCAAGACAAGCTGTGTTTGAATTGTTGTTTGGTTGTAATGTGCAACGATGTGGTATGATACAAGGAGAGGGGAATCTAAGTAGAAAATTAACATTCGAGTTAAGTCTATTAACAAAGTATTATACAGGATACTTACAGTATACAACTATTGTAAATGTATTTATGTGCGTGTGAAGTTCTACACACTGCATGTTTTACACATCGTGAAAGCCCGGATTCTCCTCCATATGTTGAAGGTACTCGTAGGTAGACCGAAATGTAGGGGAGGGGCTTCTGGAATGGGGAAGCGTCGTGGCGGGTGGTCTCCGAGGAGGTGACGGGGGTTCGGACGAGGCCGTATCGTCAAAGGACCGAGATGCGAGATTGTGTGATAAGGACGAAGAATGAACTCGGTCCTCAAAAAACATGCTCGTACTCTCTGGTCGTTCCAGACTCATCGCTGTACGGGTGTTCGCAGGGACTAAAAATTCGCAAACTGCGTCGATGGCACTGCTTCGATCGGTACATCGACTTAAGTCATCATCAGAAACCGCTGACGCTTCGGGGACCGATACCTCATGGTGCAAATTCAAGTCTTCATCGATTTCATAATCGCGAGGCGGAGTAAGTGGAGGACTGTGGTGACTCAAAGTAGATGATCTGGTGGAAAGGCTCCTACTGTGACAATTTCGGAACGATCTGTTGGCCTGGAAAACTGGCGCGGCGGAAACGGTTGGAAGCGACGTTCTCCCAGTTCTTGAACTGATCGTGTCGGTACCAAGAGTGCTTAACGACAGGGATTCAGTAAGGTGTGAATATCGGCTGTTCTTGGACTTGTCTTGACTCCAAGCCAAGGACAGAGTTGGAACATCCTGGTCGTCAACGTTTTCCATTGCATTTATCATGTTCTTTTTGTATTGCTCATGTGCTTGAAGATAAAAAGCAATCAGCAAAATGAAAAACGATCCGAGCGCGATAATCAAGTTCCCTGGCAAGGTGGCTTGGATTTGATTGCACTGGGCTTCCGTTGATTCTACGATTCCCATAGAGGTCAGAATATCGAAGACCCCGGTCAATATTAAGCAATAGATATGGATCGAATAGGAAATAACCGATCCTAACTGCCATACTCCGATGCACACAGATATGAAGTATATTTCCATGTGCTTCCATTTGTACAAGCGGAAATATGATGGCAATCCGCAACCTTCGTGTCCGTAGGAAGGCTCCTGATCCGAATCGTTCCGTTTGTTTCGCCGCTCTTGTATCCTCTTTCGAACATATTGGGCGACTTTGATGATGAATGTGGATGAAATCGTGATGGCAGCAGCAAATAGTAGTAAACCTAAACCAATGTAATCCGCCTTGGTTTTCATCACAAATCTGGCCTTTATAAGGATGCCGCTAATCACAAAGAACACTCCGTACTCTGAAACTGCCTCGTCGTACGTATAATCCGAATCCAGTGCGATTCCTCCAACGGTCGTAACATCGAAGGCAATTGCAGGGACAAATACGCAACCGATGATAAATACGATCAAAATTGTAACCCCACCAAGAATCGCACCAAGTTGACCCCATCTGTAAACCTCCCAGGACTTTGTGTTGAAAATTGATTGATCTCTCAAACTTTGCGCCAACGCCTTCCTCTTCGATTCCGAGGCAGACTGTGATTCGTCGCTAAAATTATATTCAGTGATCCGTATCGATGGGTTCTCTGTGACCACTCGTGCTGTACTAGCATCGCCTTCAATGTCCTTTCGAATATCAACTGCCGCATCAACAGCATTCTCGTGGTATTCAAGAAGGAACTGAGAACTTACTCGTGATATGCGCTGGGCGACAACTATGCAATAGAATCCAGCTTTTGGTACAACAATCGTCTTGAGTGCATAATATACATCCTCTCCATTGTTTGGTGAATCTCTTCCACCAATGAATACGAAAAGAATCGCAAACCCGATTATTAAAGTGAAGATGTCGATAATACTGAGTCGCGCTAGCGCATCGATCCATAAAAGCATAGCCCCCCTCTGTTTGACACCAAGGTATTTGGGAGGAACAATCCAGATCACTAGAGATAGGAACAGCTTTATGTAAGGCCAAATTCCAGTAAAAATCCATAACAAAATGACCATTTCTGCGCCACCGTTTTTGTACGTCTGCCAAGTAGAATCCAAAAATCGAAATTCGAGAAAGTTTTGAATTGTGAATGATTGACCAGCAAGCGAGACCTCCAAATTCACGACAGAAAGGAGCCCAAAGTGACCTCCAAGATATAATCCAGTGTTGAGAATGATCAGAATCGGAACTCCCAACCGCACAAACTTTGGGATGGAGGTACTCGCAAAAAGCGAAGTAGTGTTTGCGTTCAACCATTCTTCTGCAGTGCGTTCTTTCTCTTGTTGGCAATCGAAGAAAAATTGCCCTTCGTTGGATAAGGATTCAAGCCATTTCTTGTTCCGACGTGCAACGAAAACTTTTCCTAAGAGTCCGGCAATGATAAGACAGCTGGCAACGACAGAGTTGGCAATACTGAAGTACATCGGATTCTGCTTTTGCTCCGAACGGACAAGGCCAAATGCAGCGTCCGATAGGAAAGAAAAATCCGTCGAATCAACAGACTCGTACTTTGGATCGTACGCGGTGTGATGCGGGCAACGCTTTTTGGACTCGACAATAATGTCGTCAAGAAACGTTAGCAGGAATCCAGATTCCATTAGGCTGCTGGTTTGTTTTTCGACTGCGGAAGTTATGTCTTGAGGTTCGTAAAGAGATAACATTAGTTTGTCGAAGTCGGGACTCGTGCATGATTTACAAGAAATTTCCATATCGAAGTCGCCGGTAGAATAGTTTTGGTCGAATAATTTCAGTCCTTCAAATGTTGTTTCTTCATTGGATTTGGGAAAAATGCTCGATGCCCAACAATGCATATTCGAGAAGCCTTCAAGTGGAAAAGAAGAAAACGAATTCTCTAGTATTTGGAGGAGAATCGATGTCTGGATAGTGACATCTTCGATCAAGAAGGAAATGTAAACTTCGTTCCGGATCTTTGCTTCGGCACCATCTTCCAAAGAGACAGATAGCGTACCCTGAAACCGCAATGGTTTTTTATCAACACCGAACGACAACTTATTATCTAGCACGTTGGCCTCGCCATTCATCGGTTGGAACAAAAAGAGAGGATCCCCAACACTATCAAGATTCTCAATGAGTACATCGGAAACTTCAATCCTGAGGTCAGCGCGAAACCCCGCAATTTGAATAACGGATTCGGTATCGATAGCATTTCCCGCTATTTTGATCGTCCCTGTGGTATTCGACTGTTTCAAAGTCAGAGTTTTCAACCAATCATTAAGGACGGGTCTGCTTGAAGCACCTATCTGCATCACCTCTTTATCCAAGACATCGTAAATGGTTTGGAAGAGGTCACCATAACGTGAGGCTGCACTTCCACCAAGTTTCTCTGATTCTTTTGCAGGTAACAGTAACTCACGGAAGTCGAGAAGGCCATCGCTTGGAAATTCTGGAGGAGTGGGGCATTTCTTTGCCATTGAATTAAAAATACCTGGTATCTGGGAATTCAAAACCTTTCGAATGGTCGATCCAGCTATCAAGGGAATGGCTGGAAGGATTTCGTTCTGATAATCATCATGAAGTGACTCCAGGATGTCATTTACTGCAACACGTGCTTCTGATGAGAACGTACCATTGATTGTGGAGGGTAAGAGCTCACCGAATGTAAGATTCAGCTTCGAAATTTCGAACGCCTGAATACCCCTTGCCATACAGTTTGTTATCTGCGAAACGTCAAATATAGATCCCACTCGAACTTTCCCGATATCCGTTGTATTCAGAGCAAGTTTGGTATCGATATCAAGTCGAATATCCTTTGCCTTGTACACTAGTTCGATGTGATCTTCAGATGCATTGTGTGCTGTTGTGATATTAAATTCAAATACCATGATCAATTCATCTAGTTGGAGTTTATTGCTCATTTTATGAGAATCCAAAACAGTCAATGGTTCGATCGCTGTGATCGTGTCCAAACCTCCGATTCTCAGTTTTGCAAACGAGATTGAGACACCCAAAGTCGTAAACGACAACCCATTTGACTCAAGCTCCAAGAAGCCAAACTCGTCCAGAGCATAATCTCGTAGTATGTCATTTATTCTAGGTGGCGTTTCAGATGAAAGTCCCCGGGTAACAAGCTCACTTTCACTTGAAACAGCAATGGCACTTGTCGAAAGATAGTCTCGGAATTCATAGAACGCAGTTTCGACCCAGCCTCCAAGTTCCGCGAGATTGGTCCAATCGACAATTCCCTCTCCTTCTATGAAGGCCATTAAATTTGATTGGTCAAACGATGATTGGTCAATAATTTCTGAAGATATTTGACTAGCTGCTGACAGAAGGTGACTCTTGGCTGCAACAATTATCGCTGTCTCCAAACCAACCATGCCCAAGCCAAAAATAGTTTCCGATGAGTTCTTTGATATCCCGGAGGGGTAGGGTATTTTGAAGGTGGGTTCCGTCGCTTGAGCATTGAATGAATTCGAGTGGGGACAATGCTTCGGTGCCTCCCTGATCAATTTGTTGACATCAAGAGCATCCCACATAGATGCGGCAACATTATCGACAAGGCCCATTATAGGCTCTCGGAAGGATGAGGCAAAACCAGCATCTTCCAGCTTGTGGATCACCTCCGCTATGGAGTCGCATCCTGGACTCGTTGCAGAAACACAACTTGAATCTAAGTAGAACGTCAGAAAGTTGAACGAAAGCGAAGTTATCGCCAGGTTCATTATTCGTTCGGCTTCGATCTCGTCATCATCTCTGTCTTCGCTTCCGAATGCAGCTAGCCAACAATATGGATTGGCAATATCCTTCAATGGAAATTCAAAAAATGAGCGCTCCTTCAAATCGGCCAGGATCGCAACCGACACACTGGTGGCGGGAACGGAGACACTGAAATCTACTACGTTTGTCATCTGGAACGGCGACGATTCTCCGTTGATTCCTACATGCACTCGAAAGGTGACGTTGAGGAATCGATATTGCCCCGAGTCGTCGGTGCCCGAATGCCATGAGAACCGATTCTCCAGAATATTACCCGTTTCGGTTGGTTTCAAGAACTCCAAGGGCTCGGCTGCTGTGTTAAGATTGGAAATGGTCATCTTTGATATTCGGATATCTAACGTATCGTATAAGGGTGATGTCGATGACGTATTGAGGTATCTAAAGACATCGTTGAATTCCATTACCCCTTCGTTTCCGGATTGTTCCTTGGTAATACGACTTATCCATTGTGCGTTCAATGTATCAGAATTCAGGAATTCTTCGTTCATGTAAGGCACAATCGTTTCGGAAAATAGGTTGCCGTAGACCGCAGATCCGGATCCTCCCAAAAGGATGGCTTCCTCTGCTGGCAAAAGCAAGTCCCGAAAATCCACACTCTTGTCATTCAAATCATTATCAAGATCCGCTGTCCATGGAAGGCAGATCCGAGTGCTTTCATTTCCTGTGCTAGCTTTGTCTTCGCTAGTGTCTCCAGTAGTTGGTCGCTGCAACAAATATTCACGCAAGAGGGTTTTTGTCAGCATGGGCCGCAACTCGGTTTGAAAATAGAGGGGTGCTGCCTCCATTAGAACGTCTTTGTACATCAAAAACGAGGCATCCATCGCTTGAGACATCAGACGATCCAATCCCGGTGAGACTAGGCCTTCGATCGATGGTGTCAATACGTCATTAGTGACGCGGACCGACAGGTCCGAAAACTCCAGATCCAATAACGTCGACAACAAGCAGTCGATGGCGGCCCTGTCAGATCTAATCAAGGACCCCAGCGTGACGGTTTCTTCGAGGGCGGTTTGGTTCAATCCCACCATGAGCGCAGCTCCCGTGGTCAATCCGTCTACTCCAAGCATCAGTTTCACCTGCTCGACAATCGTTGTCGACGTGCCATCCAGAGTTTCAATCACGGAATCCGGGCGAGTTGATGGACGGACCGTGACGGTCACGTCGACCTCTAGTGCCAGATACTTCCACGCCAGAATTGTTTCGAGGGTATAATCTCCGATCACGGTAAAAGGCCTAAACTCGGTAAGCGTATCCAGCCCCAGCAACTTGACACGGTCGAGGACGATTGTGGTGTGGGTGACAACGTCTTCACCGTCATACAAGATCCCATCCTTTGGAAATCTGTCGGCAGAGGAAGATGTCAGGACCAGGGAGCCGTCCGCTCTATCCAATATAACCTCTCGCAACCATTGGTTAACTTGTAATTCGGTTGTCTCGACACCGGATTGGGCATTCGAAACTGAAACCAATTCATTGGAAGCGAATACCGCTTTTTGGATCCATTCGTTCATCCAACGCCCCGTGGATGTTTCCTGCTCTCGAAATGTCATCAATTCCGTAGAAGTTGTTACTCCAGCAGTTGTTGTTGGTGTCGTTGTCGTTGTCGTTGTCGTTGTTGTTGTCCCTATTGATGCACTATCCCCTATCCGTTGTGGCAATTTCAGTCGTTGGAAAAACTCTTGTTCTTGCAGCTCAACGCTGTCCACTGATAAGGCGTCGTCGACCAAATAGGGCTCCAATCCGTTTTTTCCGGCAATGAATTCCAAGAGATCTTTCGTATCTTCTTCCAGAAAATTCGCCAGTTCCTCGCATATTTTGTCGCTTGCAATACCTTCCATAGCCGTCCTCAACACACGCTCGATTGTGTCCAAGACCCAGCCGACAAATCCGCCATTGTCAAAATCCACGTCGACAATCTGGACAGTGGGATCGCACGATGTCATGGAAATTTTCGTGGGAGGTGTTTGTGATCCCTGTAGTGGCGAACTCACTATTGCAGTGCTAACCGCGTGATTGTCTCGGCTGTAGAGGTAAACGTCTCCTCGGTTGACCAACCCGAGCAATCCTTGATATCTGTACTTGGCCGTGCATTTAAAAGCCAAGCCGTCGATGGACCATTGGATTTCCACCCCCGTGGCCGGGCTTGTGGTTAGTGTTGATGTTGATGTTGATGTTCCTTCAGTAGTTACCAAACCAATGCTACGGCTCGCTAGGGATACATCGCCGATGGAAATGTCCCGGCAGACAACGTCCGTCAACGAGATTGAGTAGCCGCCGGAATCTAATGTGGGAACGTCCGGGAGTTTGATTGCTACATCTTTGATGATCGCATTCACTTCGGCAAAGTCTTCTTCGGAAGCAGTAGGTCTGGCAATTGTCGAAAGAAGGAGGGTAAGCACTACCAACTTCATCAACGCCGAACCCAAAAAGGAGCTAGCTCCCGCGTGCGCGGCCATTGTGGTTGTGGTGTTGTAGGTGTTGTAGGTGTTCCCTCTGAATTAGGTTCAAGATATCGGTGCGCCTAGTACAATCTACAACTTCGTGGTGTGGTACCGGTATAGTATTACGGTGTATTTGTTGTTATGTAAAGCAGACCGCGTTCTTTCCCAACAATCACCTCTCCTTGTTTTTTCGACCCACAAAAAGAATATCCAGGATCGCAATCACCGGAGTCTAGCAAACGTCACAACCTTGAGTTACCGGTACGAGTAGCTAGATGAATGGCCGAAAAGATTCTCTAGAGTCGAAGGAAAGACTCGGAAGCAGCGGCCTTTTGGATGCGGTGCGGCGACATCAAAGGCCTTCAAGGTTCGAACGGGAAAGGTCACGGATAAGCGCTAGTCTCGTAAGTTTACAAGATTGATCGGTAATAAGTACGAAGATCTTCGTAATGGTTTGGTGGTGATCACTGATCGAGTACGGTATAGTACCGTTCATACCCAACCTTCGGAATGCATGAACCACGAGTCAATCGGCGTCCGTACCGGTAATATTCCGAACTACCGTATTGAATAACGTGAAAAATGTCGTTGTTGCGTTTTTTCTTCACCCGTAAGTTAAACGGTGAAAACAAGGAAGTCGCTACAGTCGCAGCAAATAATTTGTGGCCCTTGCTCGAAGGCATATGTAAAGAATCCACGACTGATCCGTATTTATCATTAATCCCAAACAAAAATGATACGAAGATTAAACGTACACCTACAAGTAAGCACGCAAGGGGAGACTACGAGTAACTTACGAGTACAGACTACGAGTAAGATTTACTTGCACATACAGTACTCGTACTACGTACTCGTACTATTCAAGAAAACTTTGTGAATGATGAAATTCCTCCTACGGTACGTACGTTATGTATGATCGATATGACTTCAAATTGCCTTCTCTTTTTCAACTATGAAAAAAAGAAACATAATGCAAAGTTCCTTCCATTATCCGAAGGCACATTTGAGGAAAAAGTGCAAAGGTTCCATGAACATTAAAGAAAGAGCAAGTTGATCTCCAGGTAAGCTGGCAGTAGTGCTGTAAAAAGCATAGTTGGATTTCATCTAAAACATGATGCTGATCATGCTTAATGATCGTGACGATGCTGGAACTGGTGTTCTTGGTATTGTTCAATCAAAAATCAAATGCACAAACATACAGTACTAGTACTACCAGTACCAGCAACCTATGATGGGAAATGATATTTTCTCTGTACAATACAGTTTTTCTCATGCAGCAGAATCTGCAATATTTGGAAGTGCAAAATGGAAAATAATGCCAACCCAGCAATTCTGATTGATGATGGCCCTCGTCACACAAACGAGATTCGGGGTTCTTTCAGAATCACGCGCATATTTGGGCCGAACTCCATTGGCCCCCCTTTGTAATTTCATCCTACTTATTGAAATTAATGTCAAACTCCTAATATTTTGATGCAGAGTACATTTTCCTACCCCGCTGGCATCTGTTTCCAAATTCGTGGCATGTTACTGAGTTTGATGCCTAAAACAAACAGTGCATGGTTGCAATTTCTCAATCTCAATTGGTTCCTCATTTTTATTGTTATTATTGGCTATCGTAAGACATTACTAGTAACAATGGTCTGCACTCCTTTATATCAGGTTTATTGTAAACATTGCGATTTGAATTCTCCTTTCCACCCCATCGGGTTGGTGAGGGGAATGCCAATGAGCCGAGGTTTGCCGTGTCTGGAGGGGAATAGCACACCAAGCTTCATGGTGTCTTCAGGTTTGACTTGCAATTGATAGAAGCCATCAGAGAGGTCAATTTTGGACATATATGGGACCAAAGTGACTATTAGCTTGGTGAACCTTTGTTATGAGACTTTTGAGGGTGTGCACAAACTGCATGGAGCCTTCTGGAGCTAGGGGGGGGGGGTCTCTTGATTGACATCAGAGTAGGTGTAATTGGAGATCATACAGGGTCAGCGAACTTTTGGAGCACCAGCCCTAGGAGGCTGAGTCTGAGTCCAGAGAGGTCTTGAATGAGGCTAGCTGGGAGGACCGTCCATTGCTGCTTGTCCATCATATTATGTCCTCCCTCAGGAAGTCAATACCTTGGTGTGATGATTGATGTGGCCCTTTTGTGATGGCGTTCGCTATTCTGGCCTTGTCCCAAGGTGATCCTACCATGGCTGCTGCTGTTCCTTCCAGGGGACCGGCCGGATGTGGTAGCGTGCTTACATCAGGGTGGATGTCGCCTCTGCCCCGAATAGTCCGGATGAAGTCCCCCCAGCTGGAGGAGCTCCAGTAGTGAAGGGTGGCTTGGTCAATGTTATCATCAAGCCGGTCTCGGGGGTAAGCGTGCTGGTGCTTGAAGGGCCCTTCCAGCCGGTTGTCTGGGGGGAGTATTCCATCTGCCACATCAAAGGGGTTGGTCCCATGGAAGTTGACATCCTGGAACCTCTTGAGTACAACCGTGGTGACTAGGGGGGACTTGGATCCCCAACTCGGAGGCTCTGGAGGCAACTTGGCTCTGGAAGATTGTGTGGGTCTTCTCGTGCTTGCTCTTTTGGGCCTGGGCTTGGTAGATGGGAGGGAGGTCTGTTTCCTCCTGCTTCCCACAGAGCAACAGCAGGCGCTGGGTGTACAAGGGGCCCCATGTGGCCCCTACTGATTGTGCGTGCCTCTGGTCTAGGCCCTCACTGAGCCTCAGCTGGTGGTCAGTGAGGGCTGTGACAGCCGCTGTAAGTGCCCGATCCCCTGGGGGGCCGGGGGCCTATTAAGGCTGGGTAGGTCCCTGCACAGCACCTTGTTCTTCATGTAGTTGGTGAGTCTGGGCTCAATGTGGGAAGGGGGGCCGGACTGGATGAGTGTGGGGTCCCCAGCAGGCACTGTGGGGAGAGTCCCCACTACTCGGAGTGTGTCCAGTAGAGGGGCGCAGGTCCCCAATAGCCCCTGGTGATTAAGGTAGGGGAACAGGATCCCCATGGCTTGTTGAGGTGAAAGACCCTTGCCTAGGAGGAGGAAGGGAACCAACTCAAAGGGGATGAAGAAGGCCTTGTGGGCGCTGATCATCTCAGAATGGGCAGCCCCTTGTTGCACGGCAGGGATGTGGGGTCGTTGGCGATGGGCGTCCAGTTCAGCAATGTGATGCCCTAGGGAGAGCTCCCTGGAAGTCGTGGTCTTAGATAGCAAGTCTGAGTTGACTTGCACCAGCTCTCCAGCCTCCCCTTCAATGTCATCCAAATAGTCAAAGGCGTTGTCTGTGTTGGGACTGTGTTGTGCCAACGGGCCGGGGTACTTCCTGATCCCATGTACCAATCGGAAACATAGCCCTCCTAGTAAGGGGTTAGCCACAAAGATCCCGACGGCGCCCATGGCCTGGGCTTCAAAGAGGTTCAGTAACTGCTCCAGCAGCTGCTGAGGGGTGGCGCCGGGCGCAAAGTACTCATAGATGGTGTGGTAGACCTGGTTTTGCTCAGCCCGTGTGCTCCCAAAGGGGCTGGCTGTAGCTTGGAAGTAATCGGCGTAGGTCAGCATGCTGGCTTGTAGGTCAATCGGGACGAGTTGTTGTATCCTGGCTTGGTCGGTGTGTCTTGAGGTACTAGTAGGCGCGTTGGGCCTGTTAGGTATGTGATAGGAGGACTATCAAATGAGGAGAGAGGCCTGTACGGGTACAAAAGGATGACTATTGGACCAGGACAAGTTAAATCCAACTTATTCTACTACTGTCAATTAGGAGCAAAAAGAGTGGTGAGCTGTAGGCTTGGATTTTGCTGGAGGAATCCTTTACGTGCTTGTTAGCGCTAGCCTGTATTTTTGACTTTATTTTTGACGCGTTAGATGACGCGTCTTTCGGTTGCAAGCAATTCGTCATACAAGCTGGATCCTGTGATACAGTGATACATGGATACGGTGATACAGGGAATCGATTGTATTTTCCTGGTAGCAAGTGTATGCTTGGAGTTTGCTAGGGGATGTAACACACTAGGGGTAGAATTTGAGTAGGAGTGATAATTGTAAATGGATTAATACTTTACGAAATATGGATGGAAACTTAACAGATAAATAATGAGCAATCAAGCTTGCTGGCTTCGATTGCCCATGAATATTCATATAGGGGTCATGATGATACGAATCGTGCGCCCGCCTGGCATCGGTATACCATTGTATACAGATAATGCTTTGCTACTTAATGATTCTTAGAGTAGCCCAAGTCTCATTAGTTTGATCGTATGTATCCTTCGATGGTATCTTGGATAGTACGACTTGTACGGTAGATTGTAGTACATACTCGTAGTACGTAGCTCGGTACGTAAGTAACTTGGTACGTATGATCGCAGTACGTTACAGAGTCCCCCAATGAGTGACTTGAGGATTCCTAGATTGTTTCACTAGACTTCTTCCATGGCTAGATCATTGTTTGCTGCATCGTTTGCTGGATCATTGTTTGCTGGATCATCGTTTGCGGGATGTTCTTTGTATGGAGTGAGCTTTCGAATGTTGACTGTTTCTGTGACATTTGGAGACAGCCTCAATTTCACTGTTCCATTGGTATGTACTTGCACAATTTGGTATGGGCCTTTCTTCTGAGGTTGCAATTTGTCTGGATCTGGTTCTTTCATCCATACTTTGTCATCAACCTTGAAAACATGCTTAATGCGCTTGGCATTTTGTCGTAGTAGGTTCATGTTGATACCTTGTTGTCAAATTTGTTGTAGTGCAATGAGATTGGATGTGAGTGGGATATCCAACAGCATGTCCCTGTTGAAAACAAGGGCTCCTGGAGACAAGCCCATAGCTGCGTTGATTGCGCACCTGGATGTGTGCATGTAAGTAGCTAAGGCGTTGTCCATGAGCTGTGTGGCTTGTGTGTTGGTTTGTGGTGGATTCACGTGTACCAATATGCGAAGAGTGTCTGCAATGGTATGATGTACTCTTTCACAGACCGCGTTGCTCTGAGGATTCTTGACTGTGGTAGCCATGCCTTCAATTCCATAGGCCGCGAGTGCATTTTGGAATTCATGACCTAGGAACTCTCCACCATTGTCATAGACACACTTGACAGGTCTTGGATATCTTGATAGCCAGCAATTGGTGAATTGGTTGGCGACATGTTGACTTGACTTTTCTCTGATGCAAATGATTTCCAGTAGGTTGGTCACTGGATCAATGCGCGTGTAAGCCTCGAAGTTGTAGATTTTCTCTTGAGCTTTTACCTTCCAAGGTCCAATCAGATCCACATGCACTTCACTGAATGGTGCCAGTGGCGCTTGCTTGGGAGCTAGCAGTCCATAACTAGCATTTCTGCTCTTGCACTTGATGCAATCATCCGGGCATATGTATTCTTGGCATAGCTTGGCAAGTCGTTCCACGTGGAACCTGGCTGCTATTGTTTGATTGAGCCTGGTGGATCAGCAGTGCCCTAGTAGTAGATGATACCACTTGAGTAGTTGAGGAGCAAGGGAAGTTGGAATGTAGATTTTCCATTCCTCTCTTGTTTCTGCTTTGGAGTAGCATGCAATTTCCTTATTACCAATTTGTTGTTTGAAGAAGGTTGGTAATTGAAGCTTGGCAGGGAGCGTGTCATCGTTTTGTTGATGTTGAGCAATGTTTGTATAATTCACTGGGCATTCCATTTCCTGGAGTGTTGGCAGGTTGGCCAGACACTCATTGTTCAGTAGACATGAATATAATTCAGCGTCCGCGTCATGGCATAGGTATGGGAACACCTCTGGGAATTCTTGTTAAAAAAGCTCTTCATCTGCTTGTTTGGGGACGTTTAATTTGAGAAAATTGATTAGAGTTCCTTTGCCTTGCTTCTGTTTCTCCCCCACTGTAGGTGGATCCATCCTGGGTAATCTTGAGAATGCATTGGCAAGCACATTCTTGGGGCCTTCAACATAGTGCCACTTGAGGCTGTATTCTTGTAGAAAGAGATTCCATCGCAGTACTCGTTGTGGAGAGAGGGTTTTGAAGGTGAGATTCTTGTGGTCTGTGTGAATGTTGAGTTCACAGCCTAATAGTAGTTTCCTGTATTCCTTGCAACACAAGACTATTGGAAGTAGTTCCTTTTCCGTTGTGGTATAATTTTTCTGAGCTGCATTCAGCTTTTTGGACCAATAAGCAATGGGTTTGCCATTTTGTAGGATGGTGGCGCCGAGCTGTAGATCTGAGGCATCTGTGTAGATATCAAATGGTAGGTTCAGATCCGGGTAGGTGTTCAGCGCGTTGCTTGCTATCATTGCTTTCATTTCTTCAAAGGCTTTTTCCTGCGCCGGCCCCCATGTGAAGGCTGACTTTGATTTGGGCTGCCCATTGGCAGCCTTCTTGGGTGTTCCCGTGAGTTCAAAGAATGGAGATAAAACATGTGATCTTCTCGGCCACATATCGCGGTAGTATCCAACAGCACCTAGAAAAGACTTGACTTGTGTGAAAGTTTTTGGTCTGTCCATTCGTAAGATTGCTTCAATCTTTTTCTTCCAAAGTTTCACAGCTTCGGGAGTCATCCAAAATCCTAGGAAATCTGTTTCCTGTACAGCCCAGTCACATTTGAGAGGGTTGCACTTGAGTCCATTTTCATTGAGTCGGTGCAGAATTGTATCCACTGTTTACATGTGATGACTAAAGGTGCCATTTGTCCAGATTCTAATATCATCAATATAGACTGTGCAATTGGTGCCTTGCAAAATGTCCTCCATGAGTTGTTGTGCCACATCTGGAGAGATTTTGACGCCCATTGGAAGTCTTTGATATCCGTAGCAACCATATGGTGTGACAATCGTGCATAGTTTCTTGCTTGCTTCATCCAGTTCAAAACAATAGTATTGCATGGATAAATCAATCTTGGTGAAGTGGGTGTATTTGCCACGTCAATGCATGATGTCCTGTATTTGTGGTATAGGATATGGCCGTCTGATTAACAGTTCATTGAGTTCTCAAAAATCTGAAACCCATCGAACCCTGTTATCTTTCTTTGGAATGATGAACATAGGAAATGCCCATTCAGCTGGTCCCTAACATTGTTTGAGAACTCCATGGTTGACTAAATTCTGGAGCTCCCTCTTGAATAGTTCTTCTCTTTTGTATGCAACAGCGTAAGGCTTTTTGTGGACTGGCTTGGCATCGGGCTTCAGCTTGAGTGATATCTTCTTGTGTGGGTATTTGCCTAGTTTTCCATTGAAGACATTTGGATATTTAGACAGGACAGTTTGGAATTGTTGTTTTTCTGCTGCTGTCATGTGTGCTTGCTGCTCAGCAACTGAGGTTGGATCAGTTGCTTCATAAGCTCTGTCGAGGATGACAGGCGATGAAGATACAGTGGCATGCGCAAATAGCTCAGAATCAATGGATTCCTCCAGTAATGCCTGAAAATATGCTTCTTGCAACTCCGGAGTAATATCAAGACTGGCTGTTTTGCGCATTGGAATTTGTCGATTGTTCCATTGAATCATGCTTGATTCAAATAACAAGTTGATATTGGTGCTGCATAGAAAGTCCTGACCAAAGATAATGTCATATTGGCATGATTTGGATTCAAATAATCTAACTTCACAACGCTCAATTGTTGTGTTCCCAAATTCTTGTAATTTGAGATTTTTCATTACGCCAAACAACGATGTATCAAATGAGCCATTGGCTGTGGTTGTGATGGTTCTTGTTTTGGATTGGATTGGTAGAACTCCAAGGGGAAGTGCCCTTTTGTTGATAAGGGTTGTTGTGCTGCCTCTGTCGAGTAGGGCAAGCATTGTTTTTGTTGTTTTTACAGGAATATTAAATTCCTTTCGTGACCAGAAGTACCAAAGCTACCGGATGTTAGTTTTCCTATTCGTACGAATCAATGAGTCCCGTATCATTCTAAGTAATCGATTCCCACGGCATATCGATTCCCACGGCGCGTCGATTCCCATCGCGCATCAACGGTGAGCAATCCCTGTTTTACAGTATTGCCATTGTTCTTCGGTGAGCAAACTCTGATTTCATAAAATATCACACGAGCTACGGGAGCAATTCCTGACCTTAGTGATAAACATATCATGACGTCTTCCTAACAGAACAAGAGAAGAAAACCGTTGGCGTGTGATTCTCACACAATACATATACATGCATACAGATATATATGGTCAACAACCAATACATGTACGGAAATAATCAGCGAGTAATCTCATCACTACGCAACAGCAGTTGCAACATATTCATCTCAATAAAAGAGATATCTTGCATTTCGGCAAGATTTCACTTTATCTCATACTTTTAACATTCAACTGATTTAAATCCCAAAATTCACACTAGTTGTTACCAACTACTTGTAATCTACATACTAAGGTCTGTCTCGCTGCAATCTGAATAAGTCACAGCAAGAAGAGATCTGGCGTCTCCCTAGCTTCGCCTGTAGTCCAATTATCCGTTGCTGAAAGTATCCAAACACATCTATCACGCGTAGAGTACAATCGTTCGTCTACTAACACACTAACACAGCGTTGCTGTTCCTTAGAAGCCTTTGAATCGGACTCTTAACGAATCAGATTCGGAAGGAAAATAATAGATTAACAGTCGCAAGCTCTAAGAAGGCTTGCACACAAAGAGGGACAAGAACGGACCTGAATTCGATCTCTACGCTGGCATATGCGTACACGAAGTAGTTCTCATTCCCAGTCACCGCGCAATTCTCTCGGAGGATTGGAACCGTCACTGATGCCGAACATACCGACGATGCCCGGCGGCGAAGAGAAGAATGACGCAGAAGTCGCTGCTGTCAATCACTTCCCCAGTTTCGATACTGCTATGAAGAAGATACTCGTATCCCTACTCAGCGTAACAAGTGAAGACAATAGTAAACTGTGTTTAGCCCTCAAGGAAGGCGGATTGTGCAAGTGGAATGCATTCCTCGGCGCGCTCATTGAACCGGATTTTGCACGCGAGCTTACCTATACTGAAGGAGGGCTACCAACGCATATCCCTCGATCCGTCCAAAGGAACGTAGAAGCACTTGCGGATTTTGCTATCGATCTACAAGAAGGCGATGGCGCTCTAGCAGAAGACTTGAGAACTTGGAAGGATGTGAAATCATATACATATAAGGAATTCGAGACATTCCGCGAAGAGCGTGCCCAACGCATGCGTAATGAATCCGCTCTGAACCCCCCGCCTCCTCCGGCGGGAAGTAGCAAAAAGTCCCCTCAGCAGGTAAAGTACGAATCTTGGTGCCAAAAAGCACGGGATGAAAAGTCCTTTACGCCCCTCACGAATGACTCAAGATTCGAACACTGGCTCGTTGGTTTCAAGGCTAAACTCGAGGCATACGACATCGACACCGAGACATTTCTTGATGAAACTTGGCCTCCAGCTACGCTTGTGGGTTACACCTGTGATCTCTTCGTCAAATAATGTGCCTTCTTCTGGGTACTAATGTTGGAAGTCTTCAAAAGTGACCTTTCTGCATCGTGTGTACACAGTCATTCTACCACTCGTGATGGACGCAAGGCATACTTCGATTTCGTAAACCTTCACAGCAAATCAAAAGCCAAGGTATATGACAATTCGACTCAGCTACAAGCGTTGCTAAAGTTGAATCTCAACAATTGGAAGGAATCCAAAGTGAAATTCATTACACATTGGTTTGATGAATTAAATCACCTCAATAAACTTCGTCCTCCCAACAAGCCCCTTGAATACCATACCGTAAAATCGGCACTATGTCAAGCATGCTATTCCAGCTTTCAGCTGAGTGAACAGTTTGCCAAAGTCAAGGATCCAGGTGGGACGAATAGCACCGTGACGGATGCGGTCGCCGAAGCCGCTGCTATCCACGATCTTAAAATCACGCTTCTACTCGAAGCAACTTGACTTGATTCCCAGTCCGCGATGTCCGCTCCTCGGTCGACCGTACGTGCACACGTTCATGATTTTTCTTCTGAACAAAGCCAAAACCATGATGACTATGCTCTCCCTATCGAATTTGAAGGAGACTATCAAGATTATGCTGTATTTAAAGCTGGACGTACCCCTGACCCTACCACAAGGTTACCTAGAAACATATGGAAGGCCTTGTCACGTCAGGACATGAAGAGTTGGCTTAGTTTTTCCCCGGAAGGCAAGAAAATTGTGGTCGCCTCATTGCGACACGACTTACTTAACACGGACCAACCTGACCCCAACAGTGTCAAACCCATTACCCGGAAGGCATACCAACATGGACATTCGGTATCATTTCGAGAAGACGATACTTCGACCAAAGATGAGCATGCCAATTCCGCAGCAGATCTACATCCTGCTGTAGAAAATGATCGTAGAGGTGTTTTCCATGCATCCCTAGGTGTATACAAATCAACGACCTCTTCATCCAAGGACCAGCGACCTCTCAAGTCTTCCGTGTCGCCCGCGCATCCCGCTCGATTCCTTTCCGACAACCCTGACATTCACTACAAAAAGGACGGTGACACCCAAATACCTGTAGGAACATCATCATATTCCGCCAATTTTCACCAGTGGTATACTCCTGAAGAAGATCTCACCTTTCCTAACGACAGCCCAGTAATGTCATACACATACCGCATACACAAAACTACGGTCACTAGCCCTGGTTTTGCAATGGTCGATCGCGGCGCAAATGGTTGCATCGTCGGCAATGATGCGTGTCTCATCTCCAAGGATATCCCACCGCGATACGTTAATGTCACCGGAATTAACAATCATCAGGTACAAAATATCCCCATTGCTACATGCGGGGCATATTCCATGTCAAACAGAGGCCCCGTCATCCTCATTTTCAACGAGTGTGCCTATACAGGACGACACCCTTCTATATTATCCTCCGGCCAGATGGAAGCATATTTTTCCACTGTCGACGACACATCCATCAAAGCGTGCGGCGGACAGGTTATCACCACCTCCGATGGATATGCACTGCCCCTTAGCATACGACACGGTTTACCATACCTTGCGATGCAAAAGTATACGACTGTTGAGTTTGACACGCTCCCACATGTTATCATGACATCCGACAAGCATTGGGATCCATCTGTTCTCGATACCACGATCAGTGCGAAAGATGAACAATTTCTCCAGAAATATCCTCCTCAGCCACAGCAACTCCCATATGCCGATTACGACGAATATGGAAACCCACGTTGTCTTGAAGGATTAGATATCTCTGTTTCCCCCGGCTCCTCCACGGTCACATCCCTCAGTTCGTATTCCAGCCATTCGACTCGATCTCCCTTCCTTCCTATTGATGATCATAGGGCCAACGATCGCTCTTTTTGACTTACTTCCACCGACTACGCTCATCAAGAACGTCTCGCATGCTGCTCGTTACCTGCAGCCTCTGGGACAGTTACCGCGTTTCCAACGGATTGTACTGCTAGTGATACTACACGTATTGCAACAACGCCCCGCGAGAGATACCCCAACGAACATGACTACTTATCCCTGAAACCTTTCTTCTGTTGGGTTTCCACCAATCGCATCAAGGCTACGTTTGAAAACTCAACCCAATATGGTTCATTAGCGGTTAGCCCTGATGGAAACATTTTCAAACGCTTTCATTCCCCTCAACCGGCCATGAACGTTAGACCCTTCAATGACGATGTTATGTCCGATGCTGTCTATTCAGATGTCCCAGCAATTGATGGTGGCTCCAAGATTGCTCAGATCTTCTTCGGCCGCAAATCACATATTATCCACGTTGAAGAAATGCGTACCACCGGCGACTTCCTATCTTGCTTCCAGAACTTTGTTCAAAAATGGGGTAGGCCCATTCGCCTCCTTTGCGACCACGGTAACTATCAATCCAGTAAGAAGGTCGTCGATTACCTCAAAATGTTATGGATTGGACTCTGGCAAAGTGAACCTTATCACCAACACCAGAATCAATTCGAACGCCGATACCAAACGTTCAAGTGTATTGTCAATCGTGTCATGGATCGTACAGGCACACCACCACATCTATGGCTACTGTGCATGGCATACGTCGCGGGTCTCCTCAATGTTGTTTCAGATCCTACGCTGTCCGATAAACAGCCGGTCTTCATTGCTACTGGTACACTTGGCAACATCAGCG
Organism: Pseudo-nitzschia multiseries; assembly: GCA_037355745.1. NCBI lineage: Eukaryota > Bacillariophyta > Bacillariophyceae > Bacillariales > Bacillariaceae > Pseudo-nitzschia > Pseudo-nitzschia multiseries. The sequence continues at coordinate 5,626,203 of CM074789.1, forward strand.
CATACACAAGCTTCTTCTGGTTTGAACCTGTGTATTTCAAAACAAACGACTCCCCCTTTGGTACCCAGTCTACCAAACGCTTAGGTCACTTCGTCGGCATCGCCGAACATGTTGGCAATGGACTCTGCTTCCGAATCTGGGATCCCGTTACCAACAAGTTACTTGACCGTTCTGGTGTCCGCTTGGCTCTTACACCTGAGTCTCGTAACAAACGCGCAGGCCTATTCACTGATGATGGTTTCATCAAATGGCGTAACGCCAAGGATTCCTTGCCCCCTTTATACGCCACTGGAGAAGCTCCAGCATTCAAACATGGAAAGCATACCACTCAGAGTACACCCATTGACAAGTCTACGAAACCAGGCAATTCAATTCCACCTAGCGTTTCACCCGCTGATTCTGACACTGCCAATGACACCATCCCATCTGTACCCAACGAACAACCAGATACTACGCCCCACGCATCTGGAACTCAACCAATTCTTCAACCACCCGCCCACCCCTCGTTACCGAGCTTTCTCTATACGAAGGTCAATGACAGCCCAAGCTGGTCCCCTTCTCCACTCCCTAACAACTATGGGGAGAGTCTTGATGGTCCTCCTACGCCACACATCTTCAGCAAGACCTCCGATGGTGTTCTCCTTACTGAAGATGATTTTGATCCACCAGAATTAGCATACTTTGATGTTAGTGACGTCACAACTCCACACACCAACCCCGCTACTCCTTCAGTAGACCCATCACAGGTAGTTGTTACCAACGAAGAAGGTAACGCACAATTTGATGCCGATGGTAAACCCATTACCATTCCTGCGGTCCCGATTGCCGATCTACAAGGACGATCCTTCCTTGTAACCAATCCAGATGGCACCCGGAAACGTCTTACCATCGTCGATGTTGAAGACAGTCTTGAACGCAACAACGATTTCATCAAGTTCAAGTGCAAACACTCCGATGACAAACTCAATGATATCATTGCATACAATGATGTCATGAATTACATCCATCGTGATTCAACACAAGAAGACGGCAAACTTTGGTCGTTTCGCCGCATCCTAGGACACCAAGGTCCGCTGGATAACAAGCATCCTCAATACAAAGGTTCCAAGTATAACCTTTGGATTGAATGGGAGAATATGGAACGTTCATATGAACCTCTGGCCAACATTGCGGCTGATGACCCTGTCACCGTTGCAAAATATGGAAAAGACAACAACTTGCTCGACCTCCCGGGTTGGAAACGCCTCAAGCGAATCACCAACTTAGCACGACGAACCAAGAAACTTGATCGACTCGTGCACCAAGCCAAACTACGTTCTTTCCGTACCACTCCGCAGTACCAATATGGATTCAAAGTACCTCGTAACCACGAAGAAGCCCTCCAATTTGATCAAGCCAACGGAAACACCAAATGGGAAGATGCCACCACCCTGGAAATGGCACAACTCAATGAATACAATACATTCATTGATAAAGGCGTGTACAAAACAAGCTCCATTCCCCCCGGGTTCCAACAAATCAAGGTACACATGATATATGCTGTCAAGCACGACGGTAGACACAAGGCTCGTCTCGTTGCAAACGGTAATCTCACTGAGGCCCCCATCCATAGTGTTTATGCCGGTGTCGTATCTCTCTGCGGTCTACGTATGTGTCTATTCCTAGCTGAACTGAACAGCTTAGAAGCATGGGGTACCGACATAGGTAATGCCTACCTAGAAGCAGTTACTTGCGAGAAGGTTTGCATCAAAGCAGGTTCCGAATTCGGATCGCTGGAGGGTCACCTGTTGATCATTTACAAAGCCCTATATGGTCTCAGGTCTTCAGGCAAGTGCTTTGGAGACTTACTCGCGGCTTGTCTCATCGAACTCGGCTTCGAAAGATCCCGCGCGGAGCCGGAGATATTCCTCAAGCCTGGAACGAACAAGCATGGTGAACGCGTATATGAACTTATATGCACATATGTCGATGACCTATGTCTCTGCATGGCAGATCCCAATTCCTTCTTGAAGATATTGCAGTCGTCACCATATAACTTCAAACTGAAGGGATCCGGACCTATGAACTTTCACTTAGGTTGTGGTTTTGAGCGCGACGAACATGGTGTTCTATGCATGAATCCCATAAAGTTCATCGAAAAGATAGAAGCGTCTTACAAACAAATGTTCGGATGCAAACCTAGCACCAGGTTCCAATCACCCACCGCGGAGAACGATCATCCTGAATTAGACTCCTCAGCCTTTCTCGAAGAAACTGGTATACAGAAATACCAAAGTATGATCGGTTCACTCCAATGGATCATCGCCATTGGACGTTTCGATGTACAAACAGCCGTGATGACACTCTCAAGTTTGAGAGCTCAGCCACGAGATGGGCATCTCGAGCGTGCAAAACGTATCTATGGATATATCTCCAAGTTTAGACATTTTAAAATCAGATTCCGTGTGGAACCACCCGATTTTATATTGACTAAACCCGACACCATCGACTGGTCCAACACAGTCTATGGGGAGCATTCTGAAGAGCTACCCGACGACGCTCCTACACCGCTTGGAAAGACAGTAGTGTTGACACATTTCTATGACGCCAACCTCATGCATGATATTCTTAGCGGTAAGGCTGTAACCGGCATTCTTCACTTCGCGAACAAGACACCCATGATGTGGTTCTCGAAGAAGCAGTCTATTACGGAAACGGCCACCTTTGGAGCTGAATTTGTTGCAGGAAGGACTTGCATCAAACAGATCGTCGATTTACGCCACTCATTCCGATACCTAGGAACACAAGTCCATGATATCTCATACTCCTGGGGAGACAACAAAAAGATGATCCAAACGTCAACCTTTCCCTACGCAAGGTTGCACAAGCGTCATAATATCCTGTCGTTTCACTACGTACGAAGCATGATAGCGAGAGGTTTCATTTTAATGATGCACATCCCAGGTAAGGATAACTGTGCAGACGTTCTCACCAAGCATTGGGGACACTCAGTTGTGTATCCACTGCTCAGGCCCATCTTCCACTTCTGTGGTAATACCGGCGGCCTTCTCCAAGATGATGGAAGCATCATGTAGAGCGTGATGACCCTTCACAAGGAGACATGGGAGTATTAAATTCCTTTCGTGACCAGAAGTACCAAAGCTACCGGATGTTAGTTTTCCTATTCGTACAAATCAATGAGTCCCGTATCATTCTAAGTAATCGATTCCCACGGCATATCGATTCCCACGGCGCGTCGATTCCCATCGCGCATCAACGGTGAGCAATCCCTGTTTTACAGTATTGCCATTGTTCTTCGGTGAGCAAACTCTGATTTCATAAAATATCACACGAGCTACGGGAGCAATTCCTGACCTTAGTGATAAACATATCATGAAGTCTTCCTAACGGAACAAGAGAAGAAAACCGTTGGCGTGTGATTCTCACACAATACATATACATGCATACAGATATATATGGTCAACAACCAATACATGTACGGAAATAATCAGCGAGTAATCTCATCACTACGCAACAGCAGTTGCAACATATTCATCTCAATAAAAGAGATATCTTGCATTTCGGCAAGATTTCACTTTATCTCATACTTTTAACATTCAACTGATTTAAATCGCAAGGAGGCTCCCCGCGGGGTGGGGGATGGAGGCGACGTCAGGATGGATGTCACACCGTCCTCGGATGGTCCGGATGAAGTCCCCCCAGCTGGTGCTGTTGTTGTAGACAGTGACAGCCCGGTTGATGTGCACGTCGAGCCGGTCGACGGGGTAGAGGGAGGTAGTGATGAGGGGGACGGAGAGTGGGGCCGGGCGGAGGGTCTCTGGCGTAGGCGTCGGCGGGGGGGTGGGCCTAAGCAATGGGTTGGTGGGGTTGACGAGGAGCTCGGGCCTAGGCAACGGGGGGGCAGTGACGAGGAGCTCTGTCCTAGGCAATGGGTGGGTGGGGAGGACTAGGCGCTTGGGCCTAGGCAACTTGGCAGTGACGAGGAGCTCGGGCCTAGGCAAGGACAAGGTGGGCGGGGAGGAAGGGAGAGGGGATGCCGCAGCCGGAGGAGGGACTGGGGATGCGGGAGTAGGTGGGGGGGAGGTCGTTGAACCTGTAGAACGTTTGGGGGGCACATACACGGCGAGAGGGGTACATGCGCGCGCGGGCGGGTTGTGCTTACCTAATTCCGGTGTGATTCGTAAGGGTGGAGGGGGAGGCATAGGGAGTCGTCGGGAGGAAGGCAGAGCCCCCCTTGGTGAGTTAGAGGGCAGGGTCAACGCGCCAAAGGGGCGCTTGCCATTCGGTCAGACATTAAAAGCGGCTTGGCACCAAGCCCAGACTTGGTCCTGTTCACTGCTAGTGATGGCGCCATGGTCCAGGATGTTCCTGCAGTTGGTGAAGCAGGTCCCTCAAAGGTGAAAGGAATGGCAGCGCTCGTTGCCATCCGGACGAGACAAGGGAATGGTACCTTTTTCTTTCATGGTAGCCATGACTTCCCTCAGTCGGGCGCGTAGGATTTTGTTGGCTACCCCCGCCGTTTGCAGCCGGGGATCCAGGTTGGGGTTGGAGACGCGGGCACCTCCGGCGGAGCCTTGGTTGGGGCTGGGGGTAGTCTTGCCGGGCGTGGGGGTGCCTGGGGTTGCAGCAGGGGCAGCCACGGCGGCGACGCGACGCAGGTGCCTCAGAGCCGGCACATTGGTGACATTGGGGAGCCAGTAGAGGTTCTGGGTGATACGGAAGGCTTGGAAGTCCTTCCCAAAGTCGGGGGAGGGGACAGTGAATGTTGATCCCCATTGTTCCTCAAGCCAACCCCGCACCCGGATTTGGAAGTAGTATACCACAATGGAGGGAGTGATGAGCTCCCCTAGTTCATCGGCAATTGCTCGGCGGAGGGGCATTTGCTGGAGCTTGAGCTTGGCGAGTCCATTCTGGTAGCCCTGCACGACCGGGTGATGCATGCCTAGAATGGTGGCCAGGACGGCAAGATAGCTTTCCAGTTGGGTGGTAGCTTCAGTCCAGTCGATGGGTAGGTAGGCCTTGGTCTTCTGGAGTTCGAGGGAGTCCTTCAAGGTGAGGGAGTTGCCTTCGGTGGAGATCATGGTGTCGTAGGCCGCCACAGTGGCTGCAGCTTCCTGTTCCCGCTTCAAGGAGGCGGCAGATCCACCGGGGGGAGTGAAAGCTAAAGGGAGTATGCCGTCCGCCACGTCAAAGGGGTCAGTCCCATGAAAGTTGCCATCTTGGAACTTCTTGAGTGCCGCCGTGGTGACCAAGGGTGCCTGGATGAGGAGCTCGGCGGCGCATGTGGCTACCTGGCTCTGGAAGATCATATGGGTCTTCTCGTGTTTGCCTTTCTGTGCCCAGGCTTGGTATATGGGGGGTAGGTCGGCTTCCTCAAGCTTGCCACACAGCAGCAGCAAGCGCTGGGTGTACAAGGGGCCCCAGGTGTTCTTGACTGTGGCAGGGGGGCGACGTTGGTCTAGGCCCTCACTGAGCTTGAGCTGTTGGTTGGCGAGGGCGGTGAGGGTAGCTGCTAGCGTGGGATCTACTCCGGCTGGTTGGCCGGGTGCCGGCGGCTGCCCCGGATGGGAGGGTTTCTTCAAGCCCGGGAGGTCCCGGTATAGTACCTGATTGCGCATGTACAAGGTCAGACCTGGCTCCCCTCGGAAGGGGGTGCCGGGTGTGGCAAAGTGGACACCTCCCTCAACAATGGTGGGGTCGGTACCAGCAGCTCGGAGGGTATTCAGGAGGGGGGCGCAAGTGAGTGCCAGGTTGAGTGTGTCAAGGTAGGGGTAGATGATGTTCAAGGCGTTGATTGGACTAAGGCCCTTGCCTAGGAGTAAGGGCACCAATTGGAAGGGGATGAAGCAGGCCTTGAAGGGGGTGATGACTTCCATGTGAGGATCATCGCCTAGAACCATGGGGATCATGTGGGAATGGTGAGCATGCTTGATGACGTCGAGGTGGCGATCGAGGGACAGCACCAAGGTCTCGGGTGCCTGCTCGAGGAGGGCAGCATCCACTAGCACTAGCTCTCCTGCATCGCCTTCGATGTCGTCCAGGTAGCCAAAGGCCTTGCCCTTGTTGGTACTTGGCGCGGTCAAGGGCCCCGGGTACTTCCGAAGGCCATGCACCAATCGGAGGCGCGCCTTTCCAAAGGTGTCGGTCAGGAATATTCCTAGGGCCCCCACAGGTTCCGATTCGAAGAGGTCCAAGAGCCGGCCCAGGAGTACGGGGGTGGCTGTTTCCTCAGCAAAATAGTCATAGATGGTTTGGTAGGCCAGGTCCCGGGCAGGTCCCACCCCAAGGGGACTGGTGGTGGTCTGGTAATACTCGGTGTAGGTCAGCATGTTGAGGCTGATCAAAGCAGGGAAGGATTACAGCGCGGAAGCTGGGAGTGTCACCGGATGGAGTAGGATCGACTGCAAGCTAGGATCGAAGAGGTGCGGGAGGTGCGATGTGGAGACCAATTCGAGTCGACTGGACGCTTGGAGGAGTAGTACCTATGAGATGAGGCTTATCAAGGCCGGCGGTGTCGAGGTGCGGTTCTGTCAGTCAACTGAAAGCGTCGGAGTTGGCGTTCGTTGATCGGCTGGAGATGACGCTAGGTTGGAGCTGGTGATCGGAGTAGTCGGTATTGGAATCTACGGGCTGATTGGAGGTGCGGATCGTTGGCCGATTGGTGAGGAATGTCGCTGGTATCTTGGGGTCACAAAGAGCACCGGAAGTGCGGTGTCACAGAAATCAACTGGAGATACCGGATCTGCGGAGCCAATCGAGTTGGCTGGACGCTTGGAGTAGTCCGTACGAATACGTCTGGCCGCTCGAAGAAGAGGCGCGGTAACAATCACTGGAGTGCGGACCGGTAGTAGCCCAAATTTGATTCACGGCGTCCGTATCTGGTAGCAGGGAATCCAACAAGAAACGACTGGAGGTGCCAACCCGGTACTGAAGCCATGCGCGGACGCTTGGAGGTGCGTTGCTGTTCTGTGGGGACTATCGGAGAAGTCAATTGGAGGTCTACTCGCTGCTGGTTTGTGTGCTTGGAGGTGCACGGGACGTAGGAGTCGACGGTATCACGGCCGGGCCTATGGTAAGGTGACAAAGGGGAGCTGTTGAGGTGTGAGTGTGTTAGTAAGAGACTGACTGCTGTATGGGTACACTAGGCAGTACTAGGGGACCAGGACAGGTACACTAGGCAAGACTAGGGGACCAGGACAGATAGGCTTGTCGTACGGGTACAATAGGATAACTATTGGACCAGGACGCGTTACCTATTTATTTATTCTACTACTAATCGGTTTAGGAGCAAAAGAGTGAGCTGTGGGCTTGTATTATGAGATTACTCGCTGATTATTTCCGTACATGCATTGATCGTTGACCCTATATATCTGTATGTATATATATATATATTGCGTGAGAATCACACGCCAACGGTTTTCTTCTCTTGTTCCGTTAGGAAGACTTCATGGTATGTTTATCATTAAGATCAGGAATTGCTCCCGTAGCTTGTGTGATATTTTTATGAAATCAGAGTTTGCTCACCGAAGAACAATGGCAATACTATAAAACAGAGATTGCTCACCGTCGATGCGCGATGGGAATCGATGCACCGTGGGAATCGATATGTCGTGGGAATCGATTACTTTGTTTGATACGGGACTCATTGATTCGTACAAAATAGAATATCTACCATCTGGTAGCTTTGGTACTTCTGGGCACGAAAGGAATTTAACACTCCCCATGTCTCCTTGTGAAAGGTCATCATGCTCTACATGATGCTTCCATCATCTTGGAGGAGGTCGCCGGTATTCCCGCAAAAGTGGAAGATGGGCTTGAGCAGTGGATACACAACTGAGTGTCCCCAATGCTTGGTTAGAATGTCTGCACAGTTATCCTTACCTGGGATGTGCATCATTAAAATGAAATCTCTTGCTATCATGCTCCATACGTAGTGAAACGATAGAATGTTGGGACGCTTATGCAACCTTGCGTAAGGGAAAGTTGACATTTGAATCATCTTTTCGTTGTCACCCCAAGAGTAGGAGATATCATGGACTCGTGTTCCTAGGTATCGGAATGAGTGGCGTAGATCAACAATCTGTTCGATGCAAGTTCTTCCTGCAACGAGGAATTCAGCTCCAAAGGTGGCCGTTTCCGTAGTAGATTGTTTCTTTGAGAACCACATCATGGGAGTCTTGTTCGCAAAGTGAAGGATGCCGGTTACAGCCTTACCACTGAGAATATCATGCATGAGGTTGGCGTCATAGAAGTGTGTCAACACTACTGTCTTCCCAAGTGGTGCAGGGGCGTCGCCGGGTAGCTCTTCAGAATGCTTCCCATAGACGGTGTTGGACCAATCGATGGTGTCCGGTTTAGTCAATATAAAATCTGGGGGTTCCACATGGAATCTGATTTTAAAATGTCTAAACTGGGAGATATATCCGTAGATACGTTTGGCACGTTCAAGGTGCCCATCTCGTGGTTGGGCTCTGAAACTCCAGAGTGTCATCACGGCTGTTTGGACATCGAAACGTCCAATGGCGATGATCCATTGGAGTGAACCGATCATGCTTTGGTATTTCTATATACCAGTTTCTTTGAGAAAGGCTGAGGAGTCCAATTCAGGATGATCGTTTTCCGCAATGGGTGACTGGAGCTTGGTGCTAGGTTTGCATCCGAACATCTGTTCATAAGACGCTTCCATCTTTTTGATGAACTTGATGGGATTCATACAGAGAACACCATGCGCGTCGCGCTCAAATCCACAACCTAGATGAAAGTTCATAGGTCCGGATCCCTTCAGTTTGAAATTGTATGGCGACGACTGTAATATCTCCAAGAAGGAATTGGGATCTGCCATGCAAAGACATAGATCATCGACATATGTGCATATGAGTTCATATACACGTTCCCCATGCTTGTTCGTTCCAGGCTTGAGGAAGATTTCCGGCTCCGTGCGGGATCTTTCGAAGCCGAGTTCAATAAGGCAAGCTGCGAGTAAATCACCAAAACACTTGCCCGAAGATCTGAGGCCATATAGGGCTTTGTAGATGATCGATAGATGACCTTCCAGCGATCCGAATTCGGAACCTGCTTTGATGCAAACCTTCTCGCAAGTAACTGCTTCTAGGTAGGCATTACCTATGTCGGTACCCCATGCTTCTAAGCTGTTCAGTTCAGCTAGGAATAGACACATACGTAGACCGCAGAGAGATACGACACCGGCATAAACACTATGGATGGGGGCCTCAGTGAGATTACCGTTTGCAACGAGACGAGCCTTGTGTCTACCGTCGTGCTTGACAGCATATATCATGTGTACCTTGATCTGTTGGAACCCGGGTGGGATGGAGCTTGTCTTGTACAGGTCTTTATCAATGAATGTATTGTATTCATTGAGCTGTTCCATTTCCAGAGTGGTGGCATCTTCCCATTTGGTGTTTCCGTTGGCTTGATCAAATTGAAGGGCTTCTTCGTGGTTACGAGGTACTTTGAATCCGTATTGGTACTGCGGAGTGGTACGGAAAGAACGTAGTTTGGCTTGGTGCACGAGTCGATCAAGTTTCTTGGTTCGTCGTGCTAGATTGGTGATTCGCTTGAGGCGTTTCCAACCTGAGAGGTCAAGCAAGTTGTTGTCTTTCCCATATTTTGCAACGGTGACAGGGTCATCAGCTGCAATGTTGGCTAGAGGTTCATACGTTCGTTCCATATTTTCCCATTCAATCCAGAGGTTATACTTGGAACCTTTGTATTGAGGATGCTTGTTATCCAGCGGACCTTGGTGTCCTAGGATGCGGCAAAACGACCAAAGTTTGCCGTCTTCTTGGGTTGAATCATGATGGATGTAATTCATTACATCATTGTATGCAATGATATCGTTAAGTTTGTCATCAGAGTGTTTGCACTTGAACTTGATGAAGTCTTTGTTGCGTTCAAGACTGTTTTCTACATCTATGATGGTAAGACGCTTCCAAGTGCCATCGGGGTTGGTTACAAGGAAGGATCGTCCTTGTAGATCAACAATCGGGACCGTAGGAATGGTAAGGGGTTTACCATCATCGTCAAATTGTGTGTTGCCTTCTTCGTCGGTAACAACTACCTGTGATGGGTCTACTGAAGGAGTAGCGGGGTTGGTGTGTGGAGTTGTGACGTCACTAACATCAAAGTATGCTAGCTCCGGTGGATCAAAATCATCTTCAGTAAGGAGAGCGCCATCGGTGGTCTTGCTGAAGATGTGTGTCGTAGGAGGACCATCAAAACTCTCCCCATAGTTGTTAGGGAGTGGAGAAGGGGACCAGCTTGGGCTGTCATTGGCCTTCTTATAAAGAAAGCTCGGTAATGAGGGGTGGGTGGGTGGTTGAAGAATAGCTTGATTACCAGATGCGGGAGGTGTTGTATCTGGTTGCTCGGTAGGTACGGATGGCGTGTTGTCGTCATGTTCCGCTGGAGTAGCGGAGTCGGAATCAGTAGGTGGGACGTCAGGAGGTGGAGTAACTGAGATGCCTTGTGTTGTAGAATCTTCAATGGGGTTACTCGTAGTGGTATGCTCCCCATGTTTGAATGGTGGAGCGTCACCAGTGGCATATAGTCGGGGCAAGGAATCCTTGGCCTTACGCCATTTGATGAAGCCATCATCAGTAAAGAGACCCGCGCGTTTGTTGCAAGACTCAGGCGTAAGAGCAGAACGTACACCAGACCGGTCGAGCAATTTGTTGGTGACTGGATCCCAGATTCGGAAACAAAGTCCATTGCCAACATGTTCGGCAATGCCTACGAAATGACCGAGACGTTCGGTAGACTGGGTACCAAAAGGGGAGTCATTGGTCTTGAAGTAAACAAGTTCGAACCAGAAGAAACTGGTGTATGCGCTGATGTCGCCAAGTGTACCGGTAGCAATGAAGACCGGCTGTTTATCTGACAGAGTAGGATCAGAGATAACATTGAGGAGTCCGGCAACGTATGTTATGCACAGCAGCCATAGATGTGGTGGTGTGCCTGTACGATCCATGACGCGATTGACAATACGTTTAAACGTTTGATATCGCCGTTCAAATTGATTCTGGTGTTGGTGGTAAGGTTCACTTTGCCAGAGTCCAATCCATAACATTTTCAGATAGTCAGTGACTTTCTTACTAGATTGGTAGTTACCGTGGTCGCATAGGAGGCGAAGGGGCCTGCCCCATTTTTTGAACAAAGTTCTGGAAGCATGATAGAAAGTCACCGGTGGTACGCATTTTCTCAACATGTATGATATGTGACTTTCGGCCGAAGAAGATCTGAGCAAGGATAGAGCCTCCATCAATTGCCGGGACATCTGAATAGACAGCATCAGATAGGATGTCGTCATTGAAGGGTCGGACGTTCATAGCCGGTTGGGGGGAATGGAAACGTTTGAAAATGTTTCCATCAGGGCTGATCGCTAACAAACTATATTGCGTTGAGTTTTCAAACGTAGCTTTGATGCGATCTGTGGAAACCCAACAAAAGAAAGGTTTCAGCGATAAGTAATCATGTTCGTTGGGATATCGCTCACGGGGCGTAGCTGCAATACGTGTAGTATCACTAGCAGTACAGTCCATTGGAAACGCAGTGACTGTCCCATAGATTGGAGGAGAAGTACAGCATGCGAGGCGTTCCGGGTGAACGTAGTTGGTAGGAGTAAGCCAGAATGAGCAATCGCTGGTTCCATGATCATCAATAGGGAGGAAGGGAGACCTAGTGGAGTGGCTGGAATACGAGCTGAGAGACGTGACCATGGAAGAGCCGGGGGACACAGAGATATCCAATCCTTCAAGGCAACGTGGATTTCCGTATTCGCCGTAATCGGCATATGGGAGTTGCTGCGGCTGAGGGGGATATTTCTGAAGAAATTGTTCATCCTTTGCACTGATTGTTGTATTGAGAACAGATGGGTCCCAATGCTTATCTGATGTCATGATAACATGTGGGAGTGTGTCGGACTCAATAGCCGTGTACTTTCGCATGGCAAGGTATGGTAAACCATGTCGGATGCTAAGAGGCAGTGCATATCCATTGGAGGTGGTGATTACCTGTCCACCGCCCGCTTTGATGGATGTGTCATCAACAGTGGAGAAATATGCTTCCATCTGGCCAGAGGACAAGATAGAAGGGTGTCGGCCCGTATATGCACATTCATTGAAAACGAGGATGACGGGACCTCTATTTGATATAGAATAAGCTCCGCATGTAGCAATGGGAATATTTTGTACCTGGTGATTGTTAATGCCTGTGACATTGACATATCGTGGTGGGATATTCTTGGAGATGAGGCATGCATCATTGCCGATGATGCAACCATTTGCACCGCGATTGACCATGGCAAAGCCGGGATTGGTGATCGTAGCTTTGTGAGCACGATATGTGTACGATGTTACTTGACTATCGTGTGAAAAAGTCAGATCATCATCGGGGTTATACCATTGATGAAAGTTGACGGAATAAGAGGATGTTCCCACGGGTATTTGGGTATCACCGTCCTTTTGGTACCGAATGTCAGGGTTTTTGGAGAGGAATCGTGCGGGATGCGCAGGCGACACGGAAGACTTGAGGGGTCTTTGGTCCTTGGAGGAAGAAGTCTGAGACTTGTATACACCAAGTGATGCATGGAAAACACCTCTACGGTCGTTTTCTACAGCGGGATGTAGGTCTGCTGAGGAATCCATATGTTTATCTTTGTTCAAGGTATCATCTTCTAGGAATGAGACAGAATGTCCATGTTGGTATGCTTTCCGGGTGATGGGTTTGACATTGTTAGGGTCAGGCTGATCATTTGGGAGCAAATCGCGTCGTAATGATGCGACCACTATTTTCTTGCCTTCCGGAGAAAAAATTAGCCAACTCTTCATGTCTTGACGTGATAGGGCCTTTCATATGCCTGTGGGCAGGCGTGTGGTAGGGTCAGGTGCACGTCCAGCTTTGAATACCGCATAGTCTACAGTCACCTTCGAATTCGATAGGGAGAGCATAGTCATCATGGTTTTGGCCCTGTCCAGGTGAGAAGTCGTGAACATGTGCACGTACTGTTGACTTAGGAGCCGACATCGCGGACTGGGAATCGAGTCGAGTTGCTTCGAGTAGGAGCGTGATATTGAGTTTGTGAATAGCAGCTGCTTCAGCGACTGTATCTGTCACGGTGCTATTCGTGCCACCTGGATCCTTGACTTTGGCAAACTGTTCACTTAGCTGAAAGCTGGAATAGCATGCCTGACATAATGCTGATTTTGCAGTATGGTATTCAAGAGGTTTGTTGGGAGGACAGAGCTTGTTGAGGTGGTTTAATTCCTCAAACCAATGTGTGATGAACTTCACTTTGGATTCTTTCCAATTGCTGAGATTCAACTTTAGCAATGCCTGTAATTGAGTCGAGTTGTCATATACCTTGGCTTTCGATTCGCTGTGAAGATTTACGAAATCAAAGTATGCTTGACGTCCATTACGTGTGGTAGAATGGCTGTGTACGCACGACGCGGATAGATCACTTTTGAAGACTTCCAACATTAGGACCCAGAAGAAAGCACACTGTTTGACAAAGAGGTCACGTGTATAACCTTGTAGTGCAGCTGGAGGCCAGGTCTCATCAAGGAATGTTTCGGTGTCAATGTTGTATGCCTCGAGTTTAGCCTTGAAACCCACAAGCCAATGTTCGAATCTTGAGTCATTCGTGAGGGGCGTGAAAGACTTTTCATCTCGTGCTTTTCGACACCAAGATTCGTACTTCACCTGCTGAGGTGTCTTTTTATTAGTTCCCGGTGGAGGAGGTGGAGGGTTCAGAGCAGATTCGGTCTGCATGCGGATGGCACGTTCCAAACGAAAGGATCTGAAGTCTTCGTACGGATATGACCTAGCATCCTTCCAGTTCTTTCCGTCCTTGTGCAGGTCGATTGAGAACTCCGCAAGTGCCTCTATGATCCGTTGGATGGATCGATGGAGATGGGTCGGTAGCCCTCCTTGCGTGTAGGTAATCTTGCGGGCAAAATTTGGTTCAATAAGTGCGTCAAGAAAGGCTGTCCACTCGCATAATCCTCCTTCCTTGAGAGCTAAACACAGGGTGTTATCTGCTTCTCTTGTCAGGCAAAATAGGGATAGAAGTATCAGCTTCATATCAGTATCAAAACTAGGGAAATGGTTGACAGCAGCGGCTTCGGCATCACCTGTGCTGTTCCCGCCTCCGAATAGATTGGCAGGCATGTTCGGCATTTGTGATGACCCTGATCCGTCGAAGGAATTGCGCAGTGAATGGGAACTGCTTCGTAGACGATGTGCGATTGGCATATGCCAGTGTAGGGATTGTATTCAATTCCGTTCCTGTTCCTTTTGTGTGCAAGCCACCTTGGAGCTTGCGACTGTTAATCTATTATTTTCCTTCTGAATCCGGTCCAGTGAGGGTCTGATTCAAAGGCTTCTGAGGAACAGCAACGCTGCGTTAGTGTTTTAGTAGACAAACGATTGTACTCTACGCGTGACAATTGTGGTTGGATACTTTCAGCAACGGATAATTGGACTACAGGCGAGACTATGGAAACGCCAGATCTCTTCTTACTGTGAACTTATTCAGATACAGCGAGGCAGACCTTAGTAATGTAGATTACAGATAGTTGGTAGCAACTAGTGTGAATTTTGGGATATAAATCAGTTGAATGTTAAAAGTATGAGATAAAGTGAAATCTTGCCGGAGTGCAAGATATCTCTTTTATTGAGATGAATACGTTGCAACTGCTGTTGCGTAGTGATGAGATTACTCGCTGATTATTTCCGTACATGCATTGGTCGTTGACCGTATATATCTGTATGTATATATATATATATATATATTGCGTGAGAATCACACGTCAACGGTTTTCTTCTCTTGTTCCGTTAGGAAGACTTCATGGTATGTTTATCATTAAGATCAGGAATTGCTCCCGTAGCTTGTGTGATATTTTTATGAAATCAGAGTTTGCTCACCGAAGAACAATGGCAATACTATAAAACAGAGATTGCTCACCGTCGATGCGCGATGGGAATCGATGCACCGTGGGAATCGATATGTCGTGGGAATCGATTACTTTGTTTGATACGGGACTCATTGATTCGTACAAAATAGAATATCTACCATCTGGTAGCTTTGGTACTTCTGGGCACGAAAGGAATTTAATATGGTGGTTCACGATGCAATCCGGTCGACATGGTTGATACTTGCCTGATTTGATACTTGTGGTTTTCGTTCGATTTGATGTTTTCTTTTGTTTGTTTTATTGATTAACAATTTTCGAGACAGCTTTTTCGTTTCAGAGACCGCTTTCTTGTTTCAGAGTTATTTCCATGGCTTTGACGATTTCCCGTTTCGATCGAAAGGAGAAAAATCGTTACGAATTTCAGTAGGTTATTTGTTAGCGGAAAAAAAACGTTGTCGTTCGAAAATTTGTTATTCTACAGTAGCTGTAAGAGTAATTACTGTGTAACACACTAGGGGTAGAATTTGAGTAGGAGTGATAATTGTAAATGGATTAATCCTTTACAAAAGATGGATGGAAACTTAACAGATAAATAATGAGCGATCGAGCTTGCTGGCTTCGATCGCCCATGAATATTCATGTAGGGGTCATGATGATACAAATTGTGCACCCGCCTGGCATCGGTATACCATTGTATACAGATAATGCTTCGCTACTTAATGATTCTTAGAGTAGCCCAAGTCTCATTAGTTCGATCGTACGTATCCTTCGATGGTATCTTGGATAGTAAGACTTGTACAGTAGATTCTTGTAGTACGTACTTGTAGTACGTAGCTCGGTACATAAGTAACTTGGTACGTATGATCGCAGTACGTTACAGGGGAATCCTTGGCCTGCTTGTTAAGGCTATCTTGGATCTAGTAGGGTGTGTGCTAGATGCCTGGCTTGTGCTAGATTCAGTGATACTAGTAGTGAATCTAGATTCGGTATCACCCCCAGTCTGGCCTTCTCCTAGTGAGTGCCACGTGGCACTACCATTTCTTTCATTCGGATCGCTACGGTCAATTTCAAAACGGATTCACACCGCGCGCGAGTAAGTCGACAGTTGTTATCACTTTCATGTTGCGAAGCAGATGATTGTTTTCGGTCCAAAAAAATGATCGTTCTCACAAAATAATACGAAGTACGGAGTATGTACGGATTACTACCGTCATACGGTAAGTTACCGGTACCACAGCGAATCGATACAGTATGGAGCAGCAAGAGTTTTGAGAGAACAACGCTGGGACCTCTTCAGTCTAGTACCGTAGTAGCTGAAAAGTGAACGGCATATTAATCTTACCTCTTCCTAAGTATTAGGAAGTTGCAGATCACAGGATTGGTACGCACAGAAACGTCTTCGGATTACGAAAATCGTTAATACCCGGTAGTTTATCGACACGAGCTGATATAAGGACTTCACCGATGAGAACTTCGCTATAATGACGTACAAGAAGCGATACATTCTTACTTCAAGTATTATTTATTTACTTACTGTGCTGTATGTCCTACTTCTACTTCTACTTCTACAAAATAGTTCGCATTTTTTTCGTACTTCTGAAAGAAAGTATAAGTAAAGTACTCAAACATTATCAAACGAGTCCATCAAGAATGAGTCCAATGTCTTTGAATGAGTGCGTTAAACCCTAGCGAGCATTGGGATGCTATTGAGTTCTCATCGCTATATTTTGGTAAAGTGTTTTCACTAAAATGAGATTCAACAAAGTTCCTCTGTCTCTGATCGTGATCAAAATAATATCAGTGGCTTTTTTTATTGTCGAGGCAGCACTTCCTCTAGGAATTTTTGCGACCCATCATCAGATCTTCCTTTGAATTTCGTGGCAAGACTGAACCGCGGTTGACGAATGCTTTCGATTATTTGTTGTATCCCGAGTGTTACAGTACGGTACGACTCGTACCGTATTGAATCATAAGATGATAATAACATTAATACCGGTACGTACTATTATGATTCGAGGTTCGACACGTGACATCACAAAGTCGCATTAAAAAGAAATGAGCAATGCGAAATAAATAATAATGAGCGGTGCTGTGAGCACAGAATTTCAGTCGGGGCCCGACCGCGTACGAGTACCGGTACATCACTATTATTACGAAGTATTTCTGAAGAATACGTACCAAAAACAGAATTTTTGATGTTTCGATTGGGCAGCAAGAATTCTTCGTTCGCTGATCGTATCGAATGCGAGAAAAATAACAATACGTTTGTGATGTGCTAATAACGTAAAAAAGGCGCGACTGCGAGTACTACTACGAGGTGTCAACTGGTTCACATAACATGAAAGATTCTTCGAGAACTCTTCACACAATTGAACAAAACTTTGTATTCAATAGTATACATGAAATCAAAATGAACCTGTCACTACCTAATTCTACCTCCCTTAGTAATACTCATGATCGTGATCATTTATATGGTACGAAATCGCAAGTTGAGTGCACAAGACGGAGATTCACAAGAAGCCCGGACATTTCATCGAAGTCGTACAAAGATTCATCGGCTGCAACAACCGGACCCGATGATGATTCATCATCTTTTGATGGAGGATCTAGATTGAAGATCAAACCTTCGCGGGCAACGACGATCCCTTTCTCTCCGTCAACAGATGAGACACTGTTCCTACCGTTGTCGACAATATCTTTGTCATCTTCGAAACAGTCGTTGCGTTCCGCCGAAGCCGATCGAAGCAAGTCGTTACGTGACGAACTTAGCCTCCCGCAGATCAAGTTGCGTATGAGACCACCAAGGAGGGGTAGCACCCCTTTCACGCACAGCTTGGAAGTAACAACAGGGATCAGTCGCATAACGCCTTCTACGTTCAATAGTCCCCCTCCCAAGATCTTTCTCCCGTTTCTACCACAAACGAAGCCATCACATTCCCAGAACCCAGCGGAGAGTAAAGCGGAAAAACTGAATCAATCACCAACACCGCAACTAACGTGCACAGCACAAGTTCTAGATCCTCATCGGCACTTTAGAACAACACCGACTACTGATACGATCGATTCTGTACAAGACAGACAGAGGAAGACAAAAAGGGCAAAACGGGCAAAAATACACTCAACACCTCGCTCGCCTCCGCCTCCGCCACTCCTCGTCCCTTCTATCGATTTTGCCATCATCTCGGCGACAAGATTGGAATCAAGCACACCTCCTCCGGTTCCGGCATACGGTCCGACATATTTCACTACACCTTCACCATCATCACTAATCACCACCGACGCCAACATGTTGTCCCCCAAGAAACGGATTAACAACTACAAGAGCGGAACGCTCCTTACGCCCATTGTGGCGAAACCAAAGGCAATGCGCCTCATGTCTAATGTTTCGTCTCGGATTCAAACAACTACTACTCCGATGGTCACCAATACAACGAAGTCTACTCTTACCAGGAAGGATGATCCTTTAGCTACTACCACCCCATGCCTTTCGGTGGCACCAATGGTGAATATCCACACGAGCATTGGCTACAGCGGTAACGTTTCTGTTTCAGCGTCGTCTCTATCGTCTTCGAGAAAGTGTTCCGCCTTTTCCTATTTCTTCTGTGGAAGCCCCAAGAAGATCACCTCCAATATCCCAATCGCCACCAGCATCTCCCTTCAGAAGGATCGTTTCGATGAAGTTTGACGAGGACGACGTCACATTAGGGAAGGTGGTGGTATCTCTCAAATGACTCGAATGATGTGGACTTTTATAACCCCTGTATTGAATACTGTGTATCTTGTATTCATACTACTACAATGTATAAAATTTTGAATTCAATTTTGTAACCAACACAATGAAACGAACAATCTATTTGCTTTATAGAGTTTAGATTCTTGTTTCTCTGGCTGTACTATCTATATTACTAATATGTTAATGCACATCCCCTAACAATTGAGACTTTTTGATCCAGCATCGAAAAAGCAATCCAATTTGCATCCAATCTATCAATCAAAACCGAATTACAACTCAACATGCCCTTCACAATTAGTAGAAGTACTCGTACCTCGTACCTCGTAATTGCACTTTGAGTTCGTAATCCAACCTGAATGTCAACAACCCAACTTCACGCTTCTTTCGGAGAGTCTCAAGAATCGTTAGCGGACGCGTGAATACGGTAGTATCGATTGTTTCAAGCAAGAAGAAGACTACCGTAGCCCGACCCTAGCTAGCAATCTAACGCCTACGGTATTTTGCAACTGAAAAAAAAATTCTCACGCCAGAGCGATCTTTTCACATCATCATTATGATGTATTTGCCAGTGGGTTAGGACGCAAGAAGATTATAGTACCCGTAAGATTCGCTACCTATAATTATTTTTAACATGATCTTTAATGAGGGAGTAACCATTATCTTCGCTCGTCTCCACTTAGCATTACGGTATTAGTAGGTAATAGACGACCAATTCTTCTACTTCTGATTGATGATTACGAAGTATGAGTACGGCTACCGGGACCGTTCGTAATAGCGAGAGTAATCATTACGCACAGTTCAGAGCTATAATCGTAATACCGTACGTACGGTAGCAATTACTTGGAACAATGATGCTGCTCCCCAAAACAGAGAGCCACAGTTTTACGACCTGAAAAAGGTACCGTAGAATAGAACAATGACGTTTTGGTGATGGAGCGAAATAAGCTCCTGACTCAGCCCTTTCGATAGCAACAGGAAAAAGCGTCCGGCATTCTTGAACTTGTTTGGTCGTCGATTTCTTCTACCGGTACCAAACCGAAACCCGCTTTTTGTCGTGAACTTCAACCATTGTGGTGATGCCGACCAGTAAGTAAAAAAAATTACATATACCATGGTAAAACCAATTCTCATTACAGTGATTAAACTTATATACCGTAGAACAATTCTACCAATTCTCGTTACAGTGAACAGAGCGGAGCACCGGTACGTATCGGTACATATAACACCTAGTAATGATGACGCACGAAGTTTTACCGAACCAGCCAGGCACGAACGATAATTACAGTATTGTTGTAACACCATGGCTCGTACGGGAGAGCACGTGCACTCGCAAAATCGACGCCTAAGTAAGAAAAAATAAAAGGGACTCGTGAGTTTAAAACAGACTCAACAGGCACGAAAAAGGTGTGGGGAGGGGTGTTACTTTGGTAATTTTGAAAATATGCCGTAGAATCGCTACATGATTTCTAGTAGTATTTTCTGCCTCGACAATGGCATGATACTTTGGTAATTTCGAAAATATGCTGTAGAATTGCTACACAATTTCTAGTAGTGTTTTCTGCTCTGACAATGGCATGATACTAAAGTAATTTCAAAAATATGGCGTAGAATTCCTACACAAATACTAGTAGTGTTTTCTGCTCTGATAATGGATTGATACTTTGGTAATTCCGAAGAAATACTCCGTATGAGTGGTACATAATTAAGAATATGAGTAGAAGTGGTACGTGATTTTCTAGTACTAGTGTTACTCGTTGCCTAGTAGAATTTTCTGTCGTGATTTCCAGTCGTATTCTGAGCACTATTCACCTAGCACTCTTTTTGATACTCCCAGAACAGACTAATACACAACAGACTAGGGACCAGGGTGTGTTCCAAAAAAAGAGCTAGAATTAGTCTGTAGACCTATTTCTTGTTAGAGAGCACACCATGATGAATATTGAGGCTGTTGGGGACAAAAGACGCTGCTTTTAGGGTCCATTTCACCATTTTTGTAGGGACGCGGCTCCTTGTATCGACGGCTCCTCATATGGATGCCGCTCATACGAGGGATGGAGCACGTAGTTCGGGCGCCGTGAATACACCATTCCCCTAGATTGGAGCAGTGCAGTGCTTTTAATTGGGGATTGTCGTTGGGTTGTTGTTGTTGTTGCGTCTGTTAAGAAGAAATCGTTGTTGCTGTTGCGTCGGTAGAGGATAACCGAGTCCGAGACCAAAGATCTTGAGCATTAGACCAACTCCAAGAAGGAGCTTGAGTAGCCTTGCTCTTTCAGGGTGGAATAGTTCGAACCATGGTTGCTGGAAGGGGCTATTCCTATGGTCAGGAATTCACCATTCTTGTAGGGACTCGGCTCCTTGTATCAACGCCGCTCATAGGGACAGGCAAGAATTACGGTCGCGAGAATGCACTGTTCCCCTAGACTGGAGCAGGCATTGCTTATAGTTCGGACGCCGGTCCCCAAGATTGGAGTTGTTGCGTCCTGCTACAGACCGACGTTGGGTTGTTGTTGTTGTTGTTGCGTTGGTAGATGACCGAGTCCGAGACCGTCTGTTGCGTCCGTAAATGACCGAGACTGAGTCCAAAGATCTTGAGCTTGAGCAGAAGACCGAGTCCAAGGAGCAGCCTATCTCATGAATAGTTCAAACCATGGTTGCTGAAACGACCTATTCCCATCATGGTCAGAAGCAAAAAGGAGAAGAGTCAGCATCGTGAGTGGTATGAATAAACAAATGACTGTTGACGATGACGACGCCTAATCAAATCAAATCGAATCGAAACACCATCTCCCCTCCCCCCAGCAAACAAAGGACCGGCAATAACTTACAGTATGATAGAAGAATGGGTTGCTTGTTGTTGTAGTAATAGGAAACGAAGCAGTGAGAGGGTCTATTCCCATGGTCGAGGGGAGCGGGGGGGGGGGGGGGGGGGGGGGGGGAGGGGGGGGAGTTGCTTTTGCAAATTGCTTTTGCAAAGTGGTTGATTTTGAAATAATGAATTTCAACGGGGAAAAACAGCAATACATCAAGGTTGCAGTAGGGATTCTACTTGATTCTACACAATGTGAAGGAATCAAATGAGCGAAATCCCTGTTGCTATTGCTAATCCCGCGTTAGCTCCCTCTTTGCCATATATATTGCTCAACAACACCCGGAGTTGGTATGTGACAAAAGCTTAAAAATACTAAGTTACTTAAGACAAAACACTAAAAATACTTTTGAACGGTAAGAACGGCTGAAAATATATGCGTGATTAAGTTTCTGAAATCCAGGAATTAGTAGAGATACTACTAGATCCTACTGTACGGGGAAGTTTCCAAAATCCAGGATTTAGTAGGGATTCTACTAGACCCTACCGTACCGGTAAATTAATTTTTCGGACTCCGTGTTAATCCAATCGAAAAGTATTTTTAGAATATTTTCACACACAACTCCGTGTGTTGAGCAAGCAGTTCTTGCTGAACACACGGAGTTGTGTGTGAAAATATTCTAAAAATACTTTTTGATTGGATTAACACGGAGTCCGAAAAATTACTTTAGTATCAAAACCGGTACCAAAGTAATTTTTCACACATACAACACGGTGGACTGTGGGGAGAGCAGGTTTATCCTTGTCCCCCACGAAACTGCAGCAACAAAGAGCAACGCTCGCTAGCAAGAAGCCCCCCCCCCCCCCCCCCCCCCCCAACAGCAGCAACAAACAGCAATCGCCGCTCGATAGCAAGCAGAAGCTCCCCCCTCCTTGTTCCCTTTGTGCTCTCCCTTACGACCATGGTATTACATACCTAACTACCCCTCCTCCTTGCTCTCCTCCTCGTAGTATTCAGGGGGGAGGGGGTGTTACAAGCTGCTTGTTTCCTCGGCCCGGGGGGCCTCGTAAACAAGCAGCTTGTAACACCCCCTCCCCCCTGAATACTACTCGGAGTCGAATTGGTTGGCACGACTCATTCCCTCTCTAAAGAAAAACTCTCTTAAGAAAAATCCTCGGCGCACGCGCCTTGGATTTTTCTTAAGAGAGTTTTTCTTTAGAGAGGGAATGAGTCGTGCCAACCAAATCGGAGGAGGGGTAGTTACATATAGTATTCCCTACTACGAACTACAGGTTCGTATTTTCTTACTGCCCATCAGACATTTCGCGATTTCTCACAAACAATTCTCGCTACACGCCAGATTACAGAACCGTTGATAAGAACAAGAACACCTCCTCGCTGCGCCAGATTACAGAACCGTAGATAAGAACACCTCAACCGTCATTCTCATTGCAACCCAGCCTAAGGTACTCGTACCTACCCGCGGTTTTGAAATAATAATAATAATCTGTGTACCGGTACAGGATGGGTGCGGTATTAGTATGATCCTGGTAGCGCATCATGTGTTGACATGCTGTGTTGTTGGACTAATCTTTGCTTTGCTTTGATTTGCTTTGTTCTGTTTTGTTTTGTTTTCTTCTGTGCGTCACATTATTTTTTGAACGTGCCTGATACGAGATCAACGGAACTAACTAATTACTCGCACCGTATGATGTTTCTGTACTAGCTCCCATTCCGACCGGACGGCAGCTGTTGCGTTGTTCTTCCTCCACAATAATGCCAGCTTGCCCCTACACGTGCGGTACCGAGACAATTATTATTATTTGGAACCACAATCGCTGAGAAGACTTGGTTTGTGTTCTTCTTGCCTGCTTCCTGCTTGGTAGAGTGCCGTGGGTACGTACCGGTAGGAGGAGGTTGGAATATTATTGAAGTATTTTTGTGATGAGTGATAGTGATATAGTATTGCTTGTTTCTCGTTGTTGTACCGGTATGGCTGGTACAGGTTCGATAAAACTTCGTGTGTACGGCACTATACCGGTACTATACCGTAATTACGTCTGTCTAAGAGCTCTATGTATGGTTCTGTAATTTTCCTTGATGAGAATTCTTGTTTGTGAGAAGTGATCTTACTATAATCTTAATGTGTGATGGACAGCAGGCAGAGCCAACAATGATTATCGTTCTTGTCTGGTAAGAATACCGTACCGGTACGGGTTCGGGTTCGGTAAAACTTCGTGCGTATAGTATAAGCACGGTATTTTACAGTAATTACGTCTAGTCTCGATAGGAAGAGAATAAACTATCATAATATATCGTATGAATAGGAGGAATCTGGCGGTCTGGCACAGCGTATGGTATGATTTTGCTCTCACGTACCGCATCCAAAAGTATTGGTACGAGTACGAGTACCGTACGTACGAGTCTTTCTCGGTTTAAAATCTAGTACTCCGTCTGTCCATATTCTAGTATTTGTATCACGCCAAACGAAGAAACAGCGTTGCGTCAATTACCTCTTTGGGTGGACCTTACCGCCAGTCTTGCCAATGCCTTTGGTCTGGTAAAACAGATGCAACGAAACTCGCAGGCTCATTCGGCTTGAACCGCCGCTAGGGCTGCTTCCTGCCAGTGGATCGAGGCATCCGATCGAGGCATCGATCGGTTCGTTTCTATTCTACCGTTCGTGGCTCCTTCTTCGTCTTCTTCGTGAATTGGTTGGCAGATCTGCATCGACCGCGAGGTCTCGGGTCTTTTTCCTCGATCGAAAGGGAGTGAGATTCAACAACTGTCTAGGTTGCACCAGTGCCGTGAACTCTTCGTCGTCGCCATTGTTGGTTGTGTGGTCCTGGTCCCGGTCCCGGTCCTGGCACAGGTCGTGGTACGAGGCTCGTGTTCGCGCAATGAAGGGAAAGGCTTTTCGAGGTGCCGCGGGTGACATGGCAGAGATGACATTGGAAGGTGTCAATGCCTGTTTCAGTCGGCTGGAGGCGACTCTCAGTGCGCTAGTCGTATTACCATTACCGACAGCCTGATTTTCGTCTTCCTGAGCGTCAATCTGCCCCTTGTCCTCGTCCTCGTCCGCAAAGCTATTATCATCCTCTGGCAACAACTTTCTGTTTCCGTACGGTCCGATGTTTTTGTTTTTACCAATGCCTGCGTTCCCGGATGGAGTTGTCTTATTCAGCTTGCTCAGCTTGCTGTCGACGTCGGAGCTGGAAGCTGGGGTAGGCAGATACAAACTATCTTCGGCAATGGAATCCTCGTCATAACCATTAACTCGAAGTCGAAGAACCTCGTTGTCGCATTCTTCGCCACTGGAAATCGAAAGCATGGACGGAGAGCTCGGTCCGTGGTCCCGGAATCCAATATTGTACGGAGTGATATCCATAATATTGTGCCGCTGCTGATTATGATTATGATTATGATGCTGTAAACGAGACGGTTTCTTCACCACAGACGAGAGCAAGGACGTGACGTTTCGCAAGGAATGGATTGTCTGTAACGCGATCGATTTCGTATCGGAAAGGAGCGAACCAATGGCACTGCCGTGTTCGTCGCTAGCTGTCAATGATTTTTTCATCGTCGGAAATCTCGGAATCGTACGACGAGCCGTACGACGAGTCGCCATCGTCCCCGTTGGCTGGGCTGTGTATGCCACCGATTTCGGAACCACCATCTTGGTCGTAGTTTCCAAAGGATCCGCTCGTCGGAGAGGCCGTGTCGAAAGTTTCCTTGACTTCGATGTCAAACTCGAATTCGAGCTTGGTAGGTGGCAATGGAATGCCGTCGATCTTCCACTCTTTGGTCGCTCCTTCGCCATAGTATTTTTCCATGTATTTTTTGTATTCTTCGAACTCTTTTTCCACGACGCGGCGTGGTTTGGTAGGTCGCCGCTTCTTGTATTTGACCGAGTTGTAGAGTGCCGCTCGGACCGTGAGTAGCACGAAGCACAGTATTCCAATCCCAAACGAGGATCCCCATAGCACTGCCAATCCGTACGGCGATTCGACGCACAGTGCCCCGTGCGAGACTCTGCGGAGCAACGGACTGATTTGTCCACAACTCATAGTGTCTGACAGCTTGTGGATGCTGGTTCTGATTCGGTCGACGTGGCTTTCGAGATCGCTGATAGCCGGCGGCAAAAACGACATGTCTCGCTGGCAGACCTGATTCAATTCATCTAGAAAGGTCGTCTCGAAGGGAAATCGCGGGCTGGAAGTTGCTGCTGCATCCGTTTGGTCCGTATTGTGATTGGTACCGATCATTGTTTCGGATTGCGATACAGTGCTAGTGGCTGCATTCGGCAGCAGTGCAGTGATTTGATTGAGTCTAGCAGAGGCGTCATCGACGTCGTCCGAAAAATCGTCGAGAAATTGCAATGGGTTTTCCGTCAAGCATCCCTGGAGATAGTCGACAAAGGAATTACAAAGTTCACGAAACAAAGCATATGATGAGAAATAAATGGTAACACCAACACACATTGCAAAACTTTGTCAAATGGTTTGTTTTGTTATGATATACAATGCAATGCTATGCAATGCAATGCAACAGCAACAGCAACAGCAACGTACCGTCCAATAGTAATCTACCGCCTCGTAGATGAGATCTAGCGTGTCGTAACTGGGAACCGAATACCTGTTGCTGCTACCGTTCGCTAGGTTCTGCTGCTGTAGCGTCAGGATGAAGTCCTCCATCGTTCCCTGGGGACTCCCATGCCCGTTCGTGCCACCGGAGCAAAAGTCCGCGTTGACCAGGACCGCTACACCTGCAGTTACGGCCACGGCCACCATCAATATTGTCGCGGTGGCAAACAACGGAACCAATACATAGGCCACGTAAAAGCGTGTAGGTGGGTGTATGACATCGTTTTTGCTCAAAAAGTAGACGTTGGCGAGGAGCAGTCCGTTGACGACGTTCAAGACCAATACCAACAATTTCAAAAGCCAATCGTTGGCGAAAAACCATTCGATCGCCTCATCGATGGAATCGGTGACGTCGGTGACCACTAAGAATGCCGAGGAGCCCCGCGTCGTCGTCGTCGTCGTCGTTGTCGTTGTCGTTGTCGGTTTTTCTAAACCGGTGCGGTTGGATTCGGTAATGGTTGGAAAGGATGTTTCCAAGTAGTTGAACACCTGGTTGATCATCTGTGTGTTCTCGCTCAGGCTGTTGATCGACGAAGCCCAAAAGTCCAAGACGTCGGCAGCAATGTACTTTGGAGCATCCGGACACCATTTGTCGATCAAGATTCCGCTCTTGATCACAGAACCCGGCACAGGAGTGTACGGTGTCACCGGAGAAGAGACGTCGGTTTCGAGCGAATCGTCGATCCGCGTCGAATCGAGTGGCGGGTCTTTGTCTTTGTTTCTATTATTCTCCGTGGTATTGTATAAAGTATTCTTCATTTTGTTTTCCGTTTCCTCCTTTTTCTTGCCTGCAAGAGTGGATTGGTAGGCGCTGTTGTCGTGGAGAGCAGTTTGATCGTCAATTTGGGATCCCCGAGGCGGTATTGTTTTGTCTGTGTGCTGATTGAACCACAAGGAGTCCGTAGTAGGTAGTGGCGGTGGTAGTGGCAGTGGCAGTGGTAGTAGTAGTGGCAGTGGCAGTAGCTGTCTTGGTAGCCATATCCTTTGCGTTGCCGTTGAGAAGGGAATCGTTGATTTTGTCACTCGTTGTTTGACTATAAAAGTCCATCTCGGTGGGCGACGAGGTTGCCATTTGGCTCCACCACGGTCGTTGAATCATCCTTGACACGTGGGTTTGTAGAGTCCGTTGCCGAACGAGAAACCTCTGAGGATCACGATCATCATTTAGCTCGTCATCGTCAAAGTTCCGATCGTTTTGGTCGAATGGTACTGATTTTCGATCGCGTTCCTGTTCCTGTTCCTGTTCCTGTTCCTGTTCCACGTCGCGGGAATGGACGTACGTGTACTCGAGTATGGACCGGACCAATTCGTTGCCTGCAAATAGTTCGTCCTTAGAGGTTTCCAATCGTTCCAGAGCATTCCACCCGCGATAGGCCAGTGTTTCTACGTCTCCGTTGAGCTCCTGGACCTCCCGAAGGGCCAGCTCGAGAGGTTTCCAACCGAATTGCATCATAACAACGCTGACAATGGGAATCAAAATCGATACCGACAAGAACACCGACTGTATCTTCCAGGACTGCAGTACCAGTTGTTTGCGTTCCTTCCTGCGGACTCCCGCCTTGCTCAGTGCGATCATGTCAATGAGCGAGCCACCGGACATCCAGCTGGAGGTTGTAGGAATACCAGGGTGGTTGTTGGTTGTATCAGTCGTAGGTGCTCCTGTCCCTACTGTTTTTGCTGTGGTTGTAGCTGCCGTTGTGGTTGTGGTTGTGGTTGTCGTTGTCGTTGTCGTTTTGTTGGATTTCGATTGGCCCGTTGGTTCTGTCGGGGTTTGGTTGCTAGGATGTGGTCGCAGTCGTCCTCGGTGTCAATTTGTCGACCCCTTTGTCAGAAAGCTCGTCCGTCTCGTTGTCGTTCTCGTTGTCGTTGTCGTTGTCGTTCTTGTTGTCGCCGCGATGACTGGTGTTCCTGTTCCAACAGTGTCTGTGGCGCATCGTGGCGTTGAGCTTGAAGGCCACCAGCACGAGGAACCAGAGAACAAGTGGTGTCACAACAAAGAATCCCACAAAGAGCTCGAGCCCGTCGACGTATTTGTTGTCGCCCGACAGAGCCAGCATGGACGACAGATCTCCTCCCTGGGAGTCCAGAAAGGAGGCCATCCGGTTGGTGTTTCCGACTCCACGCGGGGCACGGTGCATTTTCCGGACGACGCTTGACTGAATGCGCGCGCGAGAGAGAGAGAGAGAGTGTGTGTGTGTGTGTGTGAGAGAGAGAATAGGGAGAAACGATGATGGAAAAACGCAAGGGGGAGGGGGAGGGGGGGGGGGGGGGGAATTGAATCGTAAGAATTCGTGGCTCCATTAAAAAAATAACGGTGTATCGTTGATTGCACTGTACCCCTCCCAATAGTCGTTCGTTCGTTCGTTCGTTCGTTCGCAACCGCAACCGCAGCAGCGCAGCGCAACAATTCCTTACCGCTCGGTATTTGTAAAAGGAGAGGTCGTCCGACGAATCGTCGCCAGACACCGCATTCCCTTCCGTGGTGTCGTTGTTTCCGATTCGAAGGCTCGCCAGGTGTCGGTGTCGGTGTCGGTGTCGGTCGATGCGATCCGTGATGGATCCGCGATCGAATTCGGTTTCCTCCTCCGAGTGCTGCATTCTTTGTATTATGAAATTTCGTGTTCTGCTTGGTGTTGGTTGTTACGTATCGTGCTGTTGCTGTTGTTGTTGTTGATGTTGTTGTTGTTGTTCCTACTACTGCTGTTCTATACTATACTATTCCTCTTCTGCCTTCTATTCTATGATGGCATTGACAAGTTCGGGCAGCCGGTGTTTGGGTCGCGAACGAGTTATATGTATGAAGTATTCCTTCCACACTCGGACTGTGATGCGGTGATACGGTGATACGGTGATACTGTGATACGGTGATACGGTGATACGGCGGGGCCCGAATTGGCAAAAATAATGATTTCTTCGGTGCTCGTCGCAGAAATAGCTACAGCTGTGGCAATGCTTGTGTTGTGTTGTGTTGTGTTGTGTTGTACGAAGTACTCGTACGTTCCTGTTCCTACTTCTCGTCCTGCCTAAGATTACTAGTATTGGGTGGATAGCAAGCGAGCGTGGTGTAGTAATCTTACTACTACTACGGTTGTGTATTTCAGGCCTTGGCAGCTGGTATTGTTGTGGGTTGCATTGATCCCGGGTGCTACGGTACTCGTACGGTGGGTCGCTGGTGAACAAACAAACAAACAAACAAACAAACCGTTCCGTTTACTTCCCTTCGAGGATGATTCCGTGATCGGTTCGGTTCCGCATACTACGGTACGAGTACGAACAACACCAATACTACTACATCGAAACGAAGATTTAGTTCGTAGTCGTCTTTTACCGAGTTGGTGGGTTTGTCCGGAACATTCTACCTACATTTCAAATTTTTGAAAAAACCGGGCAGGTGTGGACAGTGGGAGGGAAAGAGACACCGACGATGCTGGCGGGATTCGGAATGGCGTGGATCGAACGAGTCGAAAAAACACAGCATCTCCATTCGGGAATGGAATCATTCGTGATACAAACGTCCGTCCATCATCCGAAATTGGCGATGCACGCCATGGGTCGACACAAGGGGCACCATTCGGAACGTTCCTTAGAGACAAAAACACATCGTTTCAGCGAGGCAGACCCATTTGGGCTATTGTTTGACACAGCACACGAATCGTGGTTCCATACCGATAGTCACCGATTTTCGTGCGTTTAAGGTTACTTTGTTTGTAGACCGTTTTTTTTGGTCCGCAAATGAACTGTCGGACCGGGACTCTGTCACTATTTTCCTACCCATCTGTTTTCCCGTTTTATCGATTTATTTTCAGCACCTTCCACAACGGGACGATCGCTGTTTCTGTTTCTTTGTTCCTGTGACACAACCAACACAACCAACTTGTCACGTCTTACCTACCGGTACGG
Source organism: Pseudo-nitzschia multiseries (assembly GCA_037355745.1). Classification (NCBI taxonomy): domain Eukaryota; phylum Bacillariophyta; class Bacillariophyceae; order Bacillariales; family Bacillariaceae; genus Pseudo-nitzschia; species Pseudo-nitzschia multiseries. The sequence goes on from CM074789.1 coordinate 5,656,222, forward strand.
TATATCCTCTCTGGCCACAACGTTCGTAAATTGCAACCGGGTTCGACAACGAATAGCCAAAAGTCGAAACGGCGAATGAAATTGATTCGCAGTACCGTTACATATCCGGTACCAGCGGTCGCTTATTGAGGAATCGTTCACCAACCAACATCGAAGAACCGATTCTTTGACGATTGACGATTGACGATTGACGATTGATCTATCCATTCATCCATTCATTCATTCATCCATTCATCCATCCATTCATTCATCCATTCATTCATTCACTCACTCACTCAATCGACGGCTGTTTGCTGGATGAATTGATTGGTTGCTTAAAAAAAATAGCGTCCAACGTTGGAAGGTTGTTCTCTTGCTTGAGTGGAAGCTAATAACAAAAACAACAAGCTAGCAAGCAATCCAGAGACCAACAGTTATCGATCGATACGATACGGTTGTTGCTCCTGGCCGTCAGTCACACTACCTACATTCCATTGTTGTTGACTGCCGACGGAACCACTGGAATCCATCCAAAGAAAGAGCGTCGTCTCTGTATATATATATATATACATATATACACACACACACACACTATACTCGTCCCGGTCCTCTTGCACGATCACAATGAGAGCGACGAGACGCATAGTGTTCGTTCTTCTTCTGGGCCTCGTCTGCCTCTTCGCCACGGGGGCGGGCGAAGAGACAACGGCGGTCACAGCTGCCACGGACGATGCTGATGCTGCTGATGCTGCTGCTGCTGCTGATGCCGCCACTGACGACGCGGTGATAGACGACGCTGCCGCCGGAGAATCAGAAACCGGCGAAGGGGAGGACGGCGAAGGGGAGAACGGTGACGACGACGACGACGACGGCTTCGAAATCAAGGATTTGTTGCCGGGATTTGATGGGACGTCGAGCGACAATTTCGTCAAGAATTACATTCTGGGACGTCCGGAATATTACCAAGAAGTATACGATCCGGTGAGTGCTGCGGTCCGGGAACAATTATGATGATAATGATGCTGATGCTGATACTTATACTGATACTGATACTACGGATGGATGGATGGATGACAGAAACGTTCTGGTTGAGTTTTGGGGAGCCTTCATTCATCCACGCGAAGGTTGTCTCGCTCACTGCTACGGAGGGAGGTCTTTGTTGCACTGTACTACTCTAACCCCGATCTATCATTCCGTGCCGCGTCGAATGGAATCGAATCGAATCGAATCGAATCGAATCGTTGCAATCCCCAGCCACCTGTTGTTACGAAATTCAACGGCCTGCCCCGATTCAGCCACTCGGACGACTTTTCCTTACTACTGGGAGACACACCCGACAATTATTTCTTGGGACTCTTGTTCGTGGGAACATTCGTCACGACCATCTTTGTCTTTTGGGCCATTTCCATCTGCATCCTCAAGTGCATCGGACCGCAGCACGTAGGGTTCCTGGCGGGTTTCCCCTTTCGAGAGGAGGGCGTCAGGAGCGCCTGCGGCCGGGTCGTCTTCAGCGTCAGCGCGTGGATGATGATCATCTCCACCATCGTCCTGATCACCAAGGGGCTGACGGGACTACAGCAACTGTCCGATACGGTGGCCATGACCAACTACGACATCCAGCTCATCGAAAAAGAGGTCCAATCCATCGTCACCACGCTGCTGGTGGTCTCGGCCAAGACGTCACCCATCCGCGACGAGCTGGTCGATTTTCTCAAGCGAGATATTTGTCCGCTGGAACCGGGAAGCGACACGGAAGACCAGGTCCGTTCCGTCGGAGAAGACACCTACGATGCCATGATAGACCTCGACGATTTCATCGAGGGATACCTGACCGATGTCGAAGATGGGGTGAACCAGACCAACAAGTTCACCAACCGCGTCAAGGGCATAACCGATCGGGCACAATTTGTCAACAACCCCAAGGTCACGGCCGTCGTCTTTCCGTACTTTATCGTCCCATCCATATTGCTGGTAGCGATCTGCATGGGGTGGTGGGACGTCTTTAGCGAGACTTTTTACACGCTAATCAACTGGGTGATCCTGCCCCTGCTGGTTGTGATGACCGCGGGGGCGATTGTGGCCGGGGCATGGCTGATCATTGCCGTCGAGGCCAACGCCGATCTCTGCATCTCGGCCGGGGCACCGGAAGGCACGATCCTCGGCATCCTCAACAACCTAGACCTGGAAGACGACAGTGGGAGCGAGTCGAAGGACCTGAACGGGCCGTCGGACAATTTTTTCTATGACGTCATGGTATTTTACACGTACCAGTGCACGACGCCGAATCCGTGGGCATTTCTGGAGGGGCACTACGCAGATTTGGTGAGTAAAATAACATATATATATACATGTATGCGGGTTTCGTGGCATCGCTATTGCGATTGCTTTTGGATTGGGTGTTTCGGAGTGGTGAAAATCCGCGTATGCTGCTCATACTGGAGTTCATCGAATTATTGATACCATACCATTCTCACATCACAAACACACTGTTCTCTCCATTCCTCGTCTTCTTTCTTACAATTTTTTATCGTCCAGGCACGAGGAAAAGCCATCCTTGGAGAATTCATCCGATCCATCGAAGACACGACACTCGAACAGTTGTCCCAGGAGTGCGGGCAAGAATATGGACCCATTGTAGAGTTACTGATTCAACTTCAAGACCTCATTACCATTCTGTCCCAGACATCAATTCGGGCACTGACTTTGATGTCCTGTCGAAACATCGTCCCATTGTACACGGCGTCGATATATGATGCCACGTGCACACAGGCTCCTGTCTCGTTCATGTGGGTTTTTGCATGCACCATGTGCATTGCCTTTTTCGGAATGATGTGCATTATGTTTCGTGGAGCCTATTATCCCATCGACTATTACTATTACGATTCCCGGAAGGGAGAGAGAGATTTGTACCCCACCGACGAAGATAGCTACGACGATCACAACCTGGCGGATACTCCTTGCAACGATTTGGTGTTGAAGGAACAGGAAGAGCAATGCATCGACGTCCTGGAATCCTTGGAGGATATTACCTTTGGCGAACTGGATGTATACCTGGACGACGAGAAAAAAGAATACGACGAAGACTCTTTGGATGAAAGGGACACCTCGGGTCGATACGAAACGGATGTAGGCACCGAAATTGGCTTCGAGCAGGATATTAATGGTGATTTATATCCAACTAGCGAAAACGAAATGGATGAGGACTTGTTCGAGGACGAGGGAACCCTCAAGAACACTGATGCTGATCACAATTGTGACGGCACGTACGGTGATGATACCCACGATGATAACCAAACAAGAACATCCACGATGGGAGAAAACGAGTCGTGCTGATGAAATCAAATGTCGCTGAAGATCTAGGCGGTCTTTGGGGATGCACGCACGCATCCATTCCTCCACGTACAAACGCCATGCGCAACAAATGTGCGATATTCGACGGATCAAATAAACGCTCGCGGGGGTCACTGTGCTGTACATAGAATAGGTTTCTCTACCGGCTTTTTCCATCTCCCTCCAACCCACAGAACACAGGGACGGGTTGCTCTGGGTCGGATTCTTCCATCTTTTGCTTTAGAACAAGAAGCATTTTCTTGGTGGTGAGTGAAGAAACTCGTAAGAACCAAACCATATATTTGTATTCGACGATGAATTGTCGGGAATACATAACAAAACTATCTATCTGCCTGCCTCTCTTTCAGGGTAGCAACGGCAGATGCTGTAGTAGTAATAATGATAACAGATAGGGACTGTAACATTGAAGAATGCGTTGACTAAAATTTTGTTGTACTTTCCAGGGCCAGCAAGCAAGACTTCATTATTGTTCTTTGAAAGTAAAGCGGCTGGCTCTCCATTGTTACTATGCTATCCTCTTCCCCAATCTTTTTCAAATAGGACATGCCACAGAATGTAACGTCACAGCACAAAACCTTGATTTGATTGTACAAAACTACTCCGTACTTCGTAATATGAAGTAATCGTACTACTTGGAGAGAAGACATAAAATTTTGTACTTCCTCCGTTTCAAAATAATCTCCCTTTACACACATACGGTACGAAGTTGTTGTGTAGAGATCAATTTTTAACCGATTAAGATTGTTCTTTTTGGGTTGAACTATCCTCAACCAAGTCCTCGTGACGGGTTAAACGTTAGAGATGTCGGTGGTGTTGCTGCCTTTGTTCATATGGACTTAAAGAGTGACTATCACGCCGAAAGTGATTTTACCGGTTGGAAGGGTTCTACTCCTCCTCCTTGAAACGTCCGCATACTTCCACATGCAAGCTAAGAAACTGATTTTTTGTAGGGGCATAGTGGGTGGTTATAAAAAGTGAGAACATTCTTGGTCCAAATACCCACGTACGTCATCAATGTAGCAAGTACAGTCAAGTCCTTCAAGCATTCTGTTGTGATGCGCTCAGCAACAATATTGCCACTGATCTTTACTCCCATAGGCAAGCGCTTGCACCTGAATAATCCATAGAGCGTTGTAATAGTGCACAGCTTCTGGCTCTCTTCATCCAGTTGAAAGCAGTAATATTGCATGGATAAGTCAATTTTGTAATGATATCTTGTATCCTTAGTAGAGGGAAAGGCTTCCTGTTGATGAGCTTGTTCAATTTGCAAAAGTAGGAAACCCATCTCACTCTGTTATCCTTCTTTGGTATGATGAATGTTGGAAAAGCCGAATTGGATGGACCGCATGGCTCAAGAACGCCATCCCTTGTCAAGCTGGCAAGAGCTTTTCTGAATATCTCTTCTCTCTGATAGGCAACTGAATAGGGCTTCATATGAATAGGCTTCATCGTCTTCCAGTTCAATGTGAATTTTTCTGTGTGGGTAGAAGCAAGCTAAATCACCATTGAATGCTACCTCGTGCTTCTTCATGAGCATATACTAATTTTTTTGCTTTTCATCCGCGCTCATGTGTTCTTGTGATTGCTGTGCCACCTATGCTGCTGCCAGGACTTCACAAGCGTCACCACATTCTCTTGCATCACCATGTTTGAAGTATGATTGCAAGAGGCTTCATTTTAATGCAGCACATCAGTGGTACAGATACTAATTGCGCTGATATACTACTCACCAAGCATTGGGGACACTCAGCCATGTATCCATTACTCAAGCTCGTAGTGCACAACTTCTGTGGTAATATTGGAGACCTGTTACAAGATGATGAAATTGACAGCTATTAAGGACACATGGATGGGCTACAGCATGGAAACATGGGGAGTATGAAATTGCTTTTGCCTCCATATCACGTGTGACTGGATCCAGGTCATGTGATTGCAATTGAAGATATGCCATTTGTGACTGGCTTCAGGTCATGTATTTTTGGGGCACATTGCATATGATTACATCCAGCTCATGTATTTTCATCATGTGCAAACGGGGCTTTTTTTTCAAGTCATGTATTTTTAGGGCATATTGTAAATGACTGCATCAAGCTTATTCATTTTAAGGTGACCGGGAAAGGACAATTCCAATATACTGGTAATCCAAAATTACTTGCGCGCATGCAGGGCTTAGTTTGCATATTTTTAGGAAAACACAGCAGAGGTTACTAGTAATACACTGTCGTGCTCCGCGCCAGGGATGCCAATTGATGCTCCGCTCTGCAGCAGGGATCATACAGTATATATATACATATATATATATATATATATTAAGAGTAGGATAGTACCTAACTTTCAAAAGTGTACATTTGTACCTTTTGAAAGTGTAAAGTTAACCCCATTCCCATTCAATTCCTTCCGTATGGAAGTTATTACAGCACAGTACTCTAAGCTATGTACATACGGACGGACGGACGTTAGTACAGCACAGCAAATTGGACTGCTGGCGCGCAAGCAAAATACAGCATCTAAAATACAGTGTGTGCGACATAGCAGCAACAGCAACAGAGCAACCTTGCTCCCCCAGCAAGCTCAAGCTCTTTATCTCATGCCTCTCAATTTATTTGATTACACTCCTCAAACCTTGCAATCTGCTTTCATGCAGCACCCAGCATTGCAGAACTACAAGCTTAAGATCTTACTGACTGTGTCAAGAGATTTGATAATGAGAATAGATCTGATTGAGTACTTGCTCAATCATAGTGGATATCAAAGAAAAATTGGACCACATCAGATGGGCACCTCAACTAGTCTGCAGCTCTTGCTCCTTTTGCTATTTGTCCTGCGTTGCCTTTGGATTGAGTCAGCTCTGCAATCACTTTTGAAAGGAAATTGACAATATCCCTTTCTGTGAATCAGATAAAAGGGTTCTAATGAATGCCAATAACCTGACTCCGGCCGTGAAAATTTAAAAATCCAAGTATACCAATCAAATCATAGAGATTGGGGTAATGATAGTGTCCAAACATTGTGAACTTCGTGGGGAAATCTTAGGAATTGAGTACATGTCATACCGGACTAATCATAATGAATGGAAATAAATTTGACTTTCTTTGACACCAATAAATATGCTTAATTTTCTCTGATAATGAAAGTATTATGGCTGACCATATGTGCCAACAACAAAAATGCTGACAAGATACTAACTTGAGAGTGCTTGACATGATGGTTTCCCCTAATGCCTGAGTTGTGACTGTATCATTCAGACAAGTATGGTACTGCTCTGCCATGAAAGTAAACTATAGATGACTTGAAAAAGTCAGTTCAGTAGTTTGAATCATATCCATCATAGAGTTGTTTGTGAAATCAGATGTGTAGTCCAACTGCAAGACCTGGAGGTACTGTATTCTGACAACATTTACGGTATCATAACAAATAACAAGATAAATTTTATAACCCATATTAACATGAAAAGAGGCATTTTCAAAATCAAAATGGAGATATAGAAACCAGTTGCAAATAGTGTGGCATTGTGTAGTTCAAGTTATCATTTTTTTAACTGAATAGTAGTGCTGGTCACAAATAGGTTGTTTGTTGGCACGGCCATCCGGAGGTTGCACGCTTTGAGAGGACTTGTTAGAACCACCAAGAAGAATTTAAGGGGGGGGGGGGGGGCAAGAGAAACTATTTCATTGTTGGTTCTTTTAACTTCAGAGGCAAATGAGCGTGACACAAACTACTTTGGTAATCTACTTGCGTCCGATAACTGTCCAGCGACCCTTTTTTTTTTCGTCGCAAGGTACTTTCGCCACCCTTGCTTGTGTGTAATTTTGACACAAGCCCCCCCTGTGATTCAGTAGCTTTGTATCAAGCTCGTTTTTCTAGCTCTCAATCCCTGGTTCGCGATTATTTTTTTCCTTGGGTCATGAATAATTATTATTAATTTTTAATATAACACACCCGTACAATTAAATGCTTGTGTTCGCGGATCACACCTACTAAAATTAAATACGCAAGGTTATGACTCACAACCGAGCCCCTCCTGTGATTTGGTAGCTTCGTATCATACTCATTTTTCTAACTCTCAATCCCTGGTTCGCGATTATTTTTTTCCTTGGGTCATGAATAATTATTTTTAATTTGTAATATCACCTACCCGTACATTCGCGAATCACACCTACTAAAATTAAATACGCAAGGTCATGACTCACAACCCTTAAAATGTATCTCCATTGCTTGCGACACACTACCCTTACAATTTAACACTTGGGCTTGCCACACAACCCTTAAAATTTAACACCATCACTTGCAACTACCTACCACTACAGTTGAATTTTTCGGGTCAAGAATTTGTCTAGTAGTATTATATGCAAAATATGTATGATAGGTACGAGTACTTCTTTCCGTACATTTTAGTCATTTGTGTCACACAATCTACTATTTGCAACCATGGTATGCAATGTATGTAAGATAAGTACCTTTTACCCTAATCACTCTCCCCGAAGATTTACCCGTGTCGTAGGTGTGAACCAACCCGCGTCAAATTAGTGAGTGGACTTACACAATGAACACTAACGATTCTGACAACAATGCCTAAACTTCCTCCAATTGGCCAAGCAATTGCATCAATACAGGATCAATATAGCTGTCATCCTTGTTTTCCTCTTCAAAAAGACTACTGGCAACAATGCCACCATCTTTTGATACAGTAGGGTTTTTTTCTGACTTGAATCTTTCCAGCATCATTTTCTCCAAATTTTTACCCGTTTTGGGATCTTCTCTTAATGCTTGTACCTTCTCGCATAATCTAGCAAACACTTGCCTTGCTCCGCTGTTCTGTTCCGTTTGATTGTTCCATTTTGTCATGCCGTTTCATCCCTTCATCCTTCTTATGTCCTTTTGTTGGTTTGTTGTTCCTGAAAAATTAAAATAAGAGAAAGAAAGATCAGAAGCAAATAGAATCTCCAACAAATTGCTGTCATTGTCACTCACTAGTCTTTCTCATTGTTTTTTCATTGCCAATCCAATGTTTCTGTGCTTTTCGTTTTTTTAAATACCGTGCCGACCAAGAAGGATGCGTTCCTTTTTGTGTGGTTTTGATTTGGGGTATGTACAGTTTTCCGTGTGTGTACAGTTTTTTTTTGTGAACTTTTATGTTGTTCCATTCTGTTGTTCTGTTCCATTGTTCCGTTCCATTGTTCCGTTCTGTTTCATTGGTTGTTCTATTTTAAGTGCCCTCCTTTCCTTCGTCGGTTTGTTTGATTGTTGTTCTGTTTCAATAAAAGTAAAAATAAAAATAAAAGAAAGAAAGATCAGAAACAAATGGTATCTCTAACAAGTTGCCGTCATTGTCACTCACTGCTGTTGTTCTGTTGTTCCATTCTGTCATTTCTTTTTTTTAAATTCGTTGTTCCATTTTGAGTGTCGTTCTTTCCCTTGTTGGTTTGTTTGATTGTTGTTCCATTTCAATAAAAATAAAAGAAAGAAAGATCAGAAACAAATAGAATCTCCAACAAATTGATGTTATTGTCACTGACTAGTATTTCTTCTTTGTTGTTCGGTTGTTCCATTGTTCCATTGTTCCATTGTTCCATTGTTCCGTTGTTCGTGACTGTCCGACAACATTCATTTTCCCTGCTTCAAAAAACTGTGCCAATCAAGAAGCATGTGTTGCTTTTGTGTGGTGGTTCCGTGTATACAGTTTTTCATGTGTGTGTGGTTTTGTGTGTGTTGTGTGTGTTGTGTATGCTATGCACCCTGACTTCTTCCATGTGCCTGGCTTGTGCACGGCCTTTATTTTTTATATAAGTAAAGCATGTACCAGTGCAAGCAACCCCTCCCGCGCCATAATTTTTTCAAAGAGGAAATTGTGATTACACAAAGGTTATGTATCTAAATCCCCAACCCATCTGTAGAATCTGGTAGCCAGTCAGTGGCTCAAAACTCCCTTGGGTCAGTATGGTACCTACCTCGTACACTTTTTGCAGCACAGTACCCAACTATGTACCTTTTTGCATGCAATATTAGCTACAACTAGTAGTACTGATAATATCCGCACCCTTTTTTTAGTCTGAGAATAATAAAAAAACAGCACCTCCATTTCAATTAAACAACTTATGAATTATTTTCATTTGACACTCACTATAATACAATTTGGTGATTGGATTATACAAAGTAAATGTTCTTCCTATTATGGACTCAACCTCATACTTTGCCTGTCATTACCCAATAAGTCATTTTGTGCCCTGGATTTGCACCAATAATATTCTCTTGTGTGCCGTTTGGAGAGACAAACCACAACAGTTTCAGCAATCTGTGGGGCAATATTGTTATCAATATGCATCATAGGAGTCATGAAAAATTATTCATGGCCTGGACCGGATATTTTGTAAGTCATTACCCAATCAGTCAGTTTGTGCCCTGGATTTGCAACAAAAATACCCTCTTGTGTGTTATTTGGAGACACAAACCACAACATTTTCAGCATTATGTGTGGCAATGTTGTTCCCAATATGCATCAGATGAGTCATGAGAAACATATTCATGCACGGCACCAAAAACTTTGAGAGTCATTACCCAATATTTTTCCTCCAAATCCAGTACCCAAATGCACTCATTAGTTTGTGACAAACCAACCACCACATATAAATCACTTCTGTTTCTTTCATCTTTCATTTTATCCAAAATAGGAACAATATTCATTGACCTATCACCAAAAATATCTGATTCTCTAATTTTTAATTGCAAATTAGTGTGTATTTTCCCTCCAAATACAGTACCCAAATGCACTCATTAGTTTGTGACACACCAAACATCACACATAAGTCACTTCTGTTTCTTTCATGATTCATCTTATCCATAACAGAAACAATATTCATGGACTAATCACCAAAAATATCTGATTTTTTATTTTCTAATTGCAGATTAGTGTGTATTTTCCCTCCAAATCCAGTACCACACAAACCATCACAGATAAGTCACTTCTGTTTCTTTCATGATTCATCTTATCCATAACAGGAACAATATTCATTGAGTAATCACCCAAAATATCTGATTTTCTAATTTTAATTGCAAATTAATGTGTATTTTTCCTCCCATTCCAGTACCCAAATGCACTCATTAGTTTCTGACAAACAAACTATCACACAAAACTCACTTCTGTTTCTTTCCTCATTCATCTTATCCATTATAGGAACAATATTCATGGACTAATCACAAAAATTATCTGATTTTATAATTTTTAATTGCAAATTAGTGTGCATTTTTTCTCCAAATCCAGTACCCAAATGCAGTCATTAGGTGGTGACACACAAAGTATCACACATAATTCACTTCTGTTTCTTTCATGATTCCTCTTATCCATTACAGGAATAATATTCATTGACTAATCACCCAAAATAACTGAAACTCTAATTTTTAATTGCAAATAAGTGTGTATTTTTCCTCCAAGTCCAGTACCCAAATGCACTCATAAGGTGGTGACACAGAAAGTTTCACACATAACTCACTTCTATTTCTTTCATGATTCATCTTATCCATTACAGGAACAACATTCATGGACTAATCACCAAAAATATCAAATTTTCTATTTTCTAATTGCAGATTAGTGTGTATTTTTCCTCCAAGTCCAGTACCCAAATGCAGTCATTAGTTTGTGTCACACAAACTATGACACAAAACTCACTTCTGTTTCTTTCGTGATTCATCTTATCCATAACAGGAACAACATTCATGGACTAATCACCAAAAATATCTGATTTTCTATTTTCTAATTGCAGATTAGTGTGTGTTTTTCCTCCAAGTCCAGTACCCAAATGCAGTCATTAGTTTGTGTCACACAAACTATGACACAAAACTCACTTCTGTTTCTTTCATGATTCATCTTATCCATAACAGGAACAACATTCATGGACTAATCACCAAAAATATCTGATTTTCTAATTTCTAATTGCAAATTAGAGTGTATTTTTCCTCCAAATCCAGTACCCAAATGCAGTCATTAGTTTGTGTCACACAAACTATGAAACAAAACTCACTTCTATTTTTTTCATGATTCATCTTATCCATAACAGGAACAGTATTCATGGACTAATCACACAAAACTCACTTCTGTTTCTTTCATGATTTATCTTATCCATGACAGGAACAATATTCATCGACTAATCGCCAAAAATATCAAATTTTCTAATTTTTAATTGCAAATGAATGTGTATTTTCCCTCCAAATCCAGTACCCAAATGCACTCATTAGTTTGTGTCACACAAACTATGAAACAAAACTCACTTCTGTTTCTTTCATGATTCAACTTATCCATTACAGGAACAATATTTATGGACTTATCACCCAAAATATCTGATTTTCTAATTTTTAATTGCAAATTAGAGTGTATTCTTCCTCCAAATCCAGTACAGAAATGCACTCATTAAGTGGTGACACACAAACTATGACAGATAACTCACTTCTGTTTCTTTCATGATTCATCTTATCCATTACAGGAACAACATTCATGGACTAATCACCAAAAATATCAAATTTTCTATTTTCTAATTGCAAATTAGTGTGTGTTTTTCCTCCAAATCCAGTACCCAAATGCAGTCATTAGTTTGTGTCACACAAACTATGACACAAAACTCACTTCTGTTTCTTTCATGATTCATCTTATCCATGATAGGAACAATATTCATGGACTAATCACCAAAAATATCTGATTTTCTAATTTTTAATTGCAAATTAGAGTGTATTTTCCTCCAAATCCAGTACCCAAATGCACTCATTAGTTTGTGTCACACAAACTATGAAACAAAACTCACTTCTGTTTTTTTCATGATTCATCTTATCCATAACAGGAACAGTATTCATGGACTAATCACACAAAACTCATTTCTGTTTCTTTCATGATTCATTTTATCCATTAAGGGAACAACATTCATGGACTAATCACCAAAAATATCTGATTTTCTAATTTTTAATTGCAAATGAATGTGTATTTTCCCTCCAAATCCAGTACCCAAATGCACTCATTAGTTTGTGTCACACAAACTATGAAACAAAACTCACTTCTGTTTCTTTCATGATTCAACTTATCCATTACAGGAACAATATTTATGGACTAATCACCCAAAATATCTGATTTTCTAATTTTTAATTGCAAATTAGAGTGTATTCTTCCTCCAAATCCAGTACAGAAATGCACTCATTAAGTGGTGACACACAAACTATGACAGATAACTCACTTCTGTTTCTTTCATGATTCATTTTATCCATTACAGGAACAACATTCATGGACTAATCACCAAAAATATCTGATTTTCTAATTTTTAATTGCAAATTAGTGTGTGTTTTTCCTCCAAACCCAGTACCCAAATGCAGTCATTAGTTTGTGTCACACAAACTATGACACATAATTCACTTCTGTTTCTTTCATGATTCATCTTATCCATGATAGGAACAATATTCATGGACTAATCACCAAAAATATCTGATTTTCTAATTTCTAATTGCAAATTAGAGTGTATTTTCCTCCAAATCCAGTACCCAAATGCAGTCATTAGTTTGTGTCACACAAACTATGACACAAAACTCACTTCTGTTTCTTTCATGATTCATCTTATCCATTACAGGAACAATATTTATGGACTAATCACCCAAAATATCTGATTTTCTAATTTTTAATTGCAAATTAGAGTGTATTCTTCCTCCAAATCCAGTACAGAAATGCACTCATTAAGTGGTGACACACAAACTATGACAGATAACTCACTTCTGTTTCTTTCGTGATTCATTTTATCCATTACAGGAACAACATTCATGGACTAATCACCAAAAATATCTGATTTTCTAATTTTTAATTGCAAATTAGTGTGTGTTTTTCCTCCAAACCCAGTACCCAAATGCAGTCATTAGTTTGTGTCACACAAACTATGACACATAATTCACTTCTGTTTCTTTCCTCATTCATCTTATCCATGATAGGAACAATATTCATGGACTAATCACCAAAAATATCTGATTTTCTAATTTCTAATTGCAAATTAGAGTGTATTTTCCTCCAAATCCAGTACCCAAATGCACTCATTAGTTTGTGTCACACAAACTATGAAACAAAACTCACTTCTGTTTCTTTCATGATTCAACTTATCCATTACAGGAACAATATTTATGGACTAATCACCCAAAATATCTGATTTTCTAATTTTTAATTGCAAATTAGAGTGTATTCTTCCTCCAAATCCAGTACAGAAATGCACTCATTAAGTGGTGACACACAAACTATGACAGATAACTCACTTCTGTTTCTTTCATGATTCATTTTATCCATTACAGGAACAACATTCATGGACTAATCACCAAAAATATCTGATTTTCTAATTTCTAATTGCAAATTAGTGTGTGTTTTTCCTCCAAATCCAGTACCCAAATGCAGTCATTAGTTTGTGTCACACAAACTATGACACAAAACTCACTTCTGTTTCTTTCATGATTCATCTTATCCATGATAGGAACAATATTCATGGACTAATCACCAAAAATATCTGATTTTCTAATTTTTAATTGCAAATTAGTGTGTATTTTTCCTCCGAATCCAGTACCCAAATGCAGTCATTAGTTTGTGTCACACAAACTATGAAACAAAACTCACTTCTGTTTTTTTCATGATTCATCTTATCCATTACAGGAACAGTATTCATGGACTAATCACACAAAACTCACTTCTGTTTCTTTCATGATTCATCTTATCCATGACAGGAACAATATTCATCGACTAATCACAAAAAATATCTGATTTTCTAATTTCTAATTGCAAATGAATGTGTATTTTCCCTCCAAATCCAGGACCCAAATGCACTCATTAGTCTGTGACACAACCAACTATCAAAGATAGATCACTTCTGTTTCTTTCATGATTCATCTTATCCATAGCAGGAACAACATTCATGGACTAATCACCAAAAATATCAAATTTTCTATTTTCTAATTGCAGATTAGTGTGTATTTTCCCTCCAAATCCAGTACCCAAATGCAGTCATTAGTTTGTGTCACACAAACTATGACACAAAACTCACTTCTGTTTCTTTCATGATTCATCTTATCCATGATAGGAACAATATTTATGGACTAATCACCCATAATATCTGATTTTCTAATTTCTAATTGCAAATTACAGAAATTATCTAGTACGAAAAGCGTGTAGAAAGATACTGTAGTAGAAAGATACGCAAATTCAATACCAGAAATTATCTAGTACGAAAAATGGTGTAGAAACCTACTGTCGTAGGATGCTACACAAATGCGTTACGAGAAATTATCTAGTATGAAAATGGTGTAGAAAGCTACTGTTGTAGAAATCTACGCAAATTCAATACCACAAATTCTCTAGTACAAAAATTGTGTAGAAAGCTACTGTCATAGGATGCTACACAAATGCGTTACCAGAAATTATCTAGTACAAAAAGTGTGTAGAAAGCTACTGTCATAGAAAGCTACGCAAGTTCAATACAAGAAATTGTCTAGTACAAAAATGGTGTAGAAAGCTACTGTAGTAGAATGCTACACAAATTCATTACCGGTAAAAACACCTTCACACGTGTGGTACGTACGAGTACTACCAGCACCGGTACTGTACATGAAAAATCTCACTATCACCGGTATATGAAAAATCTCACTGTATCACAAGCTGAGAACGTTAACTAAAAAATCAGGGCACTATTCTTTATTGTTCTATATTCAAAACGCGCGCGCTGCGCGATATTACTTACTTAAAGTTGTCAACTTAATTAAGAAAGTCAAATGATTCTATATTGTTCTATATTTAGTGAATTAGATTTCACAGGTTATGTATCGATTTTTGTTTTCGAACACACACACACACACACACACACACAAACAGGGATACTGAAAAAAATTGAATTTCATGTAGATTCAGTACTGAGAAAAAAATTTGAACGATGAGGCGAAAAAAATTTGGACTTCGTGAAAACACTCACACTGCTGATTTTACAGTGTGATTTTACAGTGTGATTTTCTTTTCTTTTCGAGGCAAAAAATACTCTTTTCCCTTCATAATCTTACCGAACTTATCTTGAGCAGAGTTGCTTTACCGTACTTGTATGATAAAGCACTCCATCTGAGAATGTGGGATCCCATTGAACTGATCAGCAATGATCACTAGTAGGCAGGGAATTCAGGCTCAAGATATTTTAGTCCGAAATAACTGCCTTGGCTGAGAAAAGAATTGGACGGCATTGGATGAGAGAGGAATTGCTGGATAGATATTGTTTGGACTGCAGCCTTACATATACGTCTTGAAAGCAAGAAATCTGCACCCATTGCCTATATATCAACAGGATCAAGATCCAGTTTTTCGTGATAGAGGAGTAAGAAGTCTGCAAATCTACGGCAGCGACAACAACGAATCTGTGGCAAACGGTACGAACGAGAGATAGAGAGAGAGATAGAGATAGAGAGAGATAATGACGCCTACATTCTACATTGCCGATGATGTATTCCTAAACTCTGTTTTTCTTCTTATTTTCATAGAGCCGGAACAGGAACAATGGATATCAACCAATCGTCAGCATCAACGAATCGACAGTATCCTCAACGAATCCACCGTATCAACGAATCAACTGTATCAACGAATCGACCGTATCAACGAATCAACAAATCAACAGCATCAACAATGGGAGCAGACGGCAACACAGGTGACCCGCAACACGGCAACGGGGTAGGTTAGCATGTAAATTATATTATTCTGTTGTTATTATTTTCTCTACATCAATAGATACTACCCCATTTTGTTAAATTATCATATATTGTTATAGATCCGCAACAGCAACAACAATCTAAACAAATCCACAGGATGAATCAACGGCAACAAATCAACAACAGCAATCCAACCGCAAAACACCGCTGCTGGCTGCTGGCATCCTGCTGCTTGAAACGCCGCTCCAAAACGCCGCCCAAAATGCCGCTGCTGGCTTCCTGCTGCTCCGCTCCAAATGCCGATGCTTGCTGCTGGCTTGCTGCTGCTCCTCCAAAACACCACTCTGCCAGTTGCTGTTGCTGTTGCTCTCGCTAGTTGCTGTTGCTGTTGCGCTCGCTAGTTGCTGTTGCTGTTGCGCTTGCTCGTCGCTGTTGCTGTTGCTCTTGCTAGTTGCTGTTGCTGGTTGCTGTGGCTCTTGCTGTTGGTGTTGCTCTCGCTAGTCGCTGTCGCTGTTGCTGTTGCTCTCGCTATTTGCTGTTGCTGTTGCTATCACTAGACGCTATCACAGCTGCTGGCTGCTGGCTTCCTGCTACTTCAAAACGCTGCTGGCTTCCTGCTGCTCCAAAACGCCGCTGGAAATGCCGCTGCTCGCTGCTGGCTTCCTGTTGCTCCAAAACGCTGCTGCTCGCTGCTGGCTTCCTGCTGCTCCTCCAAAGCGTAGCTCCAAAACGCCGCTCAAAACTGCTGCTCCAAAACGCCGCTCCAAACGTCACTGCTTGCTGCCTGCTGCTCGCTGCTGGCTTCCTGCTGCTCGAAACGCTGCTCGAAACGCCGCTCGAAACGCCGCTCCAAAACGCTGCTTGATTGCCGTTTGAATACCCTTCCCAATCAAAATCGAAGTAGAGTAACGTGTAGGTATTTGAGTTGGTGTCATTTTGTACTAGTTGTACGGTGGTGAGCCCTCATGGTCTGTTCTACAGTAGGAGAAATAGAATGGTCATCAAAATGGAAATGGTGTTTGGATCTTCCTAATTTGCCGTTCGATCGCCCTTTGATTGTCATTCCTGGTCAGCAAATCAGTAGAGTACCGTAACATCCTGGTGTTCAAACCTGGTAGGATTTATACATGTCTGCCTCCATTCTCTCCTTTATCCAAGGGGAAAGAGATGGGTCGGAGTAGGGCCCGTAGTTGTCGTTGTCTTTGCCAGTTTGAATACCCTTCCCAATCAAAAATGAAGTAGAGTAACGTGTAGGTATTTAAGTTGGTGTCATTTTGTACTATTTGTATGGTGGTGAACCTTCATGGTCTGTTCTAGTGAAGGAGAAACAGAAGGGTCGTTTCAGGGTTGTCAAAATGGAAGTTAATGACATCAGGTGATTTCGATGATTGGAATTCCTGTCAAAAATAAATCATGTCTTTGAGGGTTTTTCTGCTGTGTTTGCAGGGTCTTTTCACTTGTTCTTTTTTTGAAGAGATTTCAGTGTACAGAGCACACACATGTTCATTACTCGTAGACTTGTACATGGTTTTTGTACTGTGTATTTATTGTGGTATTTTTATAATGTACACAGTGTGTTACTAAGTGCAGTTAACAGCATGTTGCGAAGATGAGAGAAAATCATGTGTGGGTAAGAAGTTTGACACAAAATATTGTTCATCATGACAACTTTATGATATCCCTAACCCTGAAATTTTTGAGTCCTTGGGGAGAGTTTTTGTCGCAACCTGAGGGGGGTTGAAACTCTTCACCACAAAATCTTGTGAATTTAAAAAATTGCCCCTGCGCATAACAAAGGCAGGGTCGATTTTATGAAAATAGGGCTTGCGAGGGGTTGCGTTGGGTCGCGTGACAGTTATCGGACGTTGTAGGCAAAGTAAATTTTTGGTCGCACCAAAGTAGATTGGGCCGCCACCAAAGTAATTTTTGTAATCTGTTTTGCGCAACCAAGTTTACTTTGCTAATCTACTCCGTGACTAGTTCACTTAACAAATCTACTTCAGTAATCTACTTTGCCAAGCCAATCTACTTTGGTAATCTACTTTGCCAAGCCAATCTACTTTGGTAATCTACTTCACTGAGCAAATCTGCTTCGGTAATATACTTTGCTGAGCAAATCTACTTTGCTTAATTACTTCAGTTCTCCTTAATCTACTTCAGTTCTCCTTAATCTGCTTTGGTTCTCCATTATCTACTTCAATTAAATGTTGTGGACCGTGTTAAATGTGTGTCTTGATATTTAACAATCTACTTTGTTGTTCAACAATCTACTTCGCTGTTACTTAATCTACTTTGCTCCTGTTGCTTAATCTCCTTTACTTAACAAATCTACTTGGATAATCTACTTCCCTGAGCAAATATATTTTGATAATCTACTTTACTGAGCAAATCTACTTAGGAATCTACTTCACCAAGCCAATTCACTTTGGTAATCTACTTCGCTGAGCAAATCTACTTTGGTTATCTACTTGTTCGCCGAGCAAATCTACTTCGCTAATCTACTTCGCAGGACCAAATATAATTTGCTCTTCTGTGACCAAATCCAGTCACTTACTGAAGTAGATTACCAGTTTTACCACCCTACTGAAGTAGATTAGATTACAGAAGTAGTTTTGCTTCAACAGACTCAATGCTAAAGAGTTTCCTTCAGCCCCCTCACTGTGCTAATTTTTTCTCCTTGCGCATGCAACCTCGGGACGGCCCAGCAGTACCTGACTGAAAAAAATGACCCCAATATATTCTCTTTTTTCAGTCTGGTCCCCCAAAAATCCTGCTTATGGCTTGATTGGGGAATTCAGTCCAGAAAATTGATTCTGGCTGCATACAACACACAATATTATTATGTTGTACGAAGCAGTACCAGTAGGTACGTACCGTAGTACCGTACCTAGCTACCGATATTAATTCTATCGAATCCCGAAGGAGGGGATCCCGGGATGACGTCATCTTGTGTCAAGGACAGCCATCCATTACAAGGAAGGATAGCGAACGGAACATCAGTCTTTGAAACGTATCATTCGCACACACGTGAACATAGTAAAAGGTAACACGTACTTTCTGTTATTCGAATTTAAACATACCGGTATTGTACCGAACCTACCTAAATATTTCGCTCCACGGTAACGATTGAATAATAAGCCCGTTGAAGTAAAGAGCATAGGAATCGTGTTTGAGCACGCGCTTCGCTGCTTATATTTATAAGTAATGTTTTCGAAAGAAAAATGAGTGGCTCTCCATACGTTCTGCGCCTTTTTTTCATCGCAAAGGATTCAGAATGATTCATGACGTCACAAAATGAAAATGACTGCTGTGTTCTTTGCTTCTTTGCACGTTCCCTCAATGCCCAAATAAGGCGTCTCACCAGGAGTCTCACTGGAACAGGGAATGATCAATTTAACCAACGATCACGATATATTTTTTCTAAATAACGATGACATCGATAGTAGGTAGCTACTCGAATCGAACTTGTTTTTAAAACGCGAAGAGAACTTTGAGTGATCTATAACAATTTTTTGCTATCTCTCTGGAGAACCTCATGTTACAGTGAGACATAATGACGGTACTCAGAACGCACCTTGAAAGATTCTTCTTATGAAATACTGAAGTAATAAACATCATTGGACGTTAGAGCGCGGGGTACGTAGCTGTTTTCGCTCTTGATGCCTTACGTGTTGCTTTTGAATTATTATAATTAGCATCATTGCCATCACTTCTTATTTGAATTCCATTACCGCGTAGTTCGTACCGATTACGACTCGGACTGAGTAGCAACGATGATGGTAAACCTTCTCGAATACAAAGGTTCTTTGCTTCAAGTGAGAACACAGCAATGCATCGTTCTCGGTAGAACCGTCTAGTCGAAGAGATTGGCAGATACACACTGGTTACACCAACAGTGTTTTACTCGTAATCGTAAGCAATAATAGTTTGAAGCTATGTGTTGTGTTTAGTTATGTATTCTAACGCGTCTAGTATCTATATAATGTCTTCCTTAAAGTCGTTTGAGCTAATGCAGTGAAATGAATGAACGAGAAAGTTTCAAAACTTCAAATATAAAAATCGCATCCTCCTCTCCATCACAGAAGTTTTCACAACTCCAAATCAAATATCTCATCGCTCTCTCCATCACTGAGGCAATCGTCGTTCGTGTATGGTACCTGTTGATGGAGAAAATATTGCTGCTCCCCGATAAACACGGGGGCACGCTGATTTAATACTGCTGTTGTGTCGTGATGATGATTCGTGCCTGTTTTTTATGGTTGATGCCGAATTCATCATTTGAGTCTGGACTTGTCGATCGGTAAGTGCTTGCAGAAGAAGATACAGCGGAGTGATGGTCTTGCTCTTGTTGTTGCTGGTTGTTTCGCAACAGATTTTTACGCCGGTGATCGATGATCCGGTTATACATTCGCCAGGTGGCGTAATCGTACAATTCGGAATCGCAATCTCTTTCCCTCGCGCTGTCTCGAGATTCCGAGCGATATCCGTCGATGATGCCAACGGGTCGTGCTCGATTGATAGCAATAGCTCTTGATCGTTGACGGGGGAGGCAGTGGGCAACTTGGGAGGACATCATGGTAGTAGCAGATGGTCTCTTGTACGTCTTCTTCTTGGTGTTTTTATTTGTCACGATTGTATTGACGTTGTCAGTTTGCGGTTTATGAGATTCTTGTCTTCTCGAACTCGAGTCACTGTGACAGTCACCTGCTTCGTCGAAATTCGGATTTCGATCGAGATGATCAGCAATTTTGTGAAGGTCAAGATTCTCCACTTGATTGACTTGATTCTTGTTAATTCCTTTTTCATTCCTGGGCCCTGGGCGAGTGTCTGCGGCGAGTTTCCAAGCTGGCTGACGACGCGCGTTGAAGTAATGTCCTTTCACGAGATTCCTCAACATTCAATCCCGCTTGAGTTTCCGGCGCACGATCCTCGTTGTTGACCTCGTACCCGTCTACTAATTCGATCGGCGAATTTAGTGTTCGTGACCTACGCTTTCGAATCGTGAGTGCAGTCTGACCGCCGACCAGCCGGGGGTCAAAAGGGGGGAGCAACGACAAACTATTCACGTTGTGCACGATTTTGTTGTCCTTGCTTTGTTTTCCCGCGTTTGTCGTTGCCTACTGGCCAAGTCGTTCTTGTCGTAAGGACCTCCTCGGGATGTAGAAGCTGTGGTGTTATCTGATGAGCTTCGTGGTTGAATACTTGGCGTGATGTATCACCACTAGTGGCTGCGTTTGGCGAGGCGATTCCGGCATACCATCCTAGAGTGACTGCTTCGGTAGTGTCGACCATAGAGCCGTCGTCGTCCGAAACTTCCATTCGGAAACCTTCCTCTGGAAAGCCCAATTGAGGAGAAAAGTAGGCATAATCGCTGAATACAGTGTTGTTCACGCTCATGAATGAAAGACGAGTGCGATGTAAATATTTTTTAAAGACGAATGCGATGTAAATAATTTTCTTTCGAGCAAAAAGGTATGCCGCTTCGGCAGTTACTAACGTTGTGCAAAAGAAAGGCTTCGGAAACTTAAACCGGATAAATGATTGGAACACTGCGGTGAAGTACCTCGTCGTCGGTGATAGCGTTTAATTGCTTGCTTTGATGTCCACTTTGTGAAGCACAAGGCCTTTGCTTAGGCGTTAAGCTCGTGTCTGTCGTGTGTCGTTAGTAAGGCGTTTGTTGCGGTTTTGCCGGTAGGCATGAAACATCATTATTTCGCGAAAAAGGTTTCTATTTTGACAAGTTCGTGCGTGTCTCTCTGCTAGTTGCGAATAGTACCTAACCGATGGGAATGTTATTCCCTCGCTGGTCGTTTGAAGAATATGAAGACACAGAATATCGAGAACAGAAAACCGAACAACAGAGGCAATAGAAATCTGATACACGTCACGGGCAAGTTGTAGTGATAGCCAATCAGAACCTCACTGCTTCCGAAAAAGACACGCACCCTTTTTGCAGGTTTTTCTGCAGGCTAGGAATTCGTTTGATTGGACTTGGCGAACCGGGGGGCTTCAGTTGAAATAGAGCAGATGGTTCCTACTATTGTGTGGTTGAGCAATGAGCCAAGATTTGAAATTGTGTGGTCGCTGGTGACTCATGGAATTAAGGCTATATGATTGGCATGAACGCTTTTGGCGAACAGATGGATGTTGAAGGCTGTTCCCTGGAGTGCACGGATTGGGCCTCTGTCGCACGCTCCGTTCGAACGATAGGAACCCGTCTTGCCGTCATCCGAAGTGATGTCTAGTCGGTGCGTACTCGTACTCGTACCGTGTACCATCATGTTTTTTCGATGATTGTACCGTATTCTGAACTTCTGTCTTTGAAAAATACCGCATTGGAGAAAAGAGCTTGTCAAATTTCGAGTGAATGAATCATCATTGAGATGATGTCGACTATATTCTGAAAAGAAGAATCCACGATCTCGACGTTTCGATGCCATCACGATGACAACTTTTACATCACGTTCACCATCAACAAAACCTTTAACTAAACAATAGAATCATACGGTACCCAAAAAATGATGTACCAGGTACAAGTACTTGCCGTTATGGTAAGGGCAATAAAAAATACTTCGTAATATCGTGTAGATGTTTGAATATTTTAACTTACCCGTTGAGATTTGAGAATGTAGCCTGTCAAATCAGGGAACAATTCGGAACGACAGTGACAACGGTATTCATCATGACATTTTGATGTTTGCACAACATAGCTGATACAGCATTGGAGAATGACCTTGTGACATCAAACAAGTCCGATTCCGTGACAAGAAGAATGCAAAGTAAAGCTGCTTTTGGATAAGTTTCGGCAATACCATGATATCCTGGCAAGACGAATGCACCAAGGAACCTACCGGTACTTTTTCACAAGTTTCGATGGAGAATTTGAAATACTTCCGTAGGCATTAGAGAACCAAGCTTGGCACAAGTTACGGTTCTGATGTGTTGCTGGCACGAAAGAATAGAGGCGGTGGTACTTCGCCACGAGGAACAGCAATCCGTTGTCCGGTGACCTGTGATTGTTGATCCAAGAAAGAATGTCAACGAAGAATACAAGTTATGTTTACATCTTCTGTTTCCTGACATTACCGATGTTTCAACAAGACATCAGCAAGTGTACCGGCACTTAGCCACGCTATTTTAAAAAGAAAATTTGTGAATAAATTAGATACGAGTGTGAACCAAGTCTGAGTTACTCCGAAGAGAGACAACCAAACCCTTGAGCAGTTCGCAGTTCGCAGTCGATGGACATGGACATGGTAACAAAAACCTGAATGAATGATATTGCTCTATAATGAACAAAATGGAATAAATTGGCCATTGCATTATGAATACTCAGCAGGACTAATTAGTTTTTAGAGATCAAATACTGTAGTTTTGTTCTACTTTCGATGCCGAAGCTGGTACGCCTGGCATGGTACGCAAGACAACCGGCTTCTCGACGAATGAAGTCGTGAAACCACTCAAGAATGAGTCGCTGTGCAGCAGTGAGTTAGGATTGCTGTCTTCTTCATTTGGTTCTGATTTCGAGAATTTCTTCCTCTATCATAAGTTACGACTTCAGTTGCCGGGATCAGGACGTGTGTTCTTCTGTCACGCTTCGTTTCGTTCCCGCTTTCACAGCACGCTCAGATCGACTCGCAAATTGATCATTCCTATCACGGGCCCTGCCCCGAGTGTCGCATAGAGATGATCCAATTGTTCGCACCTACCGTAGGTAGCATTCCCCAAAGAACAAGAACTACGAATCAAGGAGTAAGGGTAGCCCTGCGACGTTGGTGAAGGTGAAGATGAAGATTTCGATCCAAATCAGGCGACTTTTGAAACGAGGCCGGGACGCGTGCCTGCCCGCAGACATGCACGCGTCTGGAAGGTCCTTGTGAGATTCGCCAAACAGCAGCTATTCAGTACCGGTACACCGTGACAACGCCTCTTGTTGAGCAAAAGAGCTTCGGTATTGCATCAAACACTATCCTACGATGCGATGAGAAGCGATCCAGCCCGTCGAAGAAATATTGCTTTCGTTCCGTTCCGTTCCGTTCCGCCCCGTCCCGTCCCGTCCCATTTTTTTAAATTGCAAAGCAAACATTGCGCTTGCTTCCCACGAGGCTCGTGCTGCACTGCGCTTCGGCGATCGGTGCGTGCCTAGAAATTCAGCAATTCCAGGTCTTCCCGCACCCTGTCATCGCAGTCTTCCTCGTCGCTTTCCTCCTCGTTGTAATTTTCGTTGCCCTCCTCGTATTCCTCGGCCTGCAGCTCGAGCTCGTCTAGGTCGGGAAGGGGATACCGCAGTATCGCCGCGACCCCCGAGACCTGCTGGAGCTGCTGCCCCGACACGTGCAGGGTGGAAAAAACGTAGACGGTCCCTCCGTTGGCCCGGACGCTCTCCACCAGATCGACGTACTCCCTCCGGACCTTAGGAGAGGAGGCCCGAAAGAGCTGGTCCGTTACCAGGAGGGAATCGATTGCCATTTGTTCCGACGCCGATTTCACGTGGTGGTATCCGTAGTACGCCTTGTCGGGGTCGACGTCCATCATGCGCATGAATTTCTGTAGGACCGCGACTTCGTCCATGACCTTGGTGGATTCGATTTTCTTGCAAATGACCGGATCGGAAAAGACTTCCTCTAGGGCGTATTTGTGTCCGTTGGAGGCCTTGACCAGGACGAACTTTTCCCTGTTGACGGCCTCCATAAAGGGCCGATCGTCTCGCTTGAAGCACTCGTCCTTCAAATAGGCATAAAAATCGTCCTTGACGTACCCGGGGCTGCCGATGAGGACCGCCTTTATCTTGGAAAAGTCGACGTGACGCAAAATGGCCTGGTAGACGGCCTCGAAAAACCGATTAATGGCCTTGGCGTTGTTGCTGGATCCGGTTCTCTTCTTGGGAATGTTCGTTTCGATCCGGGCCTTGGTGAGGGTCATCGATCCGGTCACCACACAGACGTGTGCCAGCCCCATGTGCATCACCACCGCCGCCAGCTCGGCCTGTCGATCGGGATTGCAGGCCTCGTCCACCAGGTCCAGATAGATCTGGTCCCAGCACGTCTTTTCCAGCCCAAAGTTCTGGTGGAGCTCCAGCGTAAGGGTGTGGTGCGCACCCATTCGCACCATCTCGTTCTGGTTTTCGACGACGCCGCTGACCCGGACCTGCAGGGCGACCGGATCGAAATCGATTTTCTTGAGTCGGATGGTCAGCATCAGGCGCTTTTTGGAGCTGGTGGTGGACCCGGTAGAGGATTCCTTAACGACCTTTCGGACCGTCGTGCACCGCACAAGATCGCCGGCCCGCAGCAGGTTGTAGGAATGCCACAGATCTTCCGGGGTTTCCGGCCGAAGCATCAGGGTTCCGCTTCCGTCCTTGGCGGAAATGTTCTTTTTGATGATCTTCATGGTGTTGGGAGGGGTGGAAGGTTTTGTGGGGTTTACAGGGGGTTTACAGGGGGTTGTTGGAGTGTTGGTTTGTGGCCTCTGTTTGTTGTTGTTGTTGTTGTTGTTGGTCTTTTTTAATACTTGTTGTGAATGCGTACAAGTAATCGAGAGTCTCTCTACGGTATATGGCAGTATTCTATTGTTTGTAACAAGCGTAGATTAGCGTAGCGTGGAATTCTATATTCTATGAACGGTGGTCTCTGTCGTAAAATGTATGATGTGCGGCAGTCTATGAATTGATTCCCTACGGCATGCGTTTTCCGTCTACTATATTGATAACAGCAGTGAACTCCTTAGGTTGGTTGGTTCTTGTTTTGTTTGACTGGTCCGAGCTCGTGTGACTCCTCTTTCGGTACGTGATCAGCGATAACACCGATGCGATGCGATGCGATGCGATGCGAGACGTACGGTATTGTATTGTATTGTATTGTATTGTGGTTTGTGTCTTACTCTGATGTTGAGGTGATGTGAGGTGATGGACGCCTAGGATTCCCGCGCGATTCATTCCCTCGATATCTTCTTCTTCCCTTCCTTGCCGTTCGTTCGGCAACATTATTTGACCATTCTGATTGACACGATGGGATCCATGTCGGACGACGCATCGATACCGCAGCGTACGTACTTACAGTACTTACTGTATTCAATGTATCTACAATTCATACTCTAACCGTACTCGGCACTCGGGTACAGCAGAGCTGTGCTGAAGGCTCCATATTTCTTGCAACAGTTTGTTAAGAGAAAGAAGGATGATAGATGTGTTTGCTCTGTTTTACCTTACTTGTCGATGATGTTGTGGTGATATTCTTACAGCTTTGCCTTCTTGTTTGTCCTTCTTGCCTTGCCTCTTTATGATGTTGTGTACTCTTGGACTTGCCTCTTGCCTTGCATTCTGTTGATGTATTTTTGTTGTTTAGTGTGGTTCAATCAGAATGGAGGAGAACGCCACTGCACTCTCTTCTCCCCTCTCTCTCCTGCTGATGTACCACAGCCAAACCAGCACAGGAGGCAGGGCTGCTGGGTCTGAACCAGTGCAGTCATGCTCTGCCGCAATTGCTAGTACTATGCACCACACTTTCTTGTTCGTCATTGCTTGTTATTGTTGCCTAATGCTGGTGAGTTCCAACAGGAGGAGGCTATTCCTGCCAAATTCCAGCCGTTTTGGCATAGACCGTAAGATTACACTCAGAGCAATTCTTTCCAATTGGCACAAAACGGTGGTATCTTGCCACCAGCAGTTACGGTACATACGTGCCGCAACGTTTGCATGAGGTTACGATGGATGGCAAAAGTGCAATTGAGCAATAGTAAATTCATTATTGTTGCCTAATGCTGGTGAGCTCCAACACCAACAGGAGGCTATTCCTGCCAAATTCCAGCCGTTTTGGCATAGACCGTAAGATTACACTCAGAGCAATTCTTTCCAATTGGCACAAAACGGTGGCATCTTGCAGTTACAATGGATGGTAAAAGTGCAATTGAGCAAAACTAAACCGAAGTTCCGTCACGGGGAATCGAACCCCGGTCTCCCGCGTGACAGGCGGGGATACTAGCCACTATACTATGACGGACTACAATTTGTTGATGACACAAGGACCATCGCAATTATAAAAATTGCAGATCTTTGTGATTGCGCTTCCGATCGAATCACATATTCGAAGACCAGGGCTATTCCATTGAGCCACGAGGCCGAAACTCATGGTTGCTCACAAGGACACAAACACTTTGCATTATTTAATTTTATTTTGCTACCGTCATACCGGTACGTTACCTGCAACAACAATGAGCGCTTCTCATCGTGCTGTCACACTGCCGAACAACTTCGCGTGTCGCTTGGATTTTATACCGGTAAGATCTACACCGGTGAACTTCTGATTCCTCCAGATTCTATGGAACAAATACCAAGGATTGCAATGACAAACGACCTTTTCTCCGCCGGGGAGTGAATACCGCACGGTACTACTTGTACGCCAACAAACTGCACCCAGCTTTTTTAGCTAGCATCGAAAGGAAAGGTAAGGAATGCCATGACAACATGCCTTTTGAAAGCAAAGCAAAGCAAACAAAACAAACCAAAGGGAAATGAAATGAAAGGAATCGATCCCTCCGTGAATCGCCTCTGAAAAGACTCGTCCCAACGACGATCACCGGCAGAATTCAAACACTTCGGGCCCGGTACGGTACGGTACGGTACACGCTATTTCTCCGCAAACCAAAGCACGCATTCGGCACTGCACTGCACTACCTGCACCGCACCAAATCTGCTTCGCAACTAGCGACCCAACCAACAAACCAACCAACCAACCGGGAAAAGCCATCCGGCACGCAACAAAACAAAACAAACACACGCCCAGCATCGCATTGCAATGCATCGCATTGTATCGCATTGTATCGAGCACACGCACACGCACACGCACACACCATGCTGGAACTCATGTCTCCGGCAATCGCCGTATCCGTCTTGGTGCTGGTATCGGCTTCCAACACGCACAGGATCGGGTGGATCTCCTTCCCCATTCCCCTTGGCGGGCAACAGCAACAGCAACGCCACCGGAACGACATGGCCCTGGCAGTCCTCTACGACGTCTTTGGCATCGCGATGATGTAGGTAGTGCGAGAGCGAGAGCGGTGGCGAGAGCGGTGGCGAGAGGAATAATGCAACTCCACGCACGCGGAACCGGAAATGGAAACGGAAATGGAATCCTGGATGCTACAGACAACATCCGAGGTGAGGTCCCGCCACGATGCATCGTTCCGGAGCGGAACGAGCGTGCCCGAACCAGAAAGGAGCAACAGCGAAGAGTATCGTATTATTTGATCAAAGCAAAGGCCTGTACCCGAAGATTTCCCTTTGACTTTGACAATCCCCTTTGATAATCCCTCCCGAGGGCGACGAGTGCGAACCAAACCAAACCGAAACTAACTAACTAACTAACTAACGCGTTCGCTCGCTCGCTCGCTCGCTTCAAACCCAAAGCGACTATAACTCGTTCGTTCGCTTCAAACCCAAAGCGACTATGGATGCCTCGGTTTCACGTGTGCATGAATACAATAGTGATGCGGGAGATAAATGTTGCAGTGTCCTGCTTTTGGGACGACGAACGAGAGCACGACGGTTTATAGATATGGTATGATACGCAGTGAAGCAGCGATGATCGGTGTGCGGGAATCGGGTCGTAACGAAACGAGAGCAGGACCAGGAACAGAGAGTAAATGAATTGATTCTTGGGTGCGAGGGCGGTACCGTCCTAGTATAGCAAGCACGACGTACAGTATTGGGCGGGCGGGCGGGCGTAAATGCGAACGCATCCCCCAAGGAGTGTCGAGAACAATGAGGTCCCATTACCGACTCAAATACGCACGAAAAGGACGGAATCAAATCATAACATGAGATCAGTAATAAAAACATTCAATAGTAACGACTTCGTGTACATATCATTAGTATAGGCCAATACCGAATTCCATCAAAAGCTATGACTTAGTGGCCCTTACTTCAAAGAATGGTTGAATACATCGAGGCTAGTGACAACCTCTGGTTTCTCCATTCTTCTCTCGGTTTCCGAATGGATCCGATGCCGTTCGGCCTATCTATGCGGTCCTTCTGGTTGCATCGATTACGTTGGGCATGATCACTACTACAAGATTCGGATCTGCTTTGAAATTCTAGGGGACGCGGGTGGTCTTGTGTCTCTTGTTGTACTCCACCGAATTCGGAATGCATTACCTCATTATTTATCATTGTTGAGAGTGTCTCGTGAATTGCAAAAACATCCAGTAGCATTCAACGGATCGATTCGGTCCTTTTGGATGCAACAGTTCCGATGTCTATATAAGATTTTTACCCATCTAGCGAGCTCATGTTCCACTTCGCAACCGCTCTATCATCAGACACGAGTTCGAAGTAACTGTATTTCGTCTTGTCCTCCATCCACAAAACACTGGAACGTGAGCTCCCACTGATCGTCGCAACAAATTTCTCTTGCATCCCAGACAAATTCAAGGTTGATCAACGACCGGTAGATTCCGCCCTTCCGCTTACAATGATAGCGCTGCACCATAAAGTACTTGTACGTCTTTTCCAAGCTTTGGAATTACCTTGTATTTTCCGGATACTCGAGAGGTCTTCTTCTTTCTCTTTCTGTGCTCCCCAAGGTATTTGTACATACGGTACGATAGACCCCCGTTTGTTATCGCCATCAAACCAAGACGACTAGTGTTCTCCCCACTCCAATCGAAGCCGAGAGTGATTATTTGATCTATCGATACGCTCCTTCCTTCCCCTTGCAATAGGGTTGGAACCCGTGATCCAAGTTTTGGATCTCGTTCGTGCACACAACAAGGAAGGCGAGTGGTCTTGTTTTTCGTTTGGAACGCCACGAGGCGGTGGAACACAACACAATCTCGAGGCTACCTTGCCGCTCAATGGATGGATTCCATTCACAAATCGAATCGAATCGAATCGAATCGAAGAGAGACATTCAATTCGCATTGTGTCGAGGCCCGGTTCTTCGGTCGGGGGGTTTCGACGCCATACATTGATTGACACAACGCTTGATGAAATGAGCTTCCGTGCAGTTCCTTGTGGACGAAAACCGGACCGCACCGCACCGTACATCCCCGTGCATTCAATACAGTAATCAGGCACCTTGCATTCATTCATTCAAACCTTATGGAATTCACGCGTCAAACGCGGATCACCGTACGGTGGCGATGGATTGTGGTTGGCATTGTCGCTGCGGCTGCGGCTGCGACTGTGACTGTGGCAGTGGCTGTGGCAGTGGCAACCAGCACCCATCGCCGCGCTTTTGGTCGGCAAAATTGTTTTCCGCGTCGCGGCTCACTCTCGTGCTGTTTGTTGGGAAGTCCGAGCGACAATCGATGCGTCGGATGGGGTTGTGGTTGTTACAACCATTGGTGTTGGAATTCGCGTTCGGGACAGAAGCGATGTGGCGACGAAGGCATGTGCTGAATAGAACCTCCGTTCCCGTTGAATGGTTGGATGTCTCTGCAGGCATAGTTTTTGTCCGATGGTCTCTCCAATTGTACACAATCTCTCTCTTTCTCTCTCTCTCTCTCCCTGCTTGCAACGGACGGGGATCGAGTTGGGAACTAATGCTTGGCGGAATGTGCAACGAGGGACGAGGGACGAGGGGCGTGTGCGGGGAATGTAGCAAAAGACCAGAGGCGATATTGGAAACGAACGAACAGAATTTGTTTGTGTTGTGTGAAACAGAAACCATTGTTTCATCTCAACAAACTGCAACAGTGGTCGAGAGCACTTTTGGAATGGATTCAGTCGTTCAGAAACTAAGATTTTACTTCTACGAGTACGTACGTACTCGTACGGTAACTAACTCGTAATTACTGGGCCGCTGTATTTGAGATCTTTTGTTCCGTACGGTACATACGGTACGTATCTTTTCTTGACACGTTTGACTTCATGTTAATGGTAATAGTACCCGGGACGTGTAGCTATCGAAGATTGGAAGGTTGGTAGCGGTATTATTATTACCGGTACCTCAAGGTACCGGTACGAGTACGAACGTAAGATTACTTGTACGAGTAAGATCTTATGTACCGGTAATATTCTACGAGTTGCTCCGCCGCGAGGTGTAATAAACTAGTACATACTCAGTAATCCAAATTGGATTACAAGAAGTAATCATGTAATCCATTTTATCCCAGTAGAACTCAGTACTGGAAAACAATTATGGGCACTGCACTCTAATCCATTTTATCCCAGTATCTACTGGGATAAAATGGATTACATAATTACTTGATTAGAGTGCCCATAACTGTTTTCCAGTACTGAGTTCTACTGGGATAAAATTAATCATGTAATCCATTTTATCCCAGTAGAACTCAGTACTGGAAAACAATTATGGGCACTGCACTCTAATCCATTTTATCCCAGTAGATACTGGGATAAAATGGATTACATAATTACTTGATTAGAGTGCCCATAATTGTTTTCCAGTACTGAGTTCTACTGGGATAAAATGGATTACATGATTGCTTGTTGTAATCCAATTTGGGTTACTAGTTTATTACACCTGTGTTCCACCGAGGCCGAAGTGGAGTGAAACGACACTGAGACCGAGGTGGAGCACAGTTCTTAGTAACACTCCTAAGGAGGTCGGCACTGCGTCCGTGAGAGCTTGCTCAAAGTGGAGACCAAACAAGGAGTGTTACTAATTCAGCCGGCGGCAGAGGAGCAACTCGTAGATTATTTATGTAATCCTCAAGTACGACCAATTTTCCATCTGATTTGGCCAACTGGATTGCTGAATTATTACACCAAAACAAGAGGAGCAACAGCAGCAACTGAACTACAAGCACTGCCCTGCTACAATCTAGGGAATGATGTGTTCTTGCTCCGGCGTCCAAACAACCGGCCTGGAAGATTTTCTAACAGGCTTGGAAGTATTGCTTCTTGTCAAGGCTGCTGCTTCTTTTGTCAAATTTCCAGTGGGACCAATTTTTTTTGCTAATCATTGTATCTATTAATTGTTGAATCGTCCCGTGAACTACAAGCACTGCCAGCTATGATCTAGGGGAATGATGTATTCTTTGTTGCTCCGGCGCTCAAACAACAATGACGATGACGACACGGCAACAACGACTGAAATTAATTTTCGTTGCTCCCCTAAGCTACGAACTCAAAGCCGTTTGCTATAATCAATACCGCCTCGTCATTGCGGACATTTTGGTACCAGTTTGGTCCCCTAGCTCCCACTATTCAGGGAGATATCAATTTTTTACTGTCACCATTGTTGGTTTCATTGTTATTCTTGATTTGTTTGCTTGCTTCTTTCTTTTTTTTGTTTTTGTTTTTGTTTTTGCAGAAGGTTCCTGGTGAAGGTGCGGGTGCCCTAATGTTATCGCTTTCTACTGTCTTTGTACCAAGCTCCCAACATTACAGAATTGGATTACTTTTTTTAGCAAGCTCTTAAGTAGGATTACAGATTAGATTACTTTTCTTAGCGAGCCCTTAAGTAGATACAAAGCGTTGATTTCTACTGTCTTAGTACCGAGCTTGGTGGATTACAGAATTGGATTACTAATCCGGTGAGGTACTAATGAATTGATTAAAAATTAACTTCTGTTTCTTAGTACGAGCTCCTCGAGTTTTGGTGTAATAATTTAGTAATCCAGTTGGCCAAATTACATGGAAAATCGGTCGTACTCGTGGATTACTGGTATCATACTTTCTTCCAAAAAATTATTGTACCAGTACTGAGTGATTCCCACCACGAATAAAGTAATAAACGACCGAAGTAATAAAAATATATTCCCGAGTGAAATGCAATCTCTGTTTTTGTGTGTGGCAACAAGAGCAAACAACTGACAATGTGTACATGCGGGCAATCATGCTGTGACAAAATTTGGGGCAGTGTAAGCTGATCAATCTGGAGGGAGATGACGAAACACAATCTGTCTGGTAATGAGTGATTCCCACCACAAATAAAATAAAAATATATTCCGGAGTGAATAGATGAATAGATTTTTTGGTGCACCAAATGGAAGAATATTTTTATTTTGGAACTTGGAATCTCTAAATAAGAAACAGCAACTGTCTGTTTAATCACTACACGCGCCACCTACTTGCCTCTTTTGGAAAGCAAGGCTGGCCGGTGAGATTAAGTATTTTATTCAATGGGCCTTTTGCTTGATCGTGATATATGGAATAAATAAGGCCCATATCAGATGTAATCTTTTGAATGCACTTATGGGTTCCAAGTGTTTACTTATCGATCCGGTCTTTAATGATGCCTTGGTTCGAATAGTTTAACCTGTTTCTGTTGTACCCTTAAGTGGAATCGTTTTTACCACTTAACGATTTCAAAATAAGATGTGCACATGATTGATTCGTGCGTTGGGTGACTAAAAGATTTGATTTTAGTGTGATTCTAAGATTCCGCTGGAGTTTATTCTGCGTTATAAAATCTGGCAGTGGAGGCTGCCTCGACTGCCAAATTATATTCAATATGGAATAAATCTATTACTTAGAGAAAAAATTTATTAGTCTGGTCCCGAACTTTTATTACTTTATTCGTGGTGGGAATCACTCACTATGATATTTTTTTGGTTCCCGCATGCTGCATGAACTGGATGTGTCGGTTGTACAATCGACCGAAAGAATGAGGTCGTGCCAACTTTAAGATCAAAAAAGCGTTAAGTATTGGAAATAACGGTTGGAAAGGGAACACGTAAGATTGCCCGTCAAGCGAAATTCGAAAAATGTCGTGTCGGAGCGATTTTTCTCAACCAGAAAGAAATACTGGTATTGTCAACGGACTGAGTGTTTTTACCGTACTCTAATGGCAAGTCCGAGTAGAGGGATTAGTTGTCTTGGACCCTGAGCTCTCTGCCAAGTCGCACAAGGAAAGCAACCAGCAACATTCTACCGTCTAGCCAACTTCGCATTCCTCGTCTATGGATACCGTGGAACGCGGAACAGAGAATCCATCGATTCTGCGTCCGGCATAGCATGCTCGAAGACTAGCCCTTTGCGGAACCATAAAACGAAACAGTTACCTCTCGCAATGAGTGCTGTTCCCGCGGCAATTCCAGTGGCAAATTCCGGGTCGATCCATAGAACACGAGGCGGTGACAACCGCGGTGGTTGCCCTTCTCCCCTGCGTCGGTCGACTACAAGAATTCTTGCGTTCTCCATTTTGCTCGGGGCCATTTGGTCAATCATGAACGCGACGCAATCGGCGATGGTCACTACGACGCTCCTCGGTCGAGAACTCATAGCGGAAGATGGTCCCATTAGGTTGGTGCGGAAGGATCAGGATCGCGGGTCGCTGCCAGTACAGGAACCGTGGGCAACCATCCACCCGGTTGTGCGAGAGAGTGGCCAGGAGCATCGAAAGGGAAACGCCACTAAGGCATTTCGATCCAATAATAGAACAAGTTCGCTTTCGGCGTTGATGCCGTCGTCATCTTCCCAGAATTTAACGACGTCATTGACTCCCCAAAACAAAGAGAACAACAACGACGACGACGACGACGACGACGACAACGACAGTAGTACGACAAAATTGAACCAGAAAATCATGTTGCTGATTACGACCCATCTCTCCGAACAGCACATTCGATATTTCGATTGTTGCTGGCCGCGTCTCTTGGAAGGAAGCCAGCTCTTGGGAAAGGTGGACGTTACGATTTTCACCAACTTCGGGTACAAATTCTACAACCCAAACGTTACCAGCCGCATCACTGCGTTGTTTTCCGGCAATCCTCGGGTGTTCTACCGGAATGCACCGACCAAACTCGCGCTCGCAGTGCAAAACATTCGTAGCCACGACCAACGGCTGCAGCGGAGCGCCAATATCGGTCTCCAGCTCGGCTTCCAGGAGGGATGGTTTTCGGGGTACGATTGGCTGATCCGGATCAATCCGGACGTCGTCGTTCGAAACTCCACCTGGCTCCTGGAAACCATGACGACGACGACGACGACGACGACGATGACGCCCGACGACCAACCCGGTGTCGACGGGATCTTCGTCCGATGCAATCCCCAAAAATTCCACACAGACTTCTTTGCCGTCCGACCACTCGCACTGGTTCGGGAACAAACCAGTGCAAACGCAACGTCCAGCGGTGACAACGGTCTCCCCTTTTCGGAACTGATCAACGGGAACCACGAAATGACTGCCGCTACCTATTTTCGACCTATCCTGGACAGCGGACGATACGCCCTGCTGCCCGATGCTGCCCCATCGCGCGGACACTGCCGGGTGCGCGGAGCCGGTTCCTCCGTCTTTCATGATCACAAGAGCTGCACGAGCCGGCGGCGCAACAACGAGGAACCATCGTTGCCGCTCTCGTTGCCGGAAGCCGACGAAAACCACGGGTACGGAGAGTTCGTGTGCGATGCCCTCGAGGGATGGACCATCACCTAGTCGAATGGAATGCAAAAACCTGACCACCACATAGAATCATAGAACTTATGAGGAAGACCAACGTGAATTCACGTGTTACTGTACTATTACGGAGCATTAATAGCATTCTTTATTATTAGTACGAAGTACGAGTACGAGTACGAGTACGATATGCT
The DNA here is from genome assembly GCA_037355745.1 of Pseudo-nitzschia multiseries. Classification (NCBI taxonomy): domain Eukaryota; phylum Bacillariophyta; class Bacillariophyceae; order Bacillariales; family Bacillariaceae; genus Pseudo-nitzschia; species Pseudo-nitzschia multiseries. Next base: position 5,691,725 of record CM074789.1, read on the forward strand.
GTATTACCGTACAGTATTTTGACATCATAATAATAATAATATTATTATTGATACGATTGTTCAGAACTCATAACACTGGAGTATGGTATTTTTCTTTTGTGATCACAGGAAAAAAGTAAATTATTTTAGGTTATAATAACATGTATGGAAGCACGAGCTGGTTTAGCTCAGTGGTAGAGCATTTGACTTGTAATCAAAAGGTCGGTAGTTCAATCCTGCCATCCAGCTTTTTGTACGACGCAACATAGTAGTACGGTACGAGTTTCGTTGCTAATGCCACTCGCTCACGGAGAAAATGTACCAGAATCTACAGAGCGTCAGCGCGTATCATTAACCACTAAATCTTAACCTGTCCGCGCAGCATTCCTACGGCAAAAACACTACCAAAAATTACCACAGAGGTGCGAAAAAACAGCGCCCGATGAATTTAAAAAACATGTGAATCGTTACTACCTATGCTATTAGTGTGCTGATTCCTCCCAAACCGTTGGAGTAAATAAGATACAAATACATCAATGAAGAGCCCTTAATGTGGGGATTCATATGCCTGTGCTACCAACTTTTTGGAGTTTCTATAGCCTGAGATACAATACTATGGACAGGTGCTTGTCGGGCAGTTTTTAGCTTGGTGTGTAAAAATAACACGTGAAAAAAGAGGCTCATAACCAGTCTTTTAAAATCGAGTGGCATTAGCAACTAAACTCCTACGAGGCAAAAGTGATCTCTGAAAATACCGTACTAGGAATGAGCTAAAAGTAGTACCATATCTCCGCCATACGCATGTCCACAGAGCACAATTGTGAGCTTCGGAGGAGATCTGACTCTTGCTGCAATTTTTTTATTTTGGGTTCCTGCCCTAAGTGACGTAGTAGCGTACACGTGGTCACAAAGAAGCTTCCATTGGAAAATACTTCTAACTTCTAGTATGGATCGTGTGTAACCCCCTATTAACCCAGACATTTTCGAAAAGCTTGCTATTTCAAGGCACCGCATCTGAATCTGTTGTTATTTTCCCAGTTTTATGGAGCTCAAGTAGAACTAGCATTCTATCTTCCTTGTCACTCTGTAGAACGTAGTAATATAAGAATAATGAGCCTAGTATTGTTCTGCAAGCCTAATTTTTGTAGAATTTGAGACTCCGCAAGGCAGTTACAAATTCAAATTTGGAAGCGTGCATTGTGTTTGAATATTAGATTTTGCCCACGCACTTCATTAGGCAATGACTGGACTAACATACCGCTACATACTGTAATATACATGGTACTTGCTGTCGCTATCAAGGATCCAACATGGGTCAAAAATTCACAATGCCTAGTAAAGTATCAGCAGCTTGTTTCTTGCAGTTTTGCTTCCATAGTTCATCCCATCCATAATATCATGAACAATATTCATGGTGAGAGTACAATCAATGCAGCATGTTTGCACTCAAAAACTGACCAGTAGCCCTTGTGTTGGCCTATATCCAGGGTCCAAAATAAATCAAGAATTCACAATGCCTAAAGTGTCAACTTGTTTTCTGCAATTTTGCTTCCATACTCCATGCATAGTATGAACAATATTCATGGTGAGAGTACAATCAATGTAGCATGTTTGCACTCAAAGACTGACCAGTAGCCCTTGTTATTAAATTCCTTTCGTGTCTGGTGTAGTGGAGGTACAAATCAAGAATAATGAGGCCTCGAAAAGTACGAGACTCATTCTTATGATCAAGATTCGATACTTAACTGCAGGAGAAGAATTGATTGTCACTCAAGTTCGATACTTAGTGATCCAAGAAAGAACAAGCGCCAGATATTAGCATATGCTATCTTTTGTTAAGTGTTCTGTTTTCAAGAAAAGACAGCAAAGGTTCAAAGTGTTGCTCATGAACTTGTTTCCTGCTGTACAAAAAAGCGGCACCACAGTATATCGTGTTGTATTAGCGGCAACACAGTATTATACCGTATAAGGTATTCATATCAATACGCGCTATATGAGCGGTAGCTAGAATAGATCCGGTCAATCAGAGAAATATTAGAACCAACAGACCAGCACCTCGACCAGCCTGCAGCTACAGCTCTTGTCGCTCTTCTTTGCCTTTGGACTGAGTCAGCTCACGACCATTTCAGAAGGAAATTAACACTTGTTTTGGGCCATATTCAGGGTCCAACATGAATTGGCTGCTGACTGACTAGGTGACAACTCACATAGTATCATGTAAACTTAATGAATAATATTGGCCTAACCCATCTCGTCAATAGTATGAAGTACATCCCCACTCACAATGCATAGAAGGATGCACTCTGTTGTTCCAAATCACATTGCTTGGGACAGTCATTGGTGTGAGGAACATAATACTCAAACTGAATGATTAGGTGGTTACTGCCATAATATGAGGTAAATTGCATGAATAATTTTTGATCAAAAGGGTACACTTTGTCACTCCAAATTTCATGCTGTGGATAATTGTTGGTGTGACCCTAGTACTTGAACTGACTGGTTAGGTTATGACTACCATAACCATAATATGAAGATACTTTTCAAACTCAGCATTATTTCTGTGCAAGTGATGCACATCACTCTAATCATGATTAAATAATATATCAGTCACTAGCAGAATAAAATTATTATTCCTCTACCCACAACAATTAATTCTATTCAGGAATAAAAAATACTTGTTGACTCAGTATTAATTTCAAGTAATGGTGCTACGGAATAGCAATTAGATTCTGCTCTCCTAATTGTGAATTCTTTTTCTGGACTCTGATATTCCTTTTTAATTGTAAGTTCTATTTTGTTTGATTAAATCCTATTGCAACGGATTATTATCCCTCCAATATTTCTAAAATTCTCAATATTTAGTTCTCAAGTACTATTAGTTTTTGTATTATGTATATACTGTTACTTCCTAAATTAATTCAAGGGATAAATTGGCATTCATTGAGGCTGTGATTGCTGGATCAACATTCCTCACTTGTGTTTGTTGCTGTATACTTGGCGTGCAATGTGGGTTAGAGTGAAGTTTCTTACTCTAGCTATTGCTGCTCTCGCTGCTACTGTGCCCACACTGTTGCTTGCCTTGTTGCTTGCTGCTGTGGCTACTTTGTTTTGTGTTTTGTTGCTCTGTTTGTGTTGTTTTATTGTTCCACTTTTGTTGTGAAAAATAAAAATAACAGAAAGAAAGATCAGAAAAAATAGAATCTCCAACAAATTGTTGTCATTGTTGCTCATTTGTATTCTGTTGTTCAGTTCTGTTGTTCAGTTCTGGTGTTCAGTTCTGCCATTCCATTCCATTGTACCATTCTGTTTTGTTCATTGTCCCATTTTGAGTGTTGTTCTTTCCTTTGCTGGCTCATTTGACTGTTGTTCCCAAAGATCAGAAGCATATAGAATCTCCAACAAATTACTGGCATTGTCACTCACTTGTGTTCTGTTGTTCTGCTCTGTTGTTCCGTTTGGTCGTTCCATTCCATTGTCTCGTTCTGCTTCATTCATTGTTCCATCTTAAGTGCCGTCCTTTCCTTCCTTGGTTTGTTTCACTATTGATCTGTTTCAATAAAAATAAAAATAAAAGAAAGAAAGATCAGAGACAAATAGAATCTCCAACAAATTGCCATCATTGTCACTCACACGTGTTCTGTTGTTCTGTTCTGTTGTTCTGTTCAATTGTGCACATATATTGATGGGGAATTGTTGCACGACACCTAGTTTATTTAATGCCATGCTGACCAAGAAGCATATATTTCTTTTTTCCTGTGTGGTTTCATGTGTGTGCAGTTTTTGTGTGTGCGTGTGTGTGTTGTGTGTGCTGTGCCCCCTGACTTCTGAGTCTGGCTTGTGTGCGGCCTTTAATTTCTGTATGAGTAAAGCATGTACCAGTGCAAGCAACCCCTCCCACGCCATATTTTTTTCAAAGAGGAAATTGTGATTACACAAAGATTATTTCCTTAAATCCTCAACCCGTCTGTAGAATCTGCTAGCCAGTCAGTGGTTCAAAACTCTCCTGGGTCAGCACGGTATCTACCTACGTACACTTTTTGCACAGTACCCAACTACGTACCTTTTTGCATGCAGTATCAGCTACAACTAGTAACGCCTGCACACTTTTTTGTCTGGGAATAATCCAAAAGCAACAATTCCATTTTGATTAAACAACTTATGAATTCTTTTCATTTGACACTCATTCAACTACATTTTTGGTGATAGATTGGATTATAATAATGTTCCTATTATGGACAGGATGAGATGTGCCAGAAAAACAGATTGAATTGACCTGATACTTGGTGCATCACAACTCCGTACGTCAATAGCTCATTCTGCGTCGCAATGTTGTTCCCAATATGTATCAAACAAAAAATTATTGGCCTTGACCTGACACTTTGGGAGTCATTACCCAATCAGTCATTTTGTGCCCTGGATTTGCAGCAAAAATATTCTCAGTACTGTACTGTACGGAGGAATGTTTGTTCGTAAGTCAGATTGCTGTAGTGTACCAGCATACATACTAGCATACATACTGAAGGAATTTAACATTACCCTGAATCTTATTGGTACATATGTTTGTAATGTATTAACTTGCAAAGTAGGAATATACAGTGCAAAAATACTGTACTAAAATACAGTAGGTATTAAAATACACCTTGAGTATTTTTTAATTAGTGTTCTGAAGTATTTGCTTAATTATCTGTTAATACATTTTCTGAATTTGAGTATTGGGCACTATTAGGAAGGAATTAACATCTGGGAGAAGGACACAGAAGACTTCTTCAGCATCAAAATAAAAATTGTTTTAAGACTTTTTTTATATCAAATCTAATTAAAAAATCTAATGCCCTTAAAAACACTATTAAATCATTGTTCCATGAAACATTGAAATAAACTAGAAAGATCCAATGCCCTTAAAACGCTTACCCAGTACAAAAATTGTTTATTAAAAAATAAAGTGTGTACTTGTATGAAAATAGAGTGCGTGCAAAAATACAGTGTGTACAATAATCTTGCAGTGTGATTTTCACTGTGTATTGTCGCGGCCAAAAAAATACAATTTCCATTCATAAATTAGATAGAAAGACATCAAAATTATTTCTACTATTGGTTATATCACACCAACCCTGATCCGAGTAGATGGCAGTAGAATGCTTGCATTCTGTCCAAGAACGTGGGATCTAACCTTCTTGACCCCTTGATCATTTAGCTCAAAGATCTATGCTCAGATATAGAAGTCCCAAGAGTAGCCTTGTACCAAACAAAACAAGTATGCATCCTTTTTCACACCTACAGCCCCTTGGTACCTAAGTGGTTTTGCCTAGAGCCCTCCTATCCTTACATATGACCCTTCCGGTGTACAGCCCACCTTGTTCTTCTTCCTCCAAAAGCATGGCCCCTGTGCCCCCTAAGTTTTATTCTTTTCTGGTTCTCCATCCTACATAGGACCCTTCCAATGTACAGCCTACCTTGTTCTTCTTCCTCCAAAAGCATGGCCCCTGTGCCCCCTAAGTGTTGTTCTTTTATGGCTCTCTATCCTACATAGGACCCCTCTAGTGTACAGCCTGCCTTGTTCTTCTTCCTCCAAGAGCATGGTCCCTGTGCCCCCCACTAAATGAATTTCACTTAGGTTCTTCCATCCCACATAGGACCCTAGTGTACAGCCCGCCTTGTTCTTCTTCCTCCAAGAGCATGGTCCCTGTGCCCCCCACTAAATGAATTTCACTTAGGTTCTTCCATCCCACATAGGACCCTAGTGTACAGCCCGCCTTGTTCTTCTTCCTCCAAGAGCATGACCCCTGTGCCCCCCTCAAGTGAATTCCACTTAGGTTCTTCTATCCCACATACTGTAGGACTAGCCTGCCTGCTTCTTCCACCAAGTCATGCTGCGCTGCTCCTCCTATGTGTATACCCTTCCTACTGTATGATTGTAGGCAGCTGCCTCCTGTTAGGCTTCTACTACCGATATCATTCATTAGTTTGTTCTTTGTACCCTCCCTGCTTGCTTTCATGGTTTGATTGAAAAATTTGTTGCTCTACAATTTGGGGCCTAAACTCTCTTTGGTTGAGGTGACTCTAAAGTCTGGCTACAGACTGAGTAGTTTAGATTCACCTTCGGTGGTTAATGCTACTTAAATAAGTATCCCTTTATTGGATCATACGGGTACAGCCGTACAAATTGCTCTTTTTTGAGGGGCCAAATGAAAGTCTTAACTCAAGTGAATTTCAAATCTGACTTCATATTCTTATTCCTCGTAAAAAACTGTCTCAGCAAACACTTTGTTCCAGGTCCCTACTTGGTATTTTGGCTGAGCTATTGGCAGCAGAAGCTCCATTACACTTGGTATTTTTTCGAGCATCCGTACAAACTCAAAATTCCTTATCACCATGGAAATAAATTATGACTGACCACTACATTCAACCAATCCAGCATCCAAGCACATTGCCGTCACCGTCATCAACAGCACTACAATCCAGTAGAAGATTGGACTGATTTGGCCAAAAATAAAGGATTTACGGACTGATCTTGCTTCTCACCCCCATTCCAAATGGCCCAAAATGTCAAAAATGATACGGATCTCTCTCCAGCAGCTTGATACAAAGTGCCGCCTGCAAATCAATGCATTGAACCTCGTATTCTATTAGATACCAACACTCCATAAAAAGAACGGACTGATTCCTGCAGAAATCAAGGTTGTAGGGATAGTACTACAAGCGGCACAGATCATGTGGGATGTGGATTTGTGGATTTCTACTGCTGCTCTAAAAGACCAGTGAATACAAGCTGATTACAACAAACCAAGGTGTCAACCCCATTTTACTATTAGTAGGAACATACGAGCCACAAAAAGAAGGGACTGATTCCTCCAGATATCGAGGAGATATGACCTATTTTGGTGATTTGAACCAGGGACAAATGAACAACAACAACAACAAGAACACTGCACCGAATCCACCAAGCGATCTCCAGGATCGTTTGACAGCACCAATCGAAGTACCCGGTCCTCTTCGACTATCAAATACATACAAGTCGCAAAAAGAAGGGTCTGATACCTCCAGATATCAAGGAGATATGACCTATTTTTGCAATTTGAACCAAGGACAAATGAACAACAACAGCAGTAGCAACAACACTGCAGCAAATCCACCGAGCGAGCTCCAGGATCAATTGATGCTTTCTACTATTAAACACCTATTGACCACAAAAAGAAGGGACTGATACCTCCAGATATCAAGGAGAAATGGCCTATTTTGGTGATTTGGACCAGGGACAACAAAGTGACGAAGTGAACAACAACAACAACAACAACACTGTAGAAAATCCACCCAGCAAGCTCCAGGATCAATCGATGCTGCCAATTGAAGTATCTGGCCTTCTTCAACTATCAGATACCTATTAGCCACAAAAAGAAGGGACTGATTCCTCCAGATATCAAGGAGATACGGTCTATTTTGGTAATTTGGACTGGGGACAAATGAACAACAACAACAACAACAACAACAATGCAGCAAGTCCACCCGGTGAAGAACAACTACAAAAAGGAAGCAAAGAAATAGAAGACTAAGTGATAGCAATGGCAATGGCGTTGCTGGTGATGATGACGGCGGTGCTGCTGCTGCTGTTGTTATTGTCATTGTTATTGTCATTGTCATTGTCATTGTCATTGCCATCATCATTGTCATTGTTGTTGCTGTTGCTGTCCACCGGCTCCATTCAATGGCCCTGGTGCTGACAGCAGCAAGTATTGTCTCAAATTCACCACCCCTTGCTATCTGCGTGGGATGGATGCGGGATTCTGCTGCAGTCTTTGTTGTATTCTAGACCTGGGCAGACGACGAAGACGTGGACGATGAAGATGCAAATTGCAAAATTTTCTATGTTTGAAAATCACATTTTGCTTGCTGCAACCTTGACCTTGACAACAGCAAGTATTGCTTCAAATTCACCACTCCTTGCTATTTGTGGGGGACTGACATGGGATTTTGTTGCAGTCTTTGGTGTTGTCTAGGCAGGGGCGGACAAGGAAGAAGATGCGGATTGTGAACAAAAATTGCGGAACACAATGGACCCAATGTATGAAAATCACCAAATTTCTGCCAAAATTAGGCAAAAATACCCAACGAAGTAATAAAACCCTCTTCTCTGTGTTATTTCACACCAGTATGAGTGATAGATTGTTACTTTAGTTGAGAATGATGCCCTTTTATCGACTCCACTAGCAAGAACTCTCATGATGATTGTCAGGTGAAAACCCCCCAAAATTAAAAAAAAAAGTTGTACGCAAATTTGCGTACGAAGTCAATCCAATTAAGGGATATTATTATTAGACTAGTTGTGTAGAAGTCATTGGAAACAAGGATTATCACACAGCTAATGTTGCTCTCTAGTGATTGTTTGAATTCTGTGAGATTGCTATTGGTGCATGTACCAGGATTTACTTCTTCATTTGGCTTTTATTTTAGGTATTTTGATGCTCCTGAGGTACTACTCGTATCAGCTTACTACTGTTGCTTCTTACCTTATCTTCTGAACCCGTACATCCATTACCATCTTTCAATACAGCACTGTACAGGAGCAGTACCGTACTATGTACTACCTTAGGTGCGTTCTTCTGTACGGTATGTCAGAGCAATCTGCGCACAAATGACTGAAGGGTCACAAAAAATGACTCCTGACGTGTACTCAGACGTGTTGGTATCGGCATCGTTACTCTTCTAGCTAGTTCGTAAGTTTACCTGTACGAGGTACGTACGAGTAGAATGAGATTACGGTACGATTTGGCACAACACAGGTTTGGGCTTTTTTAGATCGCGACGTTTCTTCTACTGAATATCATTACGACCACCTTTGGTTTCATTTCTCCCGCGGTTCGGTGACTCCCTTCCAAGCCTTTTCAATAGCGGATCGATCAATGAGGGAACGCAACCATTTCGGCAGCAGAAAACCGCTTTCAATAGACGAAGAAGATGGTCACGGGAGCTTTGTCGTAACAAGATCGTTTCGAAGCGATCACAGCCGCTCACAGGCACCCGTGCAAGATTCGGCGTCGGGCCAGCGATGCGACGCATAATCTCGAGCCGGCGAATGGCATGACTCGTTAGCTCAGTTGGTAGAGCTTCGGATTCCAGACCCGAAGGTCGGGAGTTCAAGTCTCTCACGGGTCATGGTATCTCCTGATAGCTCAGTTGGCAGAGCGGTGGACTGTAGTAGTGTTGTCACAGTCATCCATCGGTCACTGGTTCGATTCCGGTTCAGGAGATACGCCATTCTTGCCGAATTAGCTCAGTTGGCAGAGCGCACGACTCTTAATCGTGTGGTCGAGGGTTCGATCCCCTCATTCGGTGCACCTCTTTCAAGTGGAGGGTGTGACATTGTGGCCGAGCGGTCTAAGGCGCAACGTTAAGGCCGTTGTCTTAATTGGCGGGGGTTCGAATCCCCTCGATGTCACAAACTTTTGCTTGTTTCCCGTTAGGATGATCGGAGGATTGATAATTCGGCATGGTTCAACCATGGCCAGTTGACATTGTGGCCGAGCGGTCTAAGGCGCAACGTTAAGGCCGTTGTCTTAATTGGCGGGGGTTCGAATCCCCTCGATGTCACCACCTTTTACATGTTCCTTTCTTTTGAACAAACAACCGAACAGATGATACCCTTGCATACGTACTTCCCGTGATTGCAATACCACTCGTTTTTCTTCCCAGGCGTACAAGGGTCAGCTCCTCGGTGTTGTTGTGTTGTGTTGTGTTGTGTTGTGTTGCGTTGCGTCGTGTCGTGTGTGTACCATTTGTTTGGAAGGACGCAATTGTATGAAAAGAATAAGATGCTGTTCTTTGCGTAATTTTAGTCTCAGAACCGTATTTCTCCCCGCACGAACGAGCAAGGGAGATGTCCTCCTCGGTGCTGTTGCGCTGCATCGCGTCGTGTGTCTTGCATTTATGTCGTCTTTCGTACTATGATGAGTTTGAAGGACGCCATGGTTGGGACCAAAAAGATGTGTCTCGCTTGAGGAAAAATGTGTGCCCAATGTCAGGATCGAACTGACGGCCTTTCGCTATCTCTTCATGTGGAGATTGTTGGATTATGAGACGAACGCTCTACCTACTGAGCTAACCGGGCACATACTCTCGGTGGGGATCGAACCCACGACCTTGGGTTTATTAGACCCACGCTCTAACCAGCTGAGCTACGAAAGCAGAATGAAACACAAGTGGGGTCCACTCCGGGAATCGAACCCGGGACCTCTTCCACCCTAAGGAAGAATCATGCCCCTAGACCAAGTGGACGTTTCTTGTTACTGCAGATGCTGATTCGGTTTTCAAAAAGAGAGCGGATCCAACTCTGATAGAGCCACGAGTTACACCTTCGAGAGACGCGGCGATAGTGTCGACCACGCGAGAAAGTGCGACGGAATATTGCCTGTTTGGGTCACGATCGCAGCGTTAGGGGAGACAATGAACACGACGAGTCCATTGTCTGCCTGTCTGCCTGCTTGTCGACCCGCTCGCCCACCAGCGGTCGCAACGGGCTCCTTCCGGCCGAGATCTCGTTCTCACCGGAACACGGCCCGTGGGACTTGAGAAGCCGCGCCGAGCCGAGCCGCGCCGCACATCGGTGTTGCTTGGTGCCTCCAAGCAGCAGCGTTTGCCGCGTGTCAGGATATTGGCCCGGGATTATCGTCCGTGCCGAAGAGGAACGGAACGGAACGGGTCAACGAAGATTGGTCGGTCGACAGAACCTATCGTGCCGTGATAAGAGAAGTCGTCGGAGTTGCAGACAGTCGGTACCGTATCACAGAGATTGATTGATTGATTGATTGAGGATAGGTGTCATCGTGAGCGTATTTCTGTGAAACCCTTGCATCAAGCGGGAGCGCGGCATCGCGGCATCGCCACACGACGGTGTTCGGATCTTTTGTGATCCGACGCGTTGGTTAGCACTGTTGCGCTGGTTCCTCTTCCCGATTGTCCATTCCGATCTGCAGTACAGTAGTTCTCCTACCGAACACAAAAGTATGAACGTCTGGAGGTTCTATGCGGCCACTTCATTGGAGATGAATTCGAAGTTGTCTCTGAGTTGCTAACGTAGGCACGGTAATGGCATTTCGGCGAAGGATGCGTGCTGTTCGATTTCGAAAGGCGCGATGGAAGAAGAAAGTGATTGTTGTGACAGATGACAGATGAGTCATACAGTAAGGTTACCGGTAATTACGAGTAGTACTCGTACCGGTAGGTACCGGTATCCATGCGAAGACGAACAATTCCGCAATACATTTAGCACGAGCACGTTTGCGTAGAATCTGTTGTACTCCGGTACGGTACCTGGTACCTGGCCTGGTACCTGGCCTGATACCTGGTACGGAGTACATGTTATGTTACCAGGTACGGATAGTACGAGTACCGATAAGATCAGCCCCAAGGACCCCCTGGGCCAGAACAAAAAATCAAATTCACGCGGAAAACCGACGCTCTCGCTTGACAGCATAATTTTTCCGCGCCACCAAAATTCCGTTCAGGAAAATAAGATTCACGCAACGCATACCGTACTTTTGCCGTAGGAACGATAATACGAATTGTATGGCATTGCGCTATTACGCGCACTCGTGATTGAGACGACAGCGTTGTTGTTTCGCCATCGTTTGGCAGGGGAGCAAAAATTTATTCCCTGCATTTTGGACTGGTTGTAATAGGTTTGGGGTACTGCCGAAATCAGGAATCTCGCTCTTTCGCACGAATGATAGCCCTATGACTGTACTTTTATAGAATCTCTATTCATGTACTCTCCAAATTTGACAATTTCAAATTTGATATCAACATAACCTGTGATGACAAATTGAAGCACGGTTGGATAACGCGAGAAGATCGTTGTCCTTCTGCTCCGGCAAAGGCAATGTGGCGAAGAGCCGCGTCGAAACCCCTGGTTTCCGATGCCCAACCCTGCACTTTGAACAGGCCCCCCCCCAAAACAAAACACCCAACAACCCCCAACCAACCCCCCCACCCTATTCCCAAACTATCCCCTTCGTTGGTCCCTACCGTACTTGTACCTGCCTACCCGGAACGGATGGCAACCGGCCCTAGAAGATAACAAAACCAAAGTGCCATACGGTACCGCACGTAATTAGGGTTGAGACGCAGCATTTTTTGTTCCTTTCACCGTGGGTGACGATTTTGTATTGACGTCGTTGCAATCTAGCATCGTACGATACTCATGCAAGTTCGTACCGGCATAGTACTCGTACCGTACGGTACGGTACGCCCGCAGGACACAAGAATCCGATCTTTCGAGGAGAATCCGACAACGACGACAAATCAATTCAAATTTGGATGCAACAAAATGGTCTTCTGCATCACACTGCTTTCATTACAATTGAGAAATTGGCAAAACTTAGTCCACCACGTCAGCGAAGGAAAAGCCTTGATAGCTCAGTTGGGAGAGCGTCAGACTGAAGATCTGAAGGTCCTGTGTTCGATTCACAGTCAAGGCAGGTTCTCGCTTCCTTCCGATATGATGTAGGTGGTTAGCATACTTGCCTTTCACGCAGGATACCAGGGTTCGAGTCCCTGTATCGGAACTTCTTTTTCTTCGAAGTTATTTTCGCTAGTAGTGGGGAGTTTTCGGAGACTACACTCACTATCTTTTTCGACTGATGGATAGTTACCGTACGGCAGTTACGTGTACTAATAATGGATCATAACGTGGGAAATAGTGATGGATTGATTCATTCCGACATTGCTTCGGAGGTGATCCATTCATTATGTAAGCTACGTACCTACCCTCGTGGGCCGTCACGGTTCGGTTACATACACAAGAAGGAGCCTCAAGAATCCCGTGCCGTGCTTGCTTGGCCAACGCTATGGCGCAAAATAAAATAACCGTTACAGTTTGTGTGATTTGTTTGCGTAGGAATAGTCGAGGCGGTTGTGTCGGAGGGATGCGATGCGATGCGATGCCCGTGTCGAATCCTGTCGGTTCCGAACTGTTGAAACGCGAACTGCGTTGTTACAACAATTACAACCAATGTAGTAGCGTTGTGATCCCATCCCATCGTTGTTGGAAACGGTTCTACAGGTGCAACCGAACACAATTATTGGCCAGCACAACAAGAACAACCTTCCTCGGCTCCGTTGTCATTGTCGTTACATCACAAACTACTAACTGCAGTGGACACCGATTGCACGGTGGTTCACAAGAAGCAGGGCTGTTGCTCCGTATCATACGCCGCAGGGGGTGGATATGATGGTAGCGTTCTGTATCTGTATTGATGACATCAAACTAGGGTCCTCTTATTCTTTGAGATACCGGTAACAACAGCAATTATGAGTACGACAATTACTGTATTGGAAATTATGTAAATTTTGGATACCGTACGTACGTACGGTACCGTACTATTCGTAATCAACGGTAAGTCGTAAGATTACCGTATCTTCATTTATCTCATAACAATCGATAGAAAAACATGTGATGCACCTGCAAGTCTTACGGAGTATTTTGCTTCGCGCGTCAGTTTCCCGACCTACCGTACGGTACGGTAAAAAGAAAAAATAAGCAATATTACCTGTACGAGTATGAATACATACTAACGGAGAAAATCCGATGCACCATACCATACCTTCCATACCAACGGTATTCTTACCACAGGGGTCATATGCCATACGTACTGCACGTCTCCGGTACGGTACAATTCCAACATGGAAAAGAAAATACTTCGTGCTCAATAATCACTGGCACTCGAATAGTCGATTCCTTACCATTATTTTGAATCACATTAATATAATACGAAGTACGAGTACTTCGTAATTGATAACGTTGCACCGTAAGAGCAATACAAACACAAACGAGATTCCGGTTCCATATCGATGTTCTCGTCCATGCATATGAAAGTTTGCACCAAATTCCGCATTTAGTGGTCACCACCGAAAACGCACCGCAACGCACCGCAACGCAGCGCAACGCAACGCACCGCAGCGCAACGCAAGGCATTGCCTCACCAACTGGAATGATCCGACCCACAACAATCAAAATTCAGCGATTCATTTGGACATTCACTGATTCACTATTTCACTAACTCACTCACTCCCATGAATCGCCGAGAATCACACCTGTTGCAGGGACCGCTGTTGCTCGAACCAACGGGAGTCTCCTCCACCACTCCGAACCCTCAGGGTCTCAACCGGATTGCGCAGATGCCACTCGGCACCACCGGTCGGTTGGCGACTGCTTCTGCTGCTGCTGCCGCTGCTGCGAAAAGGTCCCATTCCCATTCCCATCCAACACATCGCTATCGCTGGCTGGGCCTGTTCCTGTTCCGGTTCAATCGCAAGCGTCGCTTCTGTATATTATGGGCCGGGCTTTGCGCTGTTTGGCTGACGGTCCTGAGTCGGTGGCGCTGGTCGTTGTTACCGGAGAGAGAGTCCGTCGGAACATTCGGGCGGAGCAGTAGCAGCAGCAGCAGCGTCTCCGGCGGTGACCGACAACCGGGATCGAAGCCGAAATACGATCGACGGGCCTACCTGAACGGCCAACGAAGCAACAACCACCATGCTTCGGACGTCGCCACTGCCACTGCCACTGCCAACAGTACCCATGGCGGCGGCGGCGGCGGCGGCATCAAGATTCCAAGCCCCGTCGGGCAGAGCATCGTCGAAACTTCCTACCGAACCTCGGGATTTTCCGATCTGATCGACGACTTTTGCCCCCTCGACAGCGCAAGCGCAAACGCAAGCGCCAGCACCATCCAAAGGGTGACCACCTCCCGGCTGCAGCGCGACTTTCTCGACCGGTGCCTGAGTGCCGCGAAGCGGTCCGGAGACACCCCCGGAACGAAACACCACGATCGCTGGCCCTGGTGGTTCCGGACCCTGCTCCGGGACAGCGTACTCCCCCGCAACGGCCTGGCCGGTCCGTGGCATTTGTTGCAGTTTCGCGACGTGAGCGGGAGCAAGAGCGGGAAGGAAGAGTCGCAGCAGCAGCAGCAGCAGCGATTGCAGCTCTGCGTCTACGAAAAGGGAGGAACCAAGCACTGGAAGAAACTCCAGTGCAAGCACAATTTCGAACAGAACGGAACCGAAAAGATGCCCAATTTCAACCACTGCTGGAACCGCCAACCACCCTACGATGACAACGACAGCAGTACCAGTACCGGTGCCAGCGCCAGCGCCAGAGCGGTCTTTCTCCGGGATCCCCTCGAGCGGTTCCTGTCGGGATTCCTGGACAAGTGCGTGCGACGGTTGGACGTGGTCGATCACTGCGAACCGGTTTCGGTGTTTTCGAGGGGGACCGAACAACCCACCAACGCAACAGCAATAACAATAACAACAAGAACAGGAACAGGAACAACAACAACAACAAAAACCAAAACAACAACAACAACGGCATCATCATCGAAAAAAATAAACAAAAATAATGGCCACCACCACGATGCGCAACAGCAACAGCAACAGCAACAGCGCCGTTCTTCTCCCATCGATACCATGTTGTGGGACAAGCGGCGAACCTTTGAGGCCTACGTCGACACCTTTCCTCTGACGTGGAACATGCATTTCTTGCCCCAGTCCTTTTACTGCGGGGGTCTCTATCGGACCATTGGAGACTACGACTTTGTGGGGAGCATGGGGGAAACGTTGTACGAGGACCTGTCGGAGCTGGAATCGCGGTATCCGGGTCTGGCGCAAGGATTGGAATCGGTGTTTGGGTTGGAGAAGCGGAAGCGGAAGAGCGCCAGCAACAAGAAGGTCCCGGCCAGGACCGGGGGGATCGAGACGGGAGCGTCGGAGAAGGTGCTGGAGTACTACAGCCCGCACACGGTCCGGCGGGTTCTGGAATACTACGCGGTCGACTACGTTGCCCTGGGATTGCCGATACCCGGCTGGGCCGAAGAGCTGCTACAACAGCCGCTGTCGGGGTAAGGAGGGGCATGAGCAGGCGCAGGAGCAGGCGCAGGAGCATGAGCATGAGCAGGCGCAGGAGCAGGAGCAGGAGCAGGCGCAGGAGCAGGAGCATCGCACCGGTACCGTACGGTACCGATTGTCGTACCGTACCGTACCGTACCGGGGAGTGCTACATAATATTATTATTATAATGCTTCAATAATATTGTATTCAAACCAACCCAAAACGCTGCAATTCTTTTGCACGAATAGTAGCTGTCATAATCGTATCGGTAATAGTAGCGGCAATTCTAGACTTTATACAGAGAGCTGGTTCCTTCATTGCTTATTTCTAGTAGAGTGACTACGTACTGTACTGTATTGTATGGTATGGTATATACACACACACCGTATGTGTGGTCCCTCGCAGATTCCACATCGAGTGGAACACACACATACCGTACACACACACACACACACACACCATTTGGGGGAAGGGATGGACCGAACACTAAGTGGAGCTGCAACGGTCCGTGCTCGATTCGATTCGATTCGATTCGAGTCGCGATTGCTTTGTTCCCACACTACACACATACATTTCGCCGTGGTTGGCGTTGCGCCTGTCATTGGCCATTCCGCGTGCCCCGGTGCTCCGCTCCGTTCCGTTCTGCCGATCCTAGTCTATACTAGTGTACAATACTTGTGTGCACTAGTACTAGTGTACACTAGTACTTGCTTGTCTAGTGGTGATCCTCCAGTTCCCCTTCCATCATGGCCAGGAGCGATTGGTAGGTCCCCATGCATCCAAAGGAAAATCCCCCCACCAGCAAGAACAAATCCAGTCCCTGCTGCCAGAGTGGCAGCTCCTTTCGAAACGTCGCCAGGTGAAAGTAGGACGGAAAGACGAATCCCAGCAGCGTGCAGATGGACGACCCGACCAGGCTGAGAAACTTTCCGAAATTCGGGACCGAATAGGCCACCAGTGTCGACAGGAGGACTACCGCCGACCGCGTCACGAGCCGGGACCGCCGTGTGGTGGTGATGGTGGTGGTGATGGTGGCGGTGTTGCCGTTCTCGTCGTCATCGTTCTCACCGTCACTGTCACCGTCACTGTCGTTGCCACTGTCGTTCTCACCGCCACCGCCACTGTCACCGCCACCGCCGTTGCCCTCCAGTATGGCCCAGATGGGAAACATCATGATGGGATAGGTCAGATACAGACCGAGGCACAGCGCGCACTTGACAAAGGTCGCCGACCAGTGGTTGGCCAGGTTGAGCGTGATGGGTGCCATGGTGGCGTTTCCAAAGGCCCAGTATCCCGCGCTGCCAAAGACGGACATGAATACCGTGATGGCCGTCAGCGTTCCGACGAGCAGGTTCGAAAACCTCCCGGGCTGTTTGCAGCTGGATTTGAGCGATAGGATCAAACCGACGCCCTCCATGCTGTAGATGGTGATCCCCATGACGTATAGAACGCCGCCCCAGTCTGCCTTGCGTATGGTGTCGTTGTGCGGTGTGTAGTGCTCGTAGTCCTGGAACAGGACCGCGCTGAGTGCGCAAAAGTTGGCCGCGTTGGCCAGCATCGAAAAGGGCGCCAGCGACGACAGCTCCCGGAACTGCACCAGTCCCAGCAATCCCGGCACGCAGCTGGCGCACACCATCCCCCGGGACCATCCGTAGATGCTCTGTAGGTTGGCGGCGATGAAAATAACGTAGGCGGTGGCAAATCCCGCCTGGGAGATGCCCAGGCAGACAAAAATGACTCGTTCGCCCTTGGTGCCGAGGAGCACCCGTCCCAGATCGCCGTAGGACTGCACCGTTTCGTTGGGATGGCGTGCCTGGACGGCGGTCTGTACCCGGGGCAGACAGAGCATGGCGTAGACGTTGAGGGCCGATACGATGACGAGGGTGCACGATCCGAGGAGCCATCCGGACCTGGAAAAGGCGTTGGGTATCCCCAGCAATCCGGCTCCGACAAAGGAAATGATGATGTTGACAATGACCTGGAGGGTCCCCGCCGATCCCGGGGGACCGGCCCCGTGTCCGTGTTGGTCTCCGGATGATTTGGATCTGGATCTGGATCTCGATCTGGCTTTGGATAGCGGAGGAGCGAGCGACGATCCATTCATATTCATATTCCTATTCATGTTCCTATTCACATTCCTATTACTGTTTTTGTGGCGGCTCGTCGTTACCAGGGGATGGACCAGATCGTCGTCGTCGTCGTCGTCGTAGCTGCCCGGATAGTCGTTCTGGTCCATATCGTTGTTGCTGCTGCTCGAGGCTGCCGCGTTGGCATCCTCGATTTCGAGAGGGGAAAAAGAGGAACCCTTTGTGGTGATAGTGGTAGCAGTGTCCGTTTCGGAAGCCGAAGTCCTGTCGTGGGCTTCGAGCGAGGATCGTCTGTGGGAGATGGCCCCCTTGTCGTTCATCATGATGGTTGTTGTTGTTGTTGGTAGTGGTAGTGTTGTTGTTGTTGTTGTTGTTGTGAATTGGAGGGATTACTGTTTTCTTTTGGTGGTTGATCTTTTCTGCCTCCGCAAACGACAAAACAAAACAGAACAGAACAGAACAAAACCAAACCCTCAGCTATGAATAGATGATGATTATTGCGTAAGATCTGTTTCTGTCTTCTCGTTCCGTTCGTTTCTCCACGGATGAACGTATGGATGGAAACGATTGCAGACCTAGTCACAAAAGTGGAAGCCTAATGAAGACAAAGTACGAAGTACTGTACTCGTATTATTTAATGGCCGTTACTTCGAAAGTAAGATAGTTATCGCAAGAGTATTCCGTCCGTACATGTAATACTTGGACGCAATGAACAGACATTCGAACTTTGCAAAGGGGAAATGAGAACACAAGACACAAGACACAATCCGATATGAATAGTAACGTTCCTTTAGACGTCGTACGGTATAGTACCTCAATGCCCTTGGTTTTGAGTTTGTTTGGGACAAAAGCTAAACAAAGACTGTTATCGGTCACCTTTCTTCTACCGTATGTACTCGTACACCGTACAAGGGTGCTGTACGTACGTAAACCTGGCTCCTGTAGGAGGGTGCGCAATGCGCAATTCCCAATGCTACCGTTACGTACCGTACCGTACGGTACGTACGAGTACCATACGTCGGAAATACCACAATTGTGGTATTTAGCCTGGGACTACTGTGGCACGTATGTAGAAACCGGTACGCTTAGTGGTACATACCTCTAATGACTATTTCTACTGTTTTTTCTCTGTATAAATCATGTTGTACCCCTAAAAAAGCATGTGTACCGGTCGAATTTCCATACACAGTATTGTTGCATTTTTAGTGGTATAAGACTCCGTGTAACTCTTAAGGAAATACCACATATACCACAAGTACTTTACATGACCGGTGTTCTTCAGTCTTTTCTTTCTAAGAAATATCCCCGGAGGTGCTTGTTTTTTTTGCTCACTTTTTTTGCTCACTTTTTTGAAATGGTGACGGTGACCGATGACCAATAAGACAAGAACCGCCGATAAGATGCTGGCTAATAATCACCAATCCCCCCTAGTAGTATTATTGCTGCTAAATCGGTCCCCTCTGAGTAAGCTAGTACTAGTGTGCTGTATAATATTTTGGTACTGTATTTAAACTTAGTCTACTAGATTTTTCTGCTGCTCGAAACGTCGCTCCAAAACGTCGCTGCAAAATGCTGCTGCTGGCTTCCTGCTGGTTGAAACGCCGCTACTGGCTGCTGGCTGCTGGCTGCTTGCTTCCTGCTGCTCCAAAACGCCGCTGCCAGCAGCTGCTGGCTTCCTGCTGCTGGCTTCCTGCTGCTCGAAACGGCGTTTGATTGCCGTTTGAATACCCTTCCTGATTGAAAACGAAGTAGAGTGATGTGTAGGTATCTGAGTAGGTATCATTTTGTACTAGCTATTTGTACAGTGGCGAACCTTCATGGTCCGTTCTATCGAAGGAGAAACAGAATGGTCGTCAAAACGGAAATGGTGCCCCCCACCATATCTTCTTAATTCACCATCCGATCCAATAGCCGTTTGATTGCCATTCCAAGTCAAAAAATCAGTAGAGGAACATGATGGTGTTCGAATGTGGTAGTATCTGTACATGTGAACCCTCATCTTCCCTTCTATTGGAGGGGAAACAGATGGGTTGGGGAAGGGTCGTCGTCGTCGTCGATTTTTCATCGTATCTTCCGTATCTTTGTGTTCTTATTTGCTGTAGAATTGCCGCTCGAATACCCTTCCCGATTGAAATCAAAGTAGAGTAACATGTAGGTATTTGAGCTGGTGTAATTTTGTACTATTTGTACGGTGGCGGACCTTCATGGTCTGTTCTATCGAAGGAGAAACAGAAGGGCCGTTGGAGGGCCGTAACTCGCCATCCAAATTGCTGTTCGATACTAGCCATTCGATTGCCATCCGATCGCCATTCCAAGTCGAAAAATCAGTAGAGGAACATGATGGTGTTCAAATGTGGTAGTATTTGTACATGTGAACCCTCATCTTCCCTTCTATTGGAGGGGAAGCAGATGGGTTGGGGAAGGGCGCGTTGTCGGCTCGTTTTTTTGTATGTATCTTTGTGTGTTATTCGCAGTAGAATTGCCATTAAAATACCCTTCCGGATTGAAAACCAAGTAGAGGAATGTGTAGGTATTTGAGTTGGTGTCATTTTGTACTATTTGTACAGTGGTGAACCTTCATGGTCTGTTCTATGGAAGGAGAAACAGAAGGGTCGATCATGGGCCGACATTCGTGATTTCGATGATCGGACTTCCCATCAAAAAAATTGTCTTAGGAGTGAGTTTTTCGGTGTGTTTTCAGGGTCTTTTGTCTTGTTCTTTTTTTGAAGGGACTTCGGTGTGCGGAGCACACATATGTTTATTTCCTGTAGACTTGTACATGGTTATGGTACTGGGTATTAATTGTGGTATTTTTATCTTGTACACTCACCGTACCTACGGCATACGAGCTACGAGACGCGAGACCATACCGTACGTAGTACGATACGTACGGGTATGGAGTACTCGTACTCGTATGGATACCTAAAACTATACATATGCTACATACATACACCCCCGATACTGCAGCAGGTTCCGGATCATTGGAGGCTGCGGGAAAGATACCATAGGAGTTTTTTGTTGCTCGGACCATACCGGATACCGATACGTACCATACGTACGAGTACCGTACCAGAACCCGGATTCACCGTGAATTTTCGCGATCACGACCAGTTCCTCCTCTTTTCGGATTTCCGAGGTGAAGCTGTTCGGCAGTTGTTTTTGTTTGGAAGCTTCTAAGAAGCTTCTCACCGCCCAAACGAAGCCCGACATTGAACACCGAACACCGAACATCGGAGTGGTCCATCACATCGTATCGTGCGGATAGTATGATATACAGTATTCTTGTTATCAATGCTGTATTTCATATACGTGTAACCGAGCGTTTCGGTTGACAAGTGTGTGTGTGTGTGTGTGTGTGTGTGTGTGTGTGCGTGTGTGCGTGTGTGTGTGTGTGTG
Organism: Pseudo-nitzschia multiseries; assembly: GCA_037355745.1. Classification (NCBI taxonomy): domain Eukaryota; phylum Bacillariophyta; class Bacillariophyceae; order Bacillariales; family Bacillariaceae; genus Pseudo-nitzschia; species Pseudo-nitzschia multiseries. The sequence continues at coordinate 5,713,063 of CM074789.1, forward strand.
TGAGAGAGAGAGAGAGAGAGAGAAAGAGAAAAAAAAAACCCATGCCTTTCTCTTGCAGTCTCACAAACTCACGAACTCGACATACAAAATACAAACAATACAAATAATTATACCGATACAAATCATACAACGCAGCTATCATCAAAGCCAAACCAAAACCAAATACTTCCCGATACAACATACGCATTGCATTGCATCGCATCACATCGCCATGAAAACCACCCCCACCACCACCACCACTATCACCCCAATGTCCGGTGCCCGTTCCTCCTCCTCCTCCTCCCTCCTCCTGACCCTCGTCGTCGCTTCCGCGACGCTCTGGTCGTCACTCGGTAGCAGCAGCAGCAGCAGCAACTTTCTGTCGTCGTCGGCCGCGTCGTCGGCCGCGTCCGAGATGGAAACCCCCGAGCGACTCGAGGGCTATCGCCAGCGCGGCTACCGGTGGCCGGTCCCGGGGTTTGTCCCCGACACCCCCGGCTGGAACGAGCTGATGGAATCCCGTCTCGAACAGGTGGCCGCCATCGAGGATCCCTCCGAGCGGTTCAAGGGATACACGGCCACCATGTACGCCGGATTGGTCATCCCCAACTACACCGAGCACGGCTTCGCCCGGACCCGCATCAGCGATTCGTTGCTGGAAGAACTCCGGAACGGCATCTCCGACGGCTTTTCCGACCGGGTCAACGAGGGGTACACCCCCAGCATCACCGGCAACCAGGCCTGGCACATACAGCGGGACGATCTCACGCAAAAAGTGGACGACGAGCTCCACGACAAACTCGAGGAATGGGGACGGACCGATCTCGATCTGACCTACGTGTACGGATTGCGGCTCTTCCGGAACACCACCACCATCAAGATGCACCTCGACAAGAAGGGATCCCATTCCATGGGGTACGTCTTGCACGTCGGTGCCAGCGACGATTACCGGTCCGAACACGATCCGTGGCCCTTTGTCATCGAGGATTTTTTCGGGAGGACCCACGAGATCACCATGGTGCCGGGGGATCTGATCTTCTTCGAGGGTGCGTATTTGTTGTTGTTGTTGTGTATTGTTGTTGTGTATTGTTGTTGTGTATTGTTGTTGTTGTGTATTGTTGTGTATTGTTGTGTATTGTTGTGTATTGTTGTGTATTGTTGGAATCTACCCTGTTGCAGTCTCTCACACACAGCCCCGCTTTTGTTCTCACTCCTCCTCGATGGTTCTACGCCATTCCAAATAATAATTGATGGCACGGTACGGCAATGAAATTCATTCTACCGGCAACTTAACTCGTCAACCCCCCAAACAATATACAAACAATATACAAACACAAACAAACAATGACAAACAATGACAAACAAACATACAGCCGCCAAGCTCGTGCACGGCCGCCCCCACCCGCTCAACGCCACCTGGTACTGCAACGTGGTCGGTCATTACTACCCCCGAGACACCGCCTGGTCCTCCCTGAACCACGTCGCGGAGGCCGAATACGCCGTCCCGCCCAAGTGGGTGGAAGACGCTGCAACCGATGCAAGCGATGCAAGCGATGCAACCGCACGATGCAAGCGATGCAACCGCAAACGTTGTCGTGCAGGAACTCCAGTTCCGGGGAGGGCTGCGGGAACCCAACTGTTTGGACGGGTGGTGCCGCAGCACGTCTCCCGATCGGATCCGGTGGAAGGGACCCTCCGGACCGACCACCCACTGGATCGATGCCAACGGGGAGGCGCACGAATTCAAGGGACGGCTCCGACAGAAAAAAGAACAAGAAGAAAAAGAAGAACAAGCAAAAGAGCTCTGAGCAACAACAAAAGCAAGCAACCAACAACAACAACAACAACAACATTGTGACGAGACGAGACGAGACGAGACGAGACGAGCGATGGCAACACGCGAGTCGAAGGGAGTAGCAGCAATAGCAGGAGTGGTTCTCGTGGCGGCGTGTTCCACACTAAACTCCATGGAAGGAGAGGAAAGCAAGGGAAGGCGAGGGAAGGCAAGGCAAGCCAAGACAAGGCGAGGCAAGGCATCGGATTCGACGAATTGTTGCGAACTAGTTGTACTACTTGTATTCACTATTGTTGTGCGCTCGGACCATTCCGCTCTGCGAGGTATCAGTATCCCTGCCCGGACCGTGCAAGGGGACTCGAACTAAATAAACAAAAAATAATACTGTAATTATGAACGAATTCATGAAAAACACCGTACGGTACCGGTAACGAAACGACGCAGAGATCATTGTTGCTTGGGTTGCGATACCTACGAATCGTACACGTGCAACATCGTTTTCATAGTATTGCGTAACAGAGTATACGCGTACGTAGTTTGGTAGTTGTATTCTAATTTTTAGTTTTTGAATATCTTCTATGAGTTTATCTAAAAGTCGTTGTCATCGGTGAGGGACCGATTGATCCGGATTGGTTATTTTACTAATTTGTAGATGATGAATTCCCGCCTTTGGGAGAATGATCGTTTTCGTCACGAGCCGTCGCCTTTTTTTCGTTCGGCATTCGTTCGAGTACGGTATATCATAATATAATAATATTATTATATACGTAATTTTTGTTTTGTTTTGTTTTGCTCTGTTCTGTTCCACGGAACAACCCGGAAAGGAACACGGTATTCTTCCGTACGGTATCATTGATCGTTTTTGGTGTATTTATTCGAAGTGAAAAAAGTAAAGCTCCTGCTGTTCCATCGCATCGGTGACTCGTGACCATTGCCGTGTGAAAGTGCCGGACAAAATGCCATGCAATCCCATGCCATGCAATGCAATGCGTTGGATTCGATTCGATTGCATCGCATCGCATTCTTCCGAACGGCTGCTACGGTACTACCTGTTGTCGTTGTCGTTGTCGATGTCGTTGTCGATGCCATAGTCGGCGGCCGTGATGCCGTGCAGTGCCGTGCCGTGCTATGCAATTGTGTTGTGTTGTGTTGTGTCTTGTTTTGTCGTGTGCGCACATGACTATTTGAATTGCGCCATCGGGAGGGAGGAATCGTGGTCAACAGTCGGAGACAGAGACAGCAACAGAGACCGCATTGCCACCGATACCGTTCCGCTGCTCGTCGGAAGCACCGTCCGAAGCACTGGGGACGAGAATGTGGCTCGTGGTGTCGGCCCCATCGTCGTCGTCGTCGCCGTCGTCCGCTTTGGCGGTTCCGCTGCTGCCACTAGCCACTGCCACTGCCGCGCTTCGGAAAGACGAACCACAGCGCCAGCTGGGTCGCCCCCAGGACCACCCCCAGACCGTTGGGAACGGAAATGAAGGGATCCCGGACGGCCAGCGCGTAGGCCGTCCAAAAGGTAGCGTTGCAGGTGTTCAGCACCATGGTCGGAACGTGCAGGCTCTCCGACGACCGGGTCTTGACGACCCGGAATATCGACGAGAGGGGCGCACCGTAGAAAAAGACGAGGTTGGCATTGACGACGTACCCCACGACGTTCTGTCCGAACGAATTACTGTCGTTGTCGTTGTCGTTGTTGTCGTTATCGATGTCGTCGTCGGATCGTGTGTAATAATCGTGGAATCCAATCACGGTCAGCACCACCGTCCACAGCACGATCATTCCCATGACCAGTCGCTCGTGGGGAGTCTTGGCCGGTGTCGTTTGCGACGTGACCTCCCAGACGATCTTGGCCCAGTCCTTCGTTGTTGCCGTTGCCGTCGCCGTTGCCGTAGTTGTGGATTCGGACCCCTCGGGACCCGTTGTACCCGCGACGTGGTCCGGGACCTCGTCGTGGTCGTGGTCGTCGTAATCGTTATTGTTGCTGCTAAAAGCCTCCTCGTTGTCATTGTCATTGTTATTGTCGCCGTCGTTGTTGTCATTATCTTGGACCAGGGATTGCCGTTGCTCTTGCCGTTGCTCCCCCGAGAGTTCCATCGTGGACAGGTATCGCACAAGAGACTGCCTGACTTCGTCTCTGTGGTGCGAGGAATACATCAGCTTGACGGCCCCGAGATTCAGCCAGCATGCAAACAAAAACCCGGGATAGTTTGCCCAAAAGACGCTGTTCAGTTCGGTTCGGTTCAGTTCGGTTTGTTGTGTTTTGTGGTATGGAGTGGAGAGGTTCGGTTTTGCAATGCCATGATAGCATACCGCAGCATAGCATGTAGCATATAATATCATAATAATATATCATTGATTCGGTTTCGTTTGGGCATCGAATGGATTGAAACGGATGCGGATGGCAAGTTACAAGTTACAAATTATTATTATTAATAATAATAATAATAATGGATTGAGGAATTTCGAAATTGGATTCGATTGAAATGTGAGAATACATTCGTCGTGTGAGGGTGAGAGATACGAATACAGTTTGAAGTTGCTGGCTTGTGTGACAGGAACCAAGGAAGTAAGGAAAGGAAAGGAGGGATCGATCGATCGATTGAAATCGTTCTCTTCTCTTCGTCTTCTTTGCTATCCAGAGGCATGATCATACTATGATTGATCGATGTTGATTCAGGCAACACCAAGCCACGCACGGCGATGAACAATCCATAGTCAATGCAATGCATGCAATATTCAACATGCATAATTATACTGCACTGCACTGCACTGTATTGTATTGTACTGTACTATACCTACAACCAGTTAGAAATGAGAATCCCGTAGGCGGTCCATCCCAGGCAATTACCGAGCATAAAGGCCCACGGCGTCGGATTGAGATCGCCCAGTCCGTTTCCTTCCGAGACCACCCTCTGTAGATCTCTCATCGGTGCCGAAAACATCATGTTGGCGAGGATGACTCCCAGCGAGGGGCAGACGTATTCCAGAACGATTTCCGAGGCCGAGAGCGGCATGATGGATACAGTGTGGTTGGTCTTGATTTTGATTGTGATTGTGATTGTGATGTAGTTGGGTATTGTCGGGTAATTGTGCAATGGTACTGAGTGTTGCTGTTGTTGCTGTTGCTGTTGCTGTTGCTGTTGAAAGAAACCGGCACTACGATATGTACTGTATCAAGAAATGACAGGCGGTGGGTCCGAGTTGCCGTGGCGTGGCGTGGCGTGGCGTGGCGTGGTGCTTTGCTTTGCTTAGCTGTGATAGGTTCGAGAGTTCGATGTTGGAATTGTGAACGAGAACAGAAACAGAACCCTTCTTGCCCTATTGTACGGTAGGGTAATCTTACTTGTATTGTACTTCTCTCCTTAAATAATTCGATCGGTGCACCATTCACCACAAACATCAATGTCACAACGAAAAATAAAGTATTCATAATTACGGATTCGTACTCGTACGGTACGTTCGATAGGTTCGGACTGGTATGAGTAATTGCTCTTACGAGTATGCACCCGTTATTACCAGTACTCGTACGAGTAAGCCTATCGCTCTGGCACGGGACATAATATAACTGGTCGGAGTATGCATTGAGATTACGAGTAAGATTACGGTGCCGATACGAGTATGTACGAGTACGAGTACCGTGCGATATAGAATACGTACTGTACCGGTACTGTACCAGTCAAAAACCAAAAAATACGGAATCATCCTTACAAAAAATACCGGCCCAGTAGAAATTCCCAATGCTGCAGATTGTACAGCTCATCAATGTCTAATGTTCGGCGTTTTCATGTGCGAACGAATGAATGAATGAATCATCATCGAAAATTTTAGACAAAGTTTCAAAATTTAGCTCCAGTCCGGGAAAAACTCAAAGGACTTCTACAAGTTCATACCGGGGTCATGATTATTACTTCGGTAATCCTATGGCTTCGGCGGACGAGCACGTGTACTCACTCCTAAGTACCAAGAAAAATGAGCGTTTAAAACTCGCTCAACGGTTGGAGGAGGGAGTGGTACTCTGGTAGCAGAATGTGGTACTCTGGTACCAAAAAGTGGTACTCCGGTACCACACTTTATTCTGGTACTATTTTCTACGTGATTTCTAGTGGAATGTACTGCTGTGCAATTTCCAGTCGTATTTTGAGCACTGTTCTCTTACCACTAGTTTCGATACTCCCAGAACAGACTAATACACAGCAGACTAGGGACCAGAGTATATGCCAAAAAAAGAGCTAGTAGAATTAGACTGTAGACCTATTTCTTGCTAGAGAGCACACCATGATGAATATTGAGTCTGCTGGGCGGACCGGGTACAAGGGGACGAGGACGCATCTTGTTGTATCGCAGCTCGCCGCTGGAATCAATCCTCGTATCGCTGCTCGTGTCGATCCAAATGATCCAAGGCAGCGCTTGTAATTCAAATGCCATAGATACACCAGCAGTCCCCTAGATCAAAGCAGCGCAGCAGTGCTTGTAGTTTGGATGCTGTGGATACAACAGGCGCCAAAGAAGCAGGCTGGCGCCGGGAGGAGAAAGAGGAAAGGTCCGATGGGCGTGCTTCTTCTTCCTCTTGCCGGCGGTGGCAGTTGGAGATCCAGATGGAGGGAGGGTGAGGGGGGGTTCTTCTTCTTGTAGGGGTTGCTCAATGAAGAATTCCTGGCTGCTACAGACCGGCGTTGGTTTGTTGTTGTTGTTGTTGTTGTTGTTGTTGCGTATTGTGTCCACGTTGCTGCTGTTGCTATTACCATCGTCAGAGCAAAATGAAGCAGTGTGGTGCTTGTAGTACTAGTTCCGACCCCAGAGCAAAAATACACAGTTCCCTATTGTACCATGGTTGCTGGAAAGCAGGGGCTATTCCCATGGTCAAAAGAAGAAAAGAAGCAACAGAAGCAGCGCCCTGAGATAGGAATAAACAAATTGACGCCGCCGCCGACAGCTCCAAATCAAACCAAAACAGCTGAACCCCCCTCCCCCCCCACACAAACAAGAACGACAGTCACTTACAGTGCTGCTTGTTGTTGCTATTCCCATGGTCAAACAAGCAAAAAGAAGAAGCAGTGTCATGAGTAATAGAAATGAATACAACAATGATGACGACGATGACAATAACAACGGCAAATGAAACAGAACAGCCTAAACATCTCCCCCCCCAGCAACCAAAGGACCGGCAATGACTTACAGTGTGATAGGATGGGTTTCTTGTTGTTGTAATAGGAAAGAAAGCAGTGAAAATGGTCTATTCCCATGGTCGGGGAGCAATTTGCTTTTGAAAGTGGTTGATTTCAAAATTATGAATTACCGTACCACCGGGGAAAAACAGCAAAAATCCAGGTTGTAGTAGGGATTCTACTAGATTCTACACAGGTGGTGTCAAGGAATCAACCAAATCCTGCTGCTACTGCTGCTGCTGCGGATCCCGCGTGTTTGCTCCCTCTTTACCCTTGAGTATACCTAAAAACACGTGCAATGCGTTGAAAAAATTATTACTTAACAGCAAAGTGAGTGGTACTTCGGTACCACCAAAATGGTACCACTGATCCCTACCGTACATCTTGTACTTGTTCCTACGAGTACTCCTCGGTACCACCGATCGGTACCAGTTTACCCTTGTCCCCCCCCCTGTAGCAGCAACAACAGCTACTACTCCCCCTGTAGCAGCATCGAAACGCTACGCCGGTAGCAAGCAAGGAACCCCTCCTCCTCCTCCTCCTCCATTGTACTCGTCCTTCCAAAGCCATAGAGATTACCATGTCAACACCCCTTTCCTCCTTTACCTCCTCCTCGTAGTATCAGTGGGGAGGAGGGGTATTACTTGGTACCACTCTAGTAGCTGCTTGTTGTTTCCTCGGCCCGGGGGGCCTCGTAAACAACAAGCAGCTACTAGAGTGGTACCTATAGTACTTCGTATTACAGTATTTCTTAACCCCCGTGTTCGTAATTTACCCATGGATATACCGTACGGTACCGCCGAAATGGGCACTCGAATCTCGACCCTCGTCGAACTCGAACAAGATGTATCATTACTAGGTATCTTACTCGTATCACACCTACTATTATTCACCATACGCACACCCCACTGATACTACTCGGAGTCGATTTGGTTGGCACGTGTCATCCCCTCTCTAAAGAAAAAACTCCCTTAAGAAAAATCCTCGGCGCGCGCCTCGGATTTTTCTTAAGGGAGTTTTTTCTTTAGAGAGGGGATGACACGTGCCAACCAAAACGGATGACGGGGTGTTACCTATAGTACTTCGTATTACAGTATTTCTTAACCCCCGTGTTCGTAATTTACCCATGGATATACCGTACGGTACCGCCGAAATGGGCACTCGAATCTCAACCCTCGTCGAACTCGAACAAGATGTATCATTACTAGGTATCTTACTCGTATCACACCTACTATTATTCACCATACGCACACACCATAATATTATTATCATACCGGTATGTAGTAATACTATATTCAATATTATGGTGATGTAACTATTTGTATCAATAAAGCCTGTAAGTAATGAAGATCGATCGATCTACATTTCAGATTTCTTGACCAGGTGCATGGCTATGCATGGCTGTGCATAGCTCTACATACTAGTAATGCATTTTGCAACAATCTAGTAGGTAGTCCACCACTGCTGAGTGTGGTGGTTTGGATTTCTAGTACACCGCTGGATGGAATTGTGCACCCTGTGGATCATGATGAACGGATTACGGTAGAATAGAACAAACGATCATGCTCTGATTAATTCCATACTAATTAGGTGGGTCCCGTGATTCGGTTACTAGATGCGATAGTAGTGCAAACAATATTAAACAAACCACATCACATGCTGCATTATGCTAGAAATCGCGTTTCTTCCAAACTATACTAGTAGTACTAGTACGTCTAATTGCTTAGTAGGCTCAAAATCCTTTCCATGGAATGGGTTGGTTCGTTTCTCTGTTCGGTGGTTGCAACTCGCATTCGAAAGAGCAGCGTACCAACAACAACAACAACAACCCATCAATCAACCTGCTTCACAGTGGTTGATGACTGCGACTCACTGGTCCATACAATTTCTGTCGAAGGTAGCTGTACCATTCTATTCTAGACTAGTCTATTGTACTGTACATAATGAAGATTTCGTGCAAAGAAACTTCGTCAATAAGCTTCTCGAGAATTGGGGAAGTATGTATAACGTATGATACAGTATTATATATAATCTGATTATGTCGGATTGGCATTTTGAGCCCAATAAAGTTCTTCTTCGTATTATGATTATTATTTATTAGAACGGAGCAAACGTCGCACTGATGATTCTCGTCAAATCGTAGTCTTCCCACGACCTCGCTTCGTCTCCCCTGTGACGGGCATACTGCATCTCCCGCAGGGTATCAAAGCCGTTGATCACTTCTCCGAAACAAGGATCCGCATCACCAGCTAATTCGTGGTGCCCCTGGCTTCCCGGTCCGTGGTGGCTTTCGTTATCAACAGTGTTGATGTAAAAGTTGGGACCGGTTCCGGCAAAACCCATGGTGTGAGTTCTGTGAGGATAGGATGCGGAATATTCGGGAAAGCTCACTCCATTGAAACCCATAGATTTCAAATCGTGATCCTTCGATTGGAAGGTCCCGAAGGCGACAGGGGCCGCCCCTATGACGTGGTTTTGTGTGTGGTGGTAATAGAAGACTGTATTGTCCCAGACTTTGTTGGAGATCATGTCTAAAAAGGTTTCCACGGCGTGTGGCACCGTGTTCAGAGGAGCCATTCGAAGGGTGAACTTGCCAGCCTTCCGTCCCTCCCGACTTTTTACTTGAAAGACTACGTGATGCGGCCCGTATCCATATTTTTGAATGACTCGTTGGCGACTATCAGCTTGGATGTAAGCCTGGAGACTGTAGACCTTGTGGAGGAGTGCTTCTTGTCGGTGCTCGATCCACTTTTTCGCCACGTCTCCCGTCCGACGATTCTGAAATTTCTCTCGGGCCTCTTTGGGAATCTGGACACTATCGTCTCCCTTGGCCGCCGCCTCCAACTCGGCCATTTCTTCCAGCATTCGCGTCTCGTGTTTGAAATTCTTTTGGGTCTTTTTGAGTTTCCAGTGCTGCTTGGCGAACGAATTTTTGGTATCCACGGCGTCCTGCAGCAATCTCGTGCTGTGGCGTTTCTGCTGCTCGATGCCCTCCAATTCGGTATTCATGATCTCTAAGAGTTCATAATTGGCGGTCCGGAACTGAATGGCACGAATCCACGAAAATGCTGTCACTGCGCACATTAACATCCATAGCCAGCGAGGGGTTTTCACGGGGGGATGGCGATGGTACAAATTGTTGCTGCTGGTATTGAAGTTGCTGTTGTAATCGTTCATGCCACCACCAATCGTTGATGGGAGGATCGAAGATCTTCGTCTGCGGTCGATGCCGTGCGAGGCCAAACTGCTCAGGGAGGATTGGCGAGAGGATATCGAAGAAATGCTGCCACTGTCATCGTCTCCCATCGCACAAGACATGAAGGAATCCCCACGCTGAGAGTTGTTGTTGTAGGCCGAGCGCCTTGGGCTGCTATGAGTATCGGAACTTTGTTGTTGGTTCCCAATCGTCCCTGGACACGACGCTTGTCGTCGCATGGACATTGCCTGTTGTCGTTTCAGCATAACCATTGTCGTTTGTTTTGTTTCTGCCCTCTAACGTATAATTTTAGTGTCGACAACGAACGAATGAACGAACGGACGGATGGATGTTTGTGGCAACCGCCGCGTAATGCGAAACGAAATCGAAGAGCGTTCTCGAAAATTTTGGAGAGTTTACACACATGATGCACAAATTCCTATCCGCGAAGGAAAACCCAAAAATTTGCTGGCACATCAAAACAAACGATCGGCGAGTTCGCTGGCAATTTGTGGAACGGTCGGTTGGCGATCGCTGCCTCGCCTCGCGTGCTGATCAATCCTAATGAACGTTAGGCTTTCTACCAAGTACCATACTATTTCCTGGTACAGCTGAGCGCGCGCGATTAAGTTTCGCAAATTTAGGGGACTTTCGGGAATCTAGAAAATCTAGTTTACGAATAAATTTATCTAAATTTATAAGATTCGTTTCAGAGGGGACTCACTATCCATTCATGACTTAACCACACCGGATCCCTTATCACCAACCCATGAATGACTCGTCCGAAGAATTTGGGATCGGAGAGGGTTTGTGTTGATAATCACCGCATGCGAGCGTGCCCGGAGCCTAACAGAGTACTCACAACATGGTATACATACATACCCTACCTACGGACCCGGGAATGAAAGCCAGGTGGCAGTCGTGATTGATGGAATATGGAATCTTCTCATAATGTCATTGGCCAATCAATGCTGACCATCCATCATATTTGTTATTGGAATCCAACCAATTGCCATGCTCACTCGATACTTGGATATTCCGAGTGAGCTCATAGTTTAATTACTTGTATCTAACCAATAGGGTTGATTGCACTCTTTAAGGTTTCGTAGTACTTGATTTATTACTTATTCAACATACAAGTAATTAAACTACCGGGAGTTGACACACAGTGATTCCCTGAGTCAACTTGAAGCCACCATAGCACTCCAATCTAACACTACTTACACCACACGTTGAGTCGATATCATATCCTCCGAGGGGTGACCTGCTGCTGTCGTAGTCGATACAATCCTCCAGCACATCAACCATGGACCAACTCGGTACATTGAAGGGATCCACTCCGAGCCCCACTGCCAATGGCAACACCAATCAACAGCAGCAGGCCGGAGGAAGATCCCGCAACCGAAACCAAAGAGGGAACAACACTAACACCACCAGTGGTACTACTTCCACCTCCACTGGAGAGCGAAAGTTCACCGGGCTCGACCAAGACGAGCTGAAAGGAATCATTGTGGATGGATCCAAGTCCACCCAATACAACAAACTCTATGAGGGACTGAAAATTGCTGGTGGTAAGAAGAACTCCAAGGTGAAGACCACTCTCATCAATCTAACACCGCTGACCGAGGACGACTTCCTCCCTCCCATGCCTAGCCCAGCCGACTACACGGTCCTGGGAACAAGGGGGGAGGAGGTAATTGATCCCGACAAGAAGCGGCTCCTTGAGGAGCTGTGGATCAAGAAGGGAGAGAGATCAGCCAAGAAATATGATCAATACGTCGAGGACTTAAAAAGCTTGTTCTCAACTACAGAGGGGGAGCTCAGTCCCGAGGTGAAGCAACACCTTAAAACGAATGAGTTGTGGGTGACCGTTGAGGATGCCCAAGACACCATCAGCATGCTCAAGCTACTCAGGGAATACTGCTACCGCGACAGCGCTACCAAAGTGCACCCAATGGTGGACGTGGCAAATAAAATCTACAGGTTCTTCTCGTGTAAGCAAGATGCCAACAAAGGTGCAGCTACATATGCTGAGGAGGTCAAGGCAAGATTTGATGTCATGACCTCTGCAGGAATCTCGATCAGATCCGAGGCTATGATCTCACTTGCCCTAAAGAAGGTCTACCCAGGAACAACCTACAACGACTACATTAAGATGGACGCCCCAAGCAAGGCCAAGGTGAACACACTAATGGACGACATGCTCTTGTCGGTAGTGATTGTGAATGGATGCAACACTAAAACCCACCGGAACCTATCTGGCGTCCTCAAGGACAACTACAGTCTGGGGTCGGATGTATACCCCACCTCACAACCCAAAGCTCTCGAGCTGATGAACCAATACAAATTGATGGGGCAAACATCTGCGGGACAAACCAACAACTCAGGAGGCCGCGGACCGGCCGGATCTTCCAGTACCAATAACAACGGGGACAAGAAAGACAATAGCGCAACTACAGCGAATGAAACAGCGCTTACGAGCAATGGTGTTCCTGCGGGTGGATCGAAAATATCCAAAGCCCACCAAATTCTCATGGCTGGGATTGAAGACGGCGCATTCGATGATGAACTGTGCTTTGTACAACTCAGCACCACCATCTCCACATACCAGCCTGCCCCAGAAAAACCCAGGAGTGTGGGAACCAGCACTGTCATTGCCAGGAGCGGGGTGTTGAACCACCGCATCAGCCGCGAGTTGGAGCACATGTTCTCGCAGTCAAATGGGAACATAGATCCATATTGGATTCTACTCAACAGCCAAGCCACCTGCAACTGTGTCAGCAACCCTTCGCTGCTCCGTGATATCCGCATCCACCCCGAAGGCCGCAAGGTTCAAATACACTGCAATGCGGGTGTTGTGGTTGTGGACATGATTGGGGACCTTCCAGGATTCGGTATTGTCTGGTACCAGGAAGGAGGAATGGCCAATATCCTGTCCCTCAGTTCAGTGTCAGATCAGTATCGAATCACTCTAGATACCGCAATAACCCAGTCCTTCTTTGTCCACAAACCTGATGGCACTACCCGTCGGTTTGATCGGTCATCGAATGAGTTGTACTACTGTGACCTCAGGGAGACAGACGGCACCATTCTCGCCATTACATCTGTGGAGGGGCAAAAGAAACTGTACTCAGACCTAGATGTCCGACGAGCCACTAAGGCCCGCAAGTTACAAGACTCCATGGGGTTCCCCAGCATTAAGGATTACCTCAAGATTGTCAACAATAACTTACTCCTAAACTGTCCAGTCACCCGACAGGACATCAAAATAGCTGAAGACATCTTCGGCCCCAACACCAACGTGATCAAGGGCAAGGCTGTCTGACAGCAGCCCACACATGTTCGCGAGGATGTGGACCCCATACCAACTGACATCCTGTTGCGATACAAGTCTGTGGCTCTTAGCATCGACATCTTCACGGTCAATGGAATCAAGTTCTTCAGGAGTGTGTCGCGACACCTATACTTCCGGACTGTTCGGGCCATCGAAGACTCATCTCAGGCCACCATCCTCCAGACACTTGCAGCCATCATTGGCCTCTACGCGGCACGAGGGCTGGTTATAACAGTAGTGTCAGGAGATAATGAATTCAACTGTCTTGAGGAATCTCTGCTGTCCAGGGACCCACCGGTTTGTTTCGAAGGAGTGGGCCACAATCAACATGAGCCATATGTAGAACGAGACAATCGAACATGCAAGGAACGCATCTGGTGCATGTTTGCATCGGTTCCATTCAAGCGACTGCCTCGGCGAATTACCATCGACATGGTGTCTGCCGCCGTCTTCTGGCTGAACAACTGGTGCAATCAGGTAGGAGTGTCTGACACTATTTCCCCCCGACAAATAATGACAGGAGTCCGCCTGGACGCAGCGAAGCACTGTAAGTTTCAATTCAGGGACTACGTCCTTGCACACGATGACACTAGTGACAACACAATGAATCCACGAGCCCGGGATACAATCTACTTACAGCCAACCGGAGACCGGAGCGGCGCCATGTACCTCTTTGATCTTAGCACCGCTTGGCGGATTTGGCGACGGACTGCCACCGGAGCCCACATTACAAATACAGTCATTGAGCGAGTGGAGGCCATCGCGGCTGAGCAAAATGCTCCTATTGGCATAATGTTTGGAGATAAGAATGCACAAACAACAATTCTTGACCTGGACACCGAGTCAGTAGGGTCTGATGATGGCACCTCCGACTGCTCTTTCGCGCCAAGCGAGGCGCACCCAGAGGAGGACACCGTCTCAGTCGAAGCCTTAGACCCCGAGGAACTCAATGACCTGCAACAAGATCAAGCGCAGTACGCGGACGCTCCCGACGTCGAGGTCGACAACCACCATGGTGAGCTTCTTGATTTACAACAAGCTCCTCACGAAGAAATGCCAGCAGCTCCTACAGTGAGTGATGTGGATGGAGAAGCTGATCTGAGCGCGTCGGAACACAACAAATCGTGCGAGGATGACGGGTCCGTTGAGCCGGCCGGGGCGGAAATCACGACTGACTTTGCCTCTGAACCCAAAAACAATGCTGACGGGGCCAGCCTGGCGAGCGCATGCAGCGCCGATCATGAGCCGGACGGACGTATGGAGAACCCAACCGGTGACACCACTCACGACTCCCCCAATGCAGCAAATCATAATCCAGCAGATCATGATCCAGAAAACAATCCGAATATCGATACATCTAACAATGATGGAATCAACCATGGTCCTGAACCTTTCCCTCGCATGACCCTCAGACCACGCGTCACACGTGGACACAACAAGTATGGGCCAAGCAAGGGGTACCAGCCTGACGTTCATCATCAAAGTCTCGCCACAGTACACTCGAATGTGTTTCACGGAGGGTTTCAACGGGCGATAGGCAAGTTGGAAGCTGACCAAGATAAGTACATGTTCATATCCAATGCCATAGCAACTTACAACAATATCGACGCCTCACTAGTAACCAAACAATACGGTATCAAGGCTGGGCTGAAGCTGTTTGGCGCAGCCGGCATCGAGGCGGTCATGGCTGAACTTGAACAATTACACACCCGGAAGGTGGTGCATCCTGTTCACATCAGAGACATGACCCGCGATGAGGTCACACGCGCCCTCCCATACCTGATGTTCTTGAAACAAAAGTGTTGTGGAAAGATCAAAGCTCGAGGATGTGCTGATGGTCGATCCCAACGCGACTTTATCTCCCGAGAGGACACATACTCACCCACTGTCTCCCTCCATGGTCTCATGCTAACTTGTCTCATCGACGCAATTGAAGGTCGAGACGTTGCCACTGCAGACATCCCAGGAGCATTCCTTCAAACCCCTATGCCGGCAGGAGAGGTTGTTCACATCCAATTTGATGGGCCAATGGCAGAACTGCTTCGCCGCATTGATCCTACCCTCTATGACAAGTATATCCTGCAGAAACGACGGGGTGGGCAAGTTCTCTACACCCAAGCTGACAAGGCTATCTATGGCACCCTCCGGGCTGCCCTTTTATTCTGGGAGAAGTTATCAGGACAGTTGAGCATGTGGGGCTTCGAACTCAACCCCTACAATACATGCACCGCTAACAAACTTATCAATGGATCACAGTACACCATTGTGTGGCATGTTGACGACCTCAAGATATCCCACAAGGACCCCGAAGTGGTGACCACAGTGTTGGATAATCTTAACAGGGTATTCGGGGTGGAAACCCCCCTCACAGTGACCAGAGGTCAAGTCCATGACTATGTTGGTATGACTATCGACTACAGTGAACCCAGAAAGGTCAAGTTCAGCATGTTCGACTACCTTGAAGGGATCATACGTGACCTCCCAGAGGAACTTATTGAAGGAAGAGTGATCCCAACACCAGCATCGGACCACCTATTCAAGGTGAATGCCGAAGGGGACAAGCTAAAATTCA
The DNA here is from genome assembly GCA_037355745.1 of Pseudo-nitzschia multiseries. Lineage (NCBI taxonomy): Eukaryota > Bacillariophyta > Bacillariophyceae > Bacillariales > Bacillariaceae > Pseudo-nitzschia > Pseudo-nitzschia multiseries. The sequence goes on from CM074789.1 coordinate 5,729,107, forward strand.
CTGATGCCGAGACCTTTCACAAACATGTGGCACAACTCCTGTTTGCCAGCAAGAGAGCTCAACCCGACATACAGACATCAATCGCATTCCTATGCACGCGAGTGTCCAGTCCAGATTTGGATGACTGGAAGAAGCTCCGAAGAGTATTGGGATATATTCGGGACACCATCTTCCTCCCATTGGTGCTGGGGTGGGACAACACAGGAAATGCCTATTGGTATGTCGATGCGTCATTTGCAGTACACTCTGACATGAAGAGTCACACAGGCGCGATGCTCACATTTGGACAAGGGGCCGTGCTGGGTCTGTCCACCAAGCAAAAGCTCAACACCAAGAGCTCTACTGAAGCCGAGTTGGTGGGTGTGGATGACTCAATGCCATACAACCTATGGTGTTATTACTACCTTCAGTGGCAAGGATATGCCGCACAGACCGAGCACAAGCTCGGGGCTAACAACATACTCAATCAGGACAACACGAGCGCGATGAAGCTGGAGATGAATGGTAAATCCTCCAGCACCAAACGGACCAGGCACATTAACATCCGGTATTTCCTCATCACTGACAGGGTAAAGAAAGGTGAGATCACCATAGAGTATTGCCCAACCGGTGACATGATTGCGGACTACTTCACCAAACCGCTACAAGGTTCACTATTCCGCAAATTTCGAAATGTTATTATGGGCGTAACGGACGCAGAGTATCTCCAATACAAGCTTCAGTATGAGGAGGCTCGCAAGCGGCGCATTCCGTAGTGTCTCTTTACCCATACCAGATCCCTGGCATTGGCAAGGAGAAGGAGTGTGTTGATAATCACCGCATGCGAGCGTGCCCGGAGCCTAACAGAGTACTCACAACATGGTATACATACATACCCTACCTACGGACCCGGGAATGAAAGCCAGGTGGCAGTCGTGATTGATGGAATATGGAATCTTCTCATAATGTCATTGGCCAATCAATGCTGACCATCCATCATATTTGTTATTGGAATCCAACCAATTGCCATGCTCACTCGATACTTGGATATTCCGAGTGAGCTCATAGTTTAATTACTTGTATCTAACCAATAGGGTTGATTGCACTCTTTAAGGTTTCGTAGTACTCGATTTATTACTTATTCAACAGTTTGCAAGACAAGGACTGTGTTGACCCAGATTATACTCCCAAGCCCTGCATTGCACAATATTAAAAACAATGGGGATGCCGGGAATGTGCCCGGAGCGTCGTGGGAGAACCCAGACACTCGCAATGCGAGCAAGTTGCAATACCTTAAAGCAATGCATTCGGATGCAAGCGGGAAAAATTGAAACCTACCAAAGTCCGGTCTGTTCGTGCTCATCAATCGCGAGTTCCGGGTCTCGGGGAGTGGTCGAAAAACCATCGGAACTGCGATCCAATGGATCCGCTACTGCACTGCACTGCATTGCCCTGGTACGGTGAGCGTTCCAATGTGATGCACCGAGCGGGGTGCGACCGAGACCCTACCGAGAGGCGGGATCTTTCGAGCTCGCTCGCTTTCCTTCATTCATTTCCCTCGTGCTCTGTGCCCGGTTTGTCTAGGAGGCCGGCTTCCCTCAGTGTCCGGCGCGTGAAAAAACACACCGGATGGCGGGAGCGAGTCACCCCCGAGCTCGAGCAGCGAGCTTCGTCGGGAGACGACGACGACCATCCGCAGGGAAGGTCCAGGTTTTTGGTATCGGTCTCAGGGGGTACTACTGCTGCAGCTGCGGCGCTGGTATCCGAGTGCGAGTGCGAGTGCGAGTCCGAGCGCAAATCCAAATCCAAATCCAAATCCAAATCCATCCTCCAACAACAAGTCGCACAGCTCCCACACGTCGTAGGCCTCGTCGACGTCGCAGACGACCTTTCCCACTCCCACGGCAATCCCCTGGTCCGTCAGCGCCTTGATCTGGGACATTCCGGTCAGTGGATGCGACCAGTGCATGTTGGCAAAGGTTCTGGCCGGATCCGCTACCGGCGGGACGCACAGCATGGCGTATCCCCCGTCCCTCGCCGGGCACAGCGTGGCTGCGGCAACGCCGTGAGAGGTGTCGGCGTCAGTGGTGGTGTCGGTGGTGGTGTCGGTGTCAGTGGCGCGTGCGCGTCTCAATCCCCCGACTATGTCGTCCAGGGGCAGGATCGGTGCGTCCATTCCCAGAAAGACCACGCCGTGGCTTGTGGTCGTGGCCGTGGTTGTCTTTGTGTTCGCAGGATCGTCGTTCTCCAGGGCTCGCACCCGCACCAAAGCGTCGTGCAGCTTCGTTCCCAGATCGTGTGATCGCAGATCGTTGGTGGTCGACGATGTTGCCATCGGGAGCAACCACCACCGCGAGTTGTCGTTTTGGTTTTCGTTACCGCCGGTATCGGAATCCTTGACAGCAGTCGTCGTCGTCGCCGTCGTCGTCATCGTCCTTGTCGCTGTTGTTGTTGTTGCTGCTACTGCGTCCAAACCAATTTCTCCCAACAATGTCTCCATTCGTTCCAGCCCTTCGCTCGTTCCCGGTGCGTACAATAGGATCTTTCGCACCGAGTTCAATTCCTTCTGTAATCCAATGCGGTGCATTTTTCATTAATTTTTGTTACGGGATGTATGTTATGCCATGCCATGTCATGTCATGTCATGCCATAGCGTGTCGATGGTGCAGGACAACAAGCAGGAGTGCGTGAGCGAGTGAGCGAGTAAATGAGTCCTTTGAGATGCAACAATGGAGCGCGCTTTGGAAAACCGGCGGATCCTTTTCTGTCCGACTCGACACGACATATTGGATCCAAACAGCATCGGCATCCTTTGCCAAAACGAATGATGTCGGTGCATCGCATCGCATCGCATTACGTCATACAACAGCACATCGCATCGCATCACAGCGCATCGCATCGCATCACACAACGCCAAAACGTACGCATCCATCGATTGTTTTGAGAACGTCGGAAAGCATGCTCTTCGCCAAACGAACCGACCCTTCCTTGCCGAGGAGCGGGATCAATCTCGTCTTGCTCTTGCCCGGAATCGGGCACTTGGCGACGACCACGATCGATCCGCGTAGTACCGAATCATCTGTATCATCATCATCATCATCACCACGACCACCATCGTGGTAGCTGTTGCTGTTGTTGCTGTTGCTGTTGATCTTGCTCTTAAAGCAGCCCTCGTTTGTCATGGTCCCTCCCTCCTCTTAGGGCTGTGACTAGTTTTCTTTCTTCGGGTTGCGGCTCTGGGTTTTCGCAAATCGCTTGTGTGTGTGTGTGTGTGTGTGTGTGGTGTGTGTGTGTGTGTGGTGTGTGTGTGTGTGTGTGTGATACGCATCCATTGTTTCGATTGATTGTTTCGTGTGATGGCCTGCCGTTACAGGTAATACAGTAATCTTACGTGTTGCGGATCGCGTTCCATCAACATTATTACCGTACGTACGGAGCCAACCAACATCATCTTTTTTTTTTTTTGTCCAATACGGATAACTAATGAATTCACTCGAGCTAGTCGTCTCTTCCGACAGTATTACGTCCTATTACCTTTATATCATTAGGTAAGTACGGTACGAAAGATTTAGACTTGTAGAATGGTTTTGAGACGGTTTGAGGATGCAATCTGGTCTTGATGTCTGAAAAGATGGAAACGCAGACCGCGAAGAACAAACCAAAACGCACGAGAGAGAATTGCATTCTTCCTCGTACTTCGTACCGTACCTTGTACGGTACCGTACGGTAAGTCACCGCACTGGGCCCTGAAAGGTACGAGTATTCCCGGTACGAATCTTAAATAATGTTGTACAGAAATTTCGGTATTCGTATGTACCGTAAAATCTTACCGTACAAGTATCATGTATTTGTAAATCGTACGTACCCGGTACATACCGTTGGGTAAGATTTTTTCTTATTTATTGAAGGAATCTACGTAAAATTGCGGTACCGTACCGTACAGTAAGATTACTATCCTGGCATTCAGCATGGATCTTGCCATCTTGACCCACCAAAACACCACAGTGACAACAACAACAACAACAGCAACAGCAACAGAAACAACAGCAACAACAGCAACAACAGCAACAACAGCAGCAGTAACAACAAAATCTTCGAAAGCGGGACGCATCAAGCATTGATCGACAAAATCTAAACGCGTCAGGAAGAAAGCCCAACCTTTTCCCGCCTCAATCATCGGATCTCATCTTGCGAGTATCCGTTGCTGCCGCCAGCAGACCACTATTTCTGATCGTATCGTATCGTATCGTATCGTATCCGATCCGATCCAATTCAATCCATACCTTTGCAACGCCACCGGAAACAGCAACGATGACGTCGAAACAGAAACAGAAACAGTCGTGCCACACCGCAACCGCAGCCGCACTCCTGGTTGCTGCGGGATTGCTCTCCCTGCCCGCAGCCGATGCCCTGGTCTCTCCGGTGCTTTCCCGCACCTGCTCCTCCCAAACACGAACAACTTCGTCTGCTGCCGCCACGGCTGCCGCTACGGTTACGGTTGCCCTACCGATGAGCAGCTTTGATCGGGGATGGGACAACGACAATTTCTTGGAATCCCTCGGAAGCGGAGGGGGAACCGGAAGCAGCAACAGCGACCCCGAGGAAGATATCGGCACCAGCGATGCCATCGAGCGGGCCAACGACGAATACTACCGCCAATCGAGGTACGGACGGCCTCCGCCCCCCACAACCGCCATGTCATCCGTGACGGACGCCGCGGCCGAGATTTATTCGTATTCCTACAACAAGGACCTGGCTCCGGAAGCAGAATCGGTCGCCCAACCGCCACAATCACAACCACAACGCAAGACGACCACGACCGCCGACGAAAACGCCTTTACCACTGGCGCCCAGCCCCTCCCGCCGGAGGCGGTGGCCCGGATCAAGGCCTCCCACGAGGACGACAGGGAGGAGGCCTCCCAGGGAGGGGCGCGCTTCCGGGCCCTGATGGAACGAGCCAAGCAGCAGCAGCACCACCGCCGGACCACGGTCAATCCCCTACTCGCGCAGACGCAGACCGGGACCACCACGCCCCCGTCCCAGATCATGACGCCGGAGGAGATTGCCGGCCTCTCCATCGACGAGCAGGCCCGGTTGTACCGGGAGTTCTTTTACGTGCAGCAGAAGAATCGGCAGCAGCCGCAAAATCAAGCGCAAAATCAAGCGCAAACACAAACAACACAAACACAGCGCTTCTCCCTCGCCTCGACGGACTCGAATTACTTGGCGGCCGGGACCGGCTTTGACGGCCGCAAGATCGGCCGCAACCGGGATTCCGACGCCATCAGCAACGCCTCCGATGTCTACTTTGCCCGCCTCAAAAGGGACTCGACCACCCGGAACCTGGCCCGGTACCGGGGGGACGATGCGACCGCCAACGACGTCTTTCACGACCCGAGCATTGCCGAAATCGAGGCACCGGTCAATCCGTATCTGGAAGAGCAGCGCAAGCGCATGATGGACGTCGTCGAGACGGTTCCGGAGGAGATGCTCCTCTTTCGGGAATTCGACGACGACGACGAGAAAACGAAGGGCGCCGCCGGATCGCCGCCGAGCGGACCGCCGGCCCGCGCGTCGGGGGTTTCGTACCGGGAGCGCGTGGCACGGGTCCGGGAGGAACGCCGCGCCAAGAAGAAGAACAATCCTCCCGGCGGAAGCACCGAGCACCGGCACCGGCAATCCGCATTCATACTAAGCGAGCAGGCTGCCACACCGGCAACCAGACCGGCACAGGAATGCAATCGTTTGTGCTTCTACTACGGTATCTCTTGTTCCACCTCGGCTCGAACACATTCGGGGCAGCCATTTCCATTCGTACGGTCACCGACCCTCCCACCGCTGCAACCACGCAGTTTCTTTGCACGAAAGAAGAAACACTTGCACGCATATACGCACAACGCACAACGCACCAACGCACACACCGCACCCACGGAGTGGTTCGGCAGCGATTTCCGTTTCGTTCCGTTTCGCTCATTTCCAAACCACCACCACCACTTGCATGGTATGGTATGCTATACAGCAGTTCATGGCAGCGCGGGAGGCACGGTGCCGCATCGGAATTGGAACTTTGCTCGGCATTGCCTGGCATGGATGCTTCGTTTTGTTCTGTTTTGTTTTGTTTTGTTTTGTTTGAGAAGCGTTCACTTGTTGCGTAGTCCGCCGCAGTGCCAACGTCACCATGAAAAGGAATCGAATGCACAGCAGGATCATTACAAACAAATACATACTAGTAGCTAATGATTGCATATCATATTATTATTACAGCACAGCACAGCACAACACAGCACAACATAGCAGTGCAATGATAGCATAACAGTGCAGTATGCGTATTGCAGAAAGACTGGCTCTCTTGTGCATTTTCTTGGTCCTACTACACTCTTCACCACAACAAGAAGTGCTATTCAGAAACAGAGATTGTTCCAGCTCCAAAAAGACAGCAAGAAGAGCCACCAAGGCAAGGAAACAACAGCAAGAGCAACAGCAACAACAAGAAAAGATGCTTATGTATGATACCTGTCAGTACAATCACAATCACAATCACAATCAATCGGTTTGGAGGAAAGAGCCTTCACTTTCATCGACTAGGTCCAACCATCAACTCAGGAGGTGTACTCGTACGTACCAGTACTTGTACCGCTGGGGTTTTCGGTGACGTTCAAAAGAAGAACCTTTCGGATGAAAAAGAGTCATGGACGAGTCAGTCATTCCCGAATATGACGTCATCGAGTTCAATCACGAAGACATTCAAAACAAAAAATGTTGCATACTCGTACGGTACCGGTACGTACGATACGTATCGTGAGAGTGCAACATTCCGGATTCTTGTTTCTGGGAATGAACCGGTTCGCACAAGGTAATTACGATAATTCGTGCACGATCCACACATTTTGAGAGTTTCTGCAACCGAAACCCAACCCAACCCAATCCAGTGTAGGGCCCGGGCCAGACCATCTGGGCGTGCGACAGAATCAGAAACCATCGACGTTGATCGAACTGAACAAACAGCCTAACTGATTGCGATACAACAACGTCATAGTTGCTGAGACGATATTTCGCAGATCCATCGAAGGCGCAAGCAGGATAACGTAGTTCAACAGGCACAAAAGGCGAACAGATCAAAGCAGAAACGATTATCAACAAGCCAAAAAAGCACAACGAAAAGTAAAAAATTGCGAGAGACACTCACTCGAAAAGAAACAACAACGAATATACCGCACTGTCACGCACGCGCACGCGCACACGCACACGCACACGCATACAACACCTTTGCTAGAATGATGTCGTCCAATGACGCAACAAACAAGGCATCAGGGACTATTCTTCCATTGCATGGTCAACGCCGCCGCATTAATGACGCAACAATATCCAGTCACAACGAGGGCGGTGCCAATGGGGATTCGCATTCACAGTCCTATACGAAACATTTCGACAGCAGTAGCAACAGCAACAGCAACAGCAACAGCAATAGCAACAACTATGGCAACAACAACGACAACAACTATGGCAACAACTATGACAAATATTCCGATTTCTCCTTGCTCCAATCCATGATGAAAGCCGAAAAACGACGGACCCTGGCTCTCAAAAGAGAGGGATGCAAACAAATCACGTATCCAAAGAGCAACACGGGTTGGATCCAAACATTGTTCGTCTGGGAGGGAAGAGCCCTGGGTCGGATCCTCCTCCCGTGGACCGTCGTTACGGTTTGGACCATCGCTTGGTCCGTCGTCTACGAAAACCTGTTCCGCGAAAGCTACAACAGCAGCGACGAATCCAGAGTGGAGGACCGCCGCCAGCGGTACATCGAGAGCATGCTGGAGCTGGTGATCAGCACCACCATGGGATTCTTGCTGGTCTTTCGGCTCAACCGATCCGCGACGCGGTTTTGGATGGCCCGGGGATGCTGGGGCATCGTGGTGGTCAAGAGCCGGGCGATGGTGGGGTCGATCCTTCTGCACGGATCCCACGATGCCTACCACCGCGACCGGGCCGTCAAGTGGATCGCCGCCTTTTCGATCGCGTCCATGAATTTCACCCGGGGCACGGCCCACGGGATCGATCCGGCAACGGTGGAGGGACTGCTGACGCCGGACGAGCTGGACGAGATCAACGCCGCTGCGCACCCGCCGCTCCACGCGGCCGATCGAGTCCGCTATCATCTCGGGGAACTGTTTGCTCCGCCCCCGGACGAGGACGAGGAGGAGAACCGTGGCAACGGCAACGGCAACGGCAACGACAACGACAACGGAATCGAGAACGACGCGGACAACGATGATGCTGCGACCTCCGGCGGGGACGCCCATCGAAGAAAAACGCCCGCTGCCGCCCCCACGCCCGCCTGCGGCGAGCTATTATTTTCGCGTCGCCGCCCGCGCCATATCCCGATCGGACTTTCGCTCGCAGCAACTGATCGCCCTCGAGCAGCAACTGAACGTCCTGATCGACGAGGAGGGCGCCATGGAACGCATCAAGGGAACTCCGTTGCCAATGGTCTACGTGACGCACCTCCGGACGTGGCTCTTGCTTTTTTTGCTGTCCCAGCCGTACATCTGGGAGTCCGCACTGGGCTACGCGACCATTCCGGTGGTGGCGCTGGTGGCATTTGCCCTGCTGGGACTAGAGGGTGCCGCGGCGGAGGTGGAGGCACCCTTTCGGAAGGATCGAACGAATCACCTGGACATGAACTCGTTTTGTGCGACGGTCCTGTCGAACATTGTGCAACAAATGAAGGAAGACGCGGATCGGCGGCTGCTGAGAAACGAGCAAAAACGTCGGCAAGCATCGGGGAACCACGGTCGATGAAGCAATCGTTCCATCCATCTTTTTTTCGATCGCAAAGTCGTCCGGCAACATTTGTAAATCTATGCGATGGTGCAGTGCATCCGTGCACACTGCTGCTGCTGCTGCTGCTGCTGCGCCCTGCCAGAGACACTGGTCTCATTTACGGCTCGGAAACGGATCATCCATCTCGCGCAAAGAATCGCGCCGTCTCATCGGCCGATGATACGGAAGGAGAAACTCAGACTACGTTGTTTGCGATTCACATGTTAATTGACTGGGATAAACTATCTAGCACGATACCGAGAAAGAAGATGGATTTAGGTCCTACCATGAAAAGATGGCAACCCTATCGAAACATAGTTCACCTCAAAATATGTTGCTAATGATGACTCTGTACTCGTGTGCATTATTGTTCTATGCAATGTTTTCAAAATAAAGTATTATACGGTGTGAGCCGTTAATTTTACAACCCTTGTCGGATCAATCAACAAACAGAAATAAATTTGCAATATTGGTTCGGTGGGTGCTTTGGAAATGGCATCGGGATGGGTGGGTGGCTCTCGGTTTCGAGGTCGATAGACACCGCCTGTTGGAGAATCAACCCAACACGGAGCGTGTGCTTCAGCTTTCGGTTGGTCTATGGGCCCGTAATACGTAACAGGGCCGGGTCATTCCGCCTCACTGCAGCTAGAACAACTCGTGCATTGTTTTTCATGTCATCGGATGCATGAAACAAATGCAACTCCATTCTGGGTCACTGCAGCCAGCACAACTTGTAAATTGTTTTGCATGTTTCGAGATGCATAACGCAAAGCAAGTCCATAATTTTGCAATGCATCCATCGCAACGTCCTCATTGGTTCGCATGTCGTCCGATGCGTGAAACAAATCAATTTCATTCTGTGTCACTGCAGCCCTCACAACTACTTCGATGTTCTTCATATCATCAGATGCAAATTCCAAGGCCAAGCCATTCTGTTGCACTGCAGCTAGCACAACTCGTTTATCGTTCTTCATATCAGCAGATGCATAACACAAAGCAAATCCATTCTGTCGCACTGCAGCCATCACAAATCTTTCGTTGTATCTCATGCCATCAGATGCAAATTCCAAGGCCAAGCCATTCTGTCGCACTGCAGCTAGCACAACAACTCCTCGTTGTTCATTGTTTTGCATGTTTGGAGATGCACGACACAAGAACAAATCCATCTTATTCCACTGCAACCAGCACAACTCGTTCGTTGTTCCTCATATCATCGGGTACAAATACCAGGGCTTGCCAATTCTGTTGCACTGCAGCCATCACAACGTTTTCATTGTTCTTTTCATATCATCAGATGCATATTCCAAGGCTTCCCAATACTACTGACGCACTGCAGCCATCACAACTCGTTCATTGTTTTGCATGTCTTGGGATGCATACTAACGCAAAGCAAATCCATTCTGTAGCACTGCAGTCAGCACAATTTGTTCATTGTTTTTCATGTCATCAGATGCAAATTCCAACAAGTTCAAGCCATTCTCCTGTGCCACTGCAGCCAGCACAACAACAAGCTGCTGTTCAAAGGTGAATAAGCCATTCTCTCCCTCTGCATTCAGCACAACTCGTTGAATTTCCGCCATATGATTGTGGTTGCTTTTGTGATAGTAGTAGTAATAGTTATTGGAACCGTAGAAGGATTATGATGTATGACAATTCGATTCTAGGTTTTTGGCGTTCTTGAAATTAAAAAATACGAAGTAATTGGAAATTGTGCCAAATTGTGGCAGGCCCAAAACAATCGAAAACGCGAACTGGAACAAGAAATTTGGACTCGGACCGAGAAATTTCCGTTACGATTCTACACGTTCTACGGTACGGTACGTACGTTGTTTCGATAGAAACGATATACCGGTACGAGACCTCTCACATTTCGTGACGTGAATCCGACGATTCGGGGCCTAAGTATGACGTATTGGGATGGAGCAATGTGTCACAAGTGCCCTTAGATTGAACGGTCCTCCGGATCACGGCCCTCCGGAACCCACTCGCCGGGCACGCGCGTTTTCCTAATTTTTTGCGCACTTCCCACATGCCCCCGAACCAACTTGCGCCCCGAAAGTTCGGAACCAAGACCCAGGAAAACCCAGGATTGCCAAACATGGGTATTTCTTCCGGAGCCAATACCCAGGAAAACCCACGAAAGATACCCAGGAAAACCCAGGAAAACCCAGGAAAACCCAAGAAAACAACTTGACGAATTAGCAAGCAAACAATTTTTCCACGTAATAAATGTACCGCACGGTAATAGAAAATGCGAGAAAATAAACCAGTCGCTCCCGTCCGTCTTGGTCGTAAAAATCACAACAATCTAGATCTTAAAAATAAAAGTTCATTCGTATCGTACTCGGTAGGAATACTAGTACGTACCTATCGGTACGAGTATGGTACGAGTACGAGTACGAGTACAAGTACGTACGTACCGGTATGGGCCATTTTACAACTCTTGTCGAATCAACATACCTACCGTATCGGGTACTCGTACGTAATCGTACGTACATAGTAGTTTGAGAATGTGAGATATTCGGTAGGTGCTTTGGGAATGCCATAAATTATCCCAAATATCCCCTATTTGTAAGGTTTTGGGGGAAATGTGACGTGTAAGCGCGCTACCGGTATGGCGCTGCTCCTACCGGTATCGTACTTGCCGATGAGTGTGCCTTGAACCCATCACTGACGCGATGAACGGATCAGCAAGCTTCACCGAACGAGAAGCAGGAATGAATATCAGTAACGTCGCCTATCGTTCGTACTACCGGTAATAGGTAGCTACCGTACGGTATGGAGCGCCCTACGAACTCGGAAAGACTGACTGACACAAAGGATGTGTTGCAAGGATTGGTTTGTACGGTATTCCAATTCATATCCTTCGTTGTCGTCATCGTTGACGTTGTTAAAGGCTACCTGAAAACAATCAACTATCCGTACTATACCGGTACCGTCGGTCTAGCGGAAAAATCTACTACATCGGTTCATATTTGTCGTTGATGTATAATCCATCTGTTATTAAGAGTGTACCCTACGATTAAATCTTTTAAGAAGAATTGGTTCCGAAGAGAAACATTGATAATGGCGAGAAATTGCAGCGATTCGAAGTTGAGAACGACGACAACATCAACGACGACAACAACGACGACGGTACTGATGATGATGATCTTGGCTGTCGCGAGCGGATTCCGGGTGGCATCTGCCTTTGCTCCATCCATCGCGAAGCACGCCGGTGTGGCATCGCAATTGACCGCGGCATCGGCATGGCAGTCAGCCCCCTCCACATCCACATCCACATATACAGTAACACACACACGCCTCTTCCAGTCGTCGGCCGCCACCGACGCTCCCGCTAGTACCGACAACCAAGACGCGGAAGAACCCAAGAAGAAAAAGCCCGTTCGAGCCGAACGCGTTCTGTCAGGAGTGCAACCGACGGGAAGCCTCCACCTCGGAAACTACCTTGGAGCGATCCGTCAGTGGGTCGACTTTCAAAACGAGGACCAATACAACGACGATGGGGAAGTGGTTCCGGTGGAAAACTTTTTTTGCGTCGTTGATTTGCACGCTATTACCATGCCCCACGATCCCAAGGAACTCCAGGAGAGCACACTGTCGAGTGCGGCATTGTACATTGCTGCCGGTGCGTAACCAACCGAACAATCGATTTTTTTTTTGGGTGCCGTGGATGTGGCCGTAGCCGTATCTTCGGGGATTTCATAGCAGTTGAATGGGTCGACTCACTTTTTGTTTTTCCTACTTCCAAACTTTTCTCTTTCGTCGTTGCGTCGTGCTTTCTATACGCCGGACCACATGATATCGGTGATTTATTCCCTCCCGCTTATCCCCAACAATACACGACAATATTTTCCGGCACAACTAACTCGAACAACAAAATCGCAAACCAACAACAACAACGACAACAACAACAACCACAACCACAAAATTCAACGTCCTTCCTTCCTTACCCGATGTTCACCTGCGACAATAACAGGAATCGACCCGGCCAAATCCAAAATCTTTGTGCAATCCCACGTCCCCGCCCATTCCGAGCTTGCCTGGTTGCTCAACTGCATCACGCCCATGAATTGGTTGGAACGCATGATCCAGTTCAAGGAAAAATCTAAAAAGCAGGGCGAATCGGTCGGCGTCGGTCTCTTTACCTACCCTATTCTCATGGCCGCCGACATTATGCTCTACCAATCCACCAAGGTTCCGGTCGGTGAAGACCAGAGGCAGCACCTGGAACTGACGCGGGACATTGTTCGTCGATTCAACGACATGTTTTGCAAGGGAAAGCAGTACAAGAAGCGTTGCAAGGCGGCCGGTATCGCTTCCCGACCGGTCTTTGTCGAACCCGACGCCATCATTCTCAAGGAAGGAGCCCGCGTGATGAGTCTGACGGACGGTACCTCCAAGATGTCCAAGAGCGACCCCGCCGACGGTTCCCGAATCAACGTCCTGGACGACCCGAAGACCATCCGCGACAAGGTCAAGCGGTGCAAGACGGATTCCCTCAAGGGAATCGAGTGGGACAATCCGGACCGACCGGAGGCCACCAACCTCCTCAACATCTACGCGGCCGTTCAGCCCACCAAGCGCACCAAGGAGGACATCCTCGCAGAGGTCGGCGACATGACCTGGGGCGAGTTCAAGCCCGTCCTGGCGGAGGCCATCGTCGAGCACCTCAAGCCCATCCAGGACCGATACCACCAGGTCCGGGCCGATCCCGCCGCCCTGGAGGCCATACTCAAGGACGGAGCCGACGCCGCCAACGAGGTTGCGTCCCGAACCCTCTTCAACACCAAGGTTGCCATGGGATTCGTAACACCTCCTGCTTCGGAATAAACTAATTATTTTTTAAAAACACGTGTACTTCATTATTTGAAATGACCCGTTCGTCTCTTAATTTTGTACGACGTAGTAATTTACCGTATGTACTGTAGTATTTTTATCCTTTTATTCAACGGAAAGTGAAAACGTTTCGGATTGAGTGGAAGAATTGCTGTGCGATTTGTACCTCCTTCGGAATAAACTAGCCAGTTCTCACACGGTATGGATACGATGATAGTTCGAGATATGGAGTGATGGATTCAAGCCAGTACTGATACGAGATGACATCATTCCCGACCATTGTATACATATGAACAAATAATAATAATACTAGTTGAATGATCCACAAAACACTAAACAGATCGGTTGATCACGCAACACCAATCATGCTGTTGTAGTTGGATCCAGAACTTGTGACGGCGAACATGCGGTGTGGTATGAATATTAAAAAAGAAGTATAGTATTTATTTTACGAAAAAATAGTGTAATAGAGTTTGAGCTGCATGCTAGCTGCTGGATTGGATCGCTCTGAATAGTTTGCAACACGCGACAACATTCGCATCCATTGGATTGCCCCGCTTCTGTAACCCATCCACACACAACAACAACGTGGCATGATATGGATATGGTACCAGTAGATGATTCGTTGGTGTGTTTGTGTTTGTGTCTTGTCTTGTTTTGATTTGCTTAGCGTGGTCCGTTTCGAGTCTGCGACACCCACCTAGGGCCCGTTCCTGTACCAGTGAAATGGAGGAATGCGTTGTTTCACATCACATCACATCGCATCACATCCCACCGCACCACAAACGATTTGACCGGCCGTCTATCGTTGGACTGCTTAGAATCCTCCGACGGGATCAAGCATGACACCGGCGGCCAATGCACCAATACCGAGGATCACAATTCCGACGGCGGCAAAGACGGCCCCGCGCTGTTCGTCTGCGGTCTGGACCTCGACGAGTGCCTGGCAGATATCGTTCTCGGCTCCGGACGTCTCGCACTCGGTGACACGGTAAACCCAACCGCCGGGGGCGATCGTGTCGTCGAGGTAGGAGTATTGTCCGCCGTCGACACCCTTCGAGGCTAGGGGTCCCCAGTTCTCGTACGAGGCGATCGTCTCGAACTCTTCCGTTCGGGCCTTGCGGCGCTTGATGGCGAATCCCTTGGTGGATGCCTCCGAGCTGGTGGCCCAGGTGAGTTCGACCTCGTTGTCGGAGACGACCTTGATGTTGAGACCTCCCCCGGATAGTTCCTGTGCCTGCGAGTCCATGAGGAGTGCTCCGGAGACGCCGGCCTCCTGGTCCTTGCGCTTGCGGCGGGCCTCGGCCTTTTGCTTCATGACGGACTTGATCTCGGCCTCCTGGTCGGCGGTGATGGCCATCCACGGGGCGTACTCGACACCGTTGGCGTTGCGGAGGTTAGAGGCGCGCTTCATCTTGGAGATTTCGACCGAGGCGAGCTCCTCGACCTCTTCCTCGAGCGTCATCTCGTCAACAGCGGACGAGGTTGTCTCGGGGGCGGCGTCGGAGGACGAGGATTCCTCCGAGGCGAAGAAGGGGGCGTTCATGTTGAGAGCAACTGCGACAAATCAAGTCAAATCAAGTCAAATCAAACCAAAAAAGAGGACGACGACGACTGGTGTGAGACTGCAAGAATTATTCGGATCGTTTAATGCGCAAGATTCGACAGAAACTGATTGGTCGTTCGCTTCGGTCCGAGATCGCCGTTGGTACAACAATTGTTCTTGTTGTAACGGGCGGGTCGTGGGGATTCCAAATCAGAAGGTCTTGTTCCAGTTCACGACCACTCACCATTCGAGCGAGACAGTTGGACAGCAGCGAAAGGCTTTCCGGCGGGAGCAAAGGCGGTGGCTCCCTGGACAAGAAGTGCAACGGTGATGAGCTTGTTCATGTTGGACGTTCTATTTTCTTTTTCTTTCGTTGTGTATATAAATAACTATGAGTCGTTGAGTCTATGCAGCAAAGGAGGAGGAGTCCTTTTTCTTGGTCGGATTCCGGAAGACAGGAAGGGGGATATTATTATCGATCGATGATGTTGGAGCTGTGCTGCGGTGTGTGTCTCTGTGTCAGTGAGTAGTGATTCGATTCAATTCGTTCAACAACAGCAATAATTACAAGTACAGGTACAGGTACAGGTACAAGTACGAGTACTTGTATGTACTCGTACTCGTACCCAACAGTGATGATGATTCGCGGTTTCTCGTTTCATGCAAGAAGTACGAATGCCCAGTACGTACGTATCCTAGTATGTACCACAGTAGAATGTTTTCATAAGGTATCATTTCGCTCGGCTCGAGCAATCAATCGAACATCATCCATGCGGTAATTTCGCACCGTAGCTCGTTGTGCGTGTTGTGTGAATTTTGATGGTTTTTACTGACGTCGTTGGAGCATGCGTGTCAGGCTGTGGTAGCATGTTGGAAAGCATCCGGGACCGAGAAACATTCCCGATTGTCTTCACTCAGATTTTCAGATAGTATCTTAGAGAACATACTTACAATAGATATGATATGATAGGTTTGTCCATTTTTTATTTCTCCCCCCTTTCGACATGCTTTCGACACCTTTCGAAATCCAAATGTGCAAATACTTGCTACCATACGAAGTGATCTCTGTTGCCCAATTATTACAACAACAACAACAACAACAACAACAACGGCGGTGAACTGCATCACCCTTCACCGGTAGTATAGTACAATATTCATTGATCGACTTGTCGACATAACGCAATCAGAATTCGCAGTCCAATCGACCCCAGTTACAGGCAAGGAGCAAAACCAAAAACGAAACCGAATCCAAAAAAAACGAATCGAGCAACAACAACAACGAGAAGAAGACGATCCCCAAGAAGAGACAATCGGCAGCGCCGAAATACTCGGAAGTGAAATCGCGAAGTGTACAGCGACCGTACTATCAGAAGACCTAGAATAAATCGAGTGCTATCGGAAGACCAAGTCGTATCGTTAGCATCGAAGGACCGCACCAAACGGAAGACTAGTACCAAGCAAGAACGCTATCGGAAGACCAAGTCGCATCGTGTGGATATTTTTTTATCGAGCGACCGATGGCATCCAACAGCGGAGACGCCGCAATCAGCAACGGAGACAGCGCCGGCAACGGCAACAATCCGAACAGCAACGTCTCTACGGAAGGTCTCCCCCCGTTGATCCCCGGACGGGAACGCCACGTCCTACAACGACGCGAGGAACTCCGGTTCGAGGTAACCTTTGGTGGATCCGCCTCGTCCACCCTGAGCAACGCCTCGGGAACCACCAGCTTTTGCCTCCAGAAGGGATCCTGCGAGCTATACGGCTGCGAGCTGGCTTTGGGAAAGACCTACACGATCGCCCACGGGGGAATCAAGGCGGCGTTTTTTACCTGGCACGGATGCGTCATCGATCTGGGGGCCGCCGACGACGGAGACGGAAACGCGGCTTCGTCCTCGGCAACAGCGGGAGTCGACTTTTTTTCCTACACGAGCGACGAAACGGACGCCAACGTGGCCTTTGTCAACACCCACGCGCAGCTGGAAGCTCTGAGGGACGATGCGGCGGTGGCCAACAGCAATAACAACGGAAACAACAACAACAACAACAACAACATCGGTGACCACGAATCAAACGGACAGGGTCCACGGGTCATGGTGGTTGGACCTCCAGAGTGTGGAAAGACGACCCTCGCCAAGACATTGGTAGCATATGCCTGCAAGGTGGGTCGGACTCCCCTGTACGTCGATCTGGATCCGATGGACAATTCCATCTCGGTTCCTGGATCCCTTGCGGTAGCGCCCATGCACCAATCGGCTGTGGCGGTGGAAACCTATGCTACCACGGGGCTTCCGATCCACGGAGGGGGGTTGAGCGCAAGTGCTAACGGCGGTAGCAGCAGCAGCAGCAACAACAACAATGGGTCTGCGACGGTCCATCCGCTCGTGGTATACCACGGATCGACGGAAAAACTCCATCCCGACCTCTTCCGGGGACAGGTCGATTCGATGGCCGAGTGCATCGAAGCGCGACTCCGAGCGGACGACCTGGCGCGATCGTCGGGGATCATCGTCAACACCAACGGATGGATCCGGGACGAGGGATACGACTGCCTGCTGCACGCGGCAAAGGCCCTCAAGATTTCCGTATTGCTGGTCCTCGGCCACGACCGCCTCTACAGCATGCTTACGAGCCACTACAAGAAACAACAAAAACAGCGCGACGAGGCCGGTGCTGCTGGCACGGAGGGAGACGTTGCTGCAACTAATGCTGCTGGGTTGGCCGCTCTTCCGCCACCGCCCCCCAAACTCCTCAAGCTCCCACGTTCCGGGGGGGTCGTCAGCCGGCAGAGCCGCTTCGTGGCGAGCTGCCGGTCCCGGGCGGTCAAGCGATACTTTTACGGGGACCTGGTGGCCGATCCCACCCAGTCTGAGGGCGCTGGTGCCGACGATGCGGCGGCGGCGGCCGCCTCCGGCAAGGCCTACCGCCTCGCGAACCAGCTCACACCCTTTGCCGTCCAGGTACCCTTTGCGGAGGCCCGGATCTACAGGGTGAGCAGCATGGCACTGAGCAACTCGTTGCTCCCGGTCAACGCGGCACACCAGTCCACCGACGCCATCCAGCTGGCGGAGGTCGACATCGTGGGGGATCCCGAGGCCGCCAAGGGACTCCAGCACGCCCTATTGGCGGTATGCCACCCCTCGGCCGTGGAGGCCTACGAGGCCACGGGAGTCGGACGAGACCTGGTGACGGCGGGGGTAGCGGGATTCTGTGCCGTCGACAAGGTCGTGACCGAAACGGACCAGCTGCACCTGCTGAGTCCCTGCGCGGGGGGGCTGCCCTCCAAGACCCTTGTCGTGGGGGACATTACCTGGATGGAATAATCGCAACCGATCAATCAATCAATCGCAATCGCAATCGCAATCATAATCACAATCACAATCACAATCACAATCATCGCCACCACAATCATAAGCACAAAACCACACCACACCACATCCGACCATCCACTGAAACCAAAAACTACAACAAAACGCAAACAGGGGTTGCAACAGTATTGCGTCAGTACGAACAAACAGGGAGGAAACATTGTATTGTATTGATGTTTTCCTTCCCGTTTCATTCCGAAAGGAAATGATTGCCGGTTCCTTCATCAACCAACCGGACCAGATTTTTAAAAGAACGAAACCGTTGATTCTCGTGCGTCTATTCGATAGAAAAGGAAGGAAGTAAACGAAATTGTTGACCAAGGGAGTCGATGATGCAGTAGAAACTTTCGCCATTCGCTTCAATGGATACGTTTAGTCTTATATAGAATAATATACTGAATAAGCAGGAAGTAACGAGTACAAAAATGTCGAATCGCGACGCCTCGTTGCTTTGGTTCGATCCTCAACATAATGTATCTGTTATTAATATGACGAAAATGCGATCAGTATGGTAAACTCTTATGAAATTACTTTAGATCGATTCGTGGTACTAATATACATTACACTACGAAGCAGAGATGTCTCTCCCTCGTCAAACACATATCCAGAGTAAGAAGGGTTGTCAAGTTTCCTCGACAGCACACGATAGCAGTCTTCTATTTCGTAGATACCTTACTGTTCACGGACCCTTCTTTCCTCACTCGAAAATGCACACAACGAATTGCATTCTGTGCCATTCAATTCGAAAATTTAGGGAAACGTCGAGAAAGTCGCGTTTCTCCAGTTTTGATGAAGTCCACTCCTCCAAACCTTGTTTATTATGCGTACGTCATGCGATGTCCCGACATCTTGCTTCCATTCACTGGCTTCTTGGGTATCCAGTTCGTTACGTTTACTGTAGCACGGTCGTCGGAGCACCCACAGCCATTCGTGCACGAAAGCCGACTCGTGTAATCGGAGAGTGTTGGAAACTTAAAAATCTGATAGTTGACCTCTCCCATGAGTTGATGAGTTCTGCGCAAATCGGACGATGCGTTCTTGACCTTGTCACGGGCTCTGGAAGTTAGGTACTCCTCTAAGAGCCGCAGGTTGTCGAAGGCATCTTCGAATTCGAACAACACCACTTGGCAGTACACAAGCTTTTTCAGAGATTGTGCCCAGCCACGCTGTGACTGTTCGGTGTATGATTCCGACTGAAGCTTGACGAGGTCTCTGTACACAATCCGGGCTTTCTCTATCTCTTCTAGCTTGCAGTGACAATAGGCAATGTTAGTCATTGTGCTCAGAATAAGTTTGTTGTCAGCTTCTAGCAAGACCTTCTGTATTTTCAGGGATTCCATGAAGGTATCAATGGCATCTTGGTACTTGGCTTGCTCTAAATCAATGTACCCCTTGTTGCACATTGTGGACGCCATTGTTAGGTGACCTGGTTTAGAAGTGTTCGAAACAAGTCTAAATGCCGAGAACCACGACGAACCAAAAATTTCTTTTTGTTCCTGAATGGCTTGCATATACTTCATTCTGGCCTCGTCGTAGTTTTTGATTTCGAAGTTTACGCATCCAATGTTGTGTTGAATTTTCGCCTTCTTTAGTTTCGCCTCTCGTTTGGTCGCGGCATCTTCGGCCTCACAGCATTCAATTTCTCGTAATTCAAGAGCATCCTCGAACACCTTAATGCTCTTTTTGTATTTCTTCATCGAAAGCAAAATAATACCGTACTCCACTAAGGAGTCGGCTACTTTCGGCTCGTCTTCTCCTAGCGTAAGCTTCCTGATTCGCACCGCCTCTTCGATAGCATCTCTTGCATCATCAAGGAGACCGGAACGCAGATTTGCTACAGCAACGTTGTGAAGAGCTGAACCGACTCGATGATGCTCTTCTCCGTATCTGTTGAGTAGAGCTGATAGAATACTCTCGAATATTTTGATCGCTCTTGTATACTTTCCAACCTATTTCGTAGTTCGTGGTTTGTGTTTTGAATATAGCAGCAGGATAGCATTAGCGCGAGTTAATTGTGGTCAACGAATAACAAATCAAGGGTAAATATGCCATAATAGATAAAGAAACTTACCGTCATGCTTTTGCATGCCGCACGATGTTTCGCTCTCAAATCTCTATCAAATCGAACTAGCGAGGAACCGGTGCTGCCTGCCGTAGAGCTTCCTTCGCTTCCAACAGATTCTGAATCGCCGGTCATGTCGGTGTAATACGTTCCAGAGCCCACACTTTCATCATATTCGCTATCGTAGTCGTCATCGCCAGTGTTTTCGGAAACGGAAGTATCGACAGTCCCAGGAGAAAATAGCCGGCCGAAGAAACCCTCTGCCTCTTCTTCCTCTTCTTCTTCAACTTCCGACGCCTTTGATTTGCGATCATTCTTGCTTAGCCGCACGCCGTCTTTGCTTTTTTTCGCCATGTTTTAGAATCTATCCTTGTCTGAATCTGTTTAGGACACAGTGCGAGTGATATTAGTGTTGAGTATTTTATACCTCCGGTGTAGAAGAAGGGTTACCGTTCAAGACGAATTAATAGTGGAGGCAGAAGTGATTGATAGATGTTGGAAAAGTATGCGTGGAATATTATTTTGACGATCTTAGTGGAAGCAACTATCCCCGTGCAAATTTTCACTTCGTCGAGTCGGAAGTACAATAAATCGCGGGGCCAGTTGGTGGGTATTGAGGATGTGAGAAGAGGAACTATCACGGATTGATTCGACAAAGCGAAGTGCGAGCAAACTTCTTTTTGGTACTTAGAAACATTCATCTGCCCATCACTATTGATCATATACATGAAGTGATAAGATGGAAATCATAAATAACCCGTTACATACTGCGTGTGCGTTGGAGGCAATATATTATTTAGAGCAATGTGGACAAACTTGTACATTTTTTAGTGTCACTATGACGGTTAGAGTTCGAGACCACCAAAATCGGCGACTTAAGCGAGCAAAATGTTAAGTGTGTGTGTTTGTGAGGAGGCTCGCCTGGCGAAAACGACTCGCGCGCGAGCACTTTGCGCAAACAAATGGAAAAAAGTTGTTGTCAAGAATTGAGCCAGACCGACCGATAAGTTGAGCGAGACCAAATCAATCGATCAGCGACAGAACGGCTCGATTACTTTATACAGATATAGAGATATTCATAACACGCCGGCATCATTTTTTCGAAATCGCTCATACAACGATACTACCCGAGTGCTCCAACAGTCGCTTTGACAATATCGAAGCTTCAGTTGCTCCGATTTTCTTGCAACTCATTCTCTACTCACAATTTGCGATCGACACAATAAAAATCAACAGCTTCTCTTCTCGAACACTTTTACTGTCTAACATCAAATACTACCATGAAGCTCCAAATCAAGCGACCCTCTCTTCCTACCGCCAAGCGACCCAACCTTTCCTTCAAAAAGAAGTCTGCTTCTCCTGCTGAGGAAGAAGCCGAGGTCTCGACCACCACCGTTAAGGTCCCCCGTGGAGGAATCCTTGGAAAGATGGGAATGAAGAAGAAGGAGAAGGTCGTCAAGGCTGCTGCCCCTGAGCCCGTTGAGGAGCCCACGCCTGAGCCTGTTGAGGAAGTCGCCCCTGCCGAAGAGGCTCCTGCCACCGAGCCCACCGATGCTCCTGCCGCTGAGGACGCACCCGAGGAGGAAGAAACCCCGGAGGAGGAACCCGCCGAGGAAGAGCCTGTTGAAGAGCGTGAGGCCGATGAACCTGTAGAAGAGGAATCCGTCGCCCCCGAACCTGTTGAGGAGGCCGCTCCCGAGGAAGAATCCCAAGCACCGGAAGAACGTGAACAACCCGAAGCTGCTCCTATCTCCACCGGAATGCTCTGTGGATGCCTGTAAACAAAACGGCTTGGATTGAAGGAAAGAGAAAACGGCTTGTATTGACGGAAAGCGAAAACATTCCTCCGCTGTGCAACGAGTTGATTAGCATACGATCTCGTCAACCACACCGCCGAGCGAGATATATAAAGCCATATGACGATGTACAACGTGGCGCTCGCTCCATTTTATATGTATAACTGTTAACACTAAATTATAAGAAGCAACTATTATTAATCAGCCATGTACCACATAGATTGCACTAAGACGGTTGAATAGAAGGTAAAACGAAGGAAGACCAATACACTAACGACCCAATACACCAATAACCAATCTACGAACGACTGAGGAAGTCCATTCGGTGATAGAGTCATGTTGTTCTGAACGAAGACTGGACACACCTGTAGCGGAACTGAGCCTTTGGCTGTCGTGCTCCCTTGGTAGAGTCTTAAGACTCCGTCAAAAATAACCAAAGAAGGATTTCATGAAACAATCTCACGGATTTGAATCTTCTTCTGGTTGTTGGTGGGGGTGCGGACTCGGATTGTGATACATTCGAGTTGTTGACTCGTCATACGATACTTTGTTTCTTGGGAGAGGAATATTTCAATACTTGAGTTGATCACGATACGATGGAGCGGGTTTGTAATTTTACAGCAATAATTAATCCTTGATTTGATCTGATCTGATCTGATCTGTTGCAAGAGTAAATTATGAAGAGAGATTCGAGGATATATACAGATACATACATACTGCGATTTCTAAGCGATGTAGAAAAAATACAGCGTTGCCAACCGGATTCGATCCGATCCGATACGGTCCGCTGATTCGGTTTGGGAATTGGGCGTTTGACGTCTAGCAAGGAAACTTGCTGATTCAATTTTTTCTGTAGTATTTGTAGTGGTCACAGGAGGGCTTTAAAATTACCCACCAGAGCATCTCTAGCTTGGCTAGTAATATATTCTATGGGATTGTTTGAAATGTTGCTCTTACACCTGTAGGTTGGTCTTTTGCTAGAGAAAAAGACGTCCCTGATATGGCACCTACCCCTTTCACGAATTCGCCGTTACTTGTGAATGCACATCATATTTCAAAATAGAAGACTTGTATTGTTGTTGCTAGATTTGAAAAAAGCAGAAGGATATAAACGTATGATACGTATACGATTAGTTTTTGTAGATTGTTAGAGTATTCTTATTTTTTCTTGGCTTTCTTGAGACGAGCAATTTTCTCCGCCTTGGCCACGGCGGCGGCTTCCGCCCTCTTCTGGCGGGCCTTGTTTTGTGCCTCGACCTGTGCCTCGAGCTCCCGCAGGATTGTCTCCTTATAGTCGTCGAAGCCCTCCGTCCATTCGGTCACACCCTCCTTCTCCACTACCCAGAGCGTGCAATCGCACTCCTCGATGAGCCGCTGGTCGTGGGTGACCACCACAATTCCTCCGTTGAACTCGTTGATGGCGTCGCAAAGCGCGTCGATGGTTTCGATATCGAGGTTGTTGGTCGGTTCGTCAAGGAGCAAGATGTGTGGCATCTGCAGACTCAGCTCGACCAGGACGACACGGGCCTTTTGTCCTCCACTGAGATCTCTCATAACGACCTCGTGGGCGTGGCCCTCCAATCCGTAGCGTCCGAGCCGGTTGCGGCAGTTCTGGTAATCCAGATCGTTGAAGCGAGATCGCAGGTGCTCGATGGGGGTCTTGCCCATGGGCAAGCGGTCCACGAAATGCTGGTTGTAGATTCCCATCCGCAGGCGGGGATTTCTTCGCACGTCTCCCTTGGTGGCCTTGATTTCTCCCGTCAACAATTTCAGGAGCGTCTGGTGATCCGAACGAACAATTTGAGGAGAGAGAGGGAAAAACAATGAAAAGACCGAAGATCGTGAGACAGCATGATCCATGAAATAAAATAAAATAAAACCAAACCAATGCCAACCAACAATTGCAAACACCCCTGCCGCCCCAAAATACGAAAAATCAATCCGTCCCAACCAGAACAAAACCGAACCAAACAAGAAGCGTCACTCACCGTTTTACCGGCACCGTTGGGTCCTACCACACAGATGCGGCTAGTCCATATCGATACCGAAATCGATCTTGTTGAAAATGACCGGGTGCTTGGGCGAGTACCGAAAGTGCACGTTAGGTGACCTCCATGACGGGCCGGGAGAGCTCCGGCACGTCGGAGAATTCCAGCTTGACGGTGTACTCCTTGGGTCGCTTGACCAGTTCCTGTACCTCGGCGGCCTCGGTTCCGGCCGCAATGGCCTGGTTCTTCTTCTTTTGGCTGCGGGCACCGGCCTCCCGCTTGGACTTGTTGTTCTTCATCGTCTCGGTCGCCTTGGACTTGGACTGCCCGCTGCGCTTGAGCTCACGGATGCGTTTCTCCTGTTTCTCCCAGGCCTTCTGCTGCTGCTTGAGGCGGTCCGCCTCGGCCTTTTTGAAGCTGTCGTAGTTTCCCTTGTAGGATATGAGCTTGAGGTCCTCGATGTGTAGGATTTCCTGGCAGACGCTGTTCAAAAAGTCCTGGTCGTGGGACACGACAAAGAGAGTTTTCTTCCAGGACTGCAGGTAGTCGTCGAGCCAGATGACGGCGTTGAGATCCAGGTGGTTGGTGGGCTCGTCGAGCATGAGGAGGGTGGGTTCGACGAAGAGTGCCCGGGCCAGCGAGATGCGCATCCGCCAACCACCGGAGAACATCTTGGTGGGCTTGGTCTGCATCTCGGTGGTGAATCCGAGACCGGAAAGGATCCCGTGTGCCTTTGCCTCCATGGAATCGGCTCCCATGTTGGCGAGTTCTTCCACGACCACCCCGAGGCGATCGATGGTTTCGTCGGACTCGTCTCCGGCGTCGGCCTTGGCCATGAGTGCCTTTTCTTCCTCGATGAGGTTCCATCGTTTCGTGTCGGCCCGGAGGACGGCCTCGACGGCGGGTGTGTCGTCGGCGACGACCTCCTGTTCGACGTACAAAAAGTCGATGCGCGGGGGCAGCTTGAGATCCCGGGAGGCAATCATCTTGAGGAGGGTCGATTTTCCCCTTCCGTTGGGTCCGACCAGCCCGTAGCGGCGTCCGTGGGCAATGGTAAGGGCCGCGTCCTTAAAGAGAATCTTCCCGGCGGCGGAGATGCTAAAGTTGGGAACGTTGATGTCGAGGGAGTTTTGCCACTGCGGATCCTTTTCGTTGACGGTCGTCTGGGAGCAGGCAAACTGGGCACCCTCCCGGCTGGCCTTGGCGGCGACCTTTTCGTACTCGGCGGCCCGGGCCGCGGCATCTCGTTCCTTGATGAGGCGCTTGCGCTCCTTGTTGCTGAGTTTTTTGCCGTCCTTGCCGTACAGAAGCTGGACATGTGTGAGTTAGTTAGTTAGTTAGTTGGTGAGTTAGTTAGTTCGTTGGTTGTGTGTTGTGAATTGGTGGTGTTGGTTGTTTTTATTTAAATATTGTAGGAATTGGATTGGATTGGATTGGATTGGATTTCGAATCGAATTGAATTGAATGGATTTCAATCACGTTGTGGTTTGTTTGAGTTGGATGTCCAGTTCATTAGAAAGAGTTTTGCATTGCGTGCGTGCATGAAAAAGGTAATACGGGGTCCAATCATCGAGACAAAACACAAGGATGAACGTAATGAATCGAAATGAAACGAAACGAGACAGCAAAAGAAATAACAAGCGACAGCAAAGTTGTGAGAATTCGACGTGGGTCTTATAGGCCGTGCTCTGCTCTGCTTCGCTCTGCCCTGCTCTACCACAACTCCAATTCCAATTCCAATTCCAACTCCAATTTTAATTCCAATTCCAATTCCAATTCCACCGTCAAGCTATCGAACCAAATCAGAAATCAGAACGCAGAACGCACCTTGCTGGGATCGTCGGCAGCAGAGGATTCCGCATCCTTGATGGCACTGCTCTTGTCGGACCAGACCACGTCGTCCGGAGCACCGTACATGATCTCCTCACCGTCTCCTCCGTCGTTGTTGTTGGCGTCATCTCCGACCAGCTCGTCTGGGGTCTCGGGAATCTCTTCCTTCGGAGTCGGTGCAGTTTTGGCTTTGGCGGGTTTGTTGGATGTTTGTTCCTCGCTGGCAGCCTCTTGCTCCTTCTTCTTCATGGCCGCTTCCATCTGCAGCTCGAACTTGGACTTTGCCTTGGGTGCTTCGACCTTGTCCTCGTCTTGGTCGTCGCTGCTGTCCCCGTCCTTTTTGCTCTTCTTTTCCTTCTTGCTCTTTTTGTCCTTCTTTTCTTTCTTCTCTTTCTTTTCCTTTTTGTCCTTCTTTTCTTTCTTCTCTTTTTTGTCCTTTTTGCTTTTCTTTTCGGGTTCCAGGATCGTAAAGGCAATCTGTTCCACGTCGTCGTCCTCGTCACCGTCCTCATCTTCGTTATCGTCCTCATCTTCTTCCTCCTCGCTCTCGCTGTCGTCGTCCATCATTGCAGCCAGTTGTGCCATTCGGCCTCCCTTCTTTTTGTTGTTTCCCTTGCGGGCTGCGGGCTGGGGCACGAAATCGTCGTCGTCGCTTTCGTCGTCGTCTTCCTCGTCGTCGTCGCTGTCGTCCATCGGTGGGGGAGGCCCCTTCTTCTTTCCACGGTTGTTTTTGTTGTTGTTTTGTCGCTTGGCCGGAACGGGTGGCATCATCTCGTCGTCGCTGCTTTCGTCGTCGTCGTCGTCGTCGCTGTCATTGTTCTTCTTATTCTTATTCCCGACGTTGAGCTTGCCTCCCATCAGTGCCGCCAGATCGTCGCTGTCATCGTCGCTATTGTCGTCGCTGTCATTGTTATTGTTATTGTTCTGCTGTTGCTTCGCGGCCGCGGCCTTTTTGGCCTGTTGCTTGGCCAGTTTTTGCTGCTTGCGGGACAGCTTGGGAGCGGCTTCCGGCTCGTCGGCAGCGGCCGAAGCGTTCTTGTTCTTTCCCCCGACGGGGATGTCTTCCTGGTCGGACCAGTCGTCGTCTCCCTTGTTCTTCTTTCCTCGTCCTCCCTTCTTGCGACCCATGGTTTGTTAGGTAAATCTGAACTGTGTTGTGATTGGGTTGTGGTTGTGGTTGTGGTTGGGTTGAATGGAACCGAATCGAATTGGAGTGGTTCCCGTACGAGTAATTACGAGTATTCGTACTCGTACTCGTTTCTTGGATTCGGGTGGGGTTGTTCCGGTGGTCGGTGTGGGATTCGTGATGATCGGATCGACCAGAGCGTTCAGGACTTGTATTTTAAGCGTAAGCTTACGGTGAGGTACCTGTACGTACGGTACGAGTACCAATAGTACTGAGGACAGGGAAAGTAAAGTAAAGTACTTGTACCGGTACTTATCCTACGGCACGGGTATTGCAGTTGAGGAATGAAGCTACCGGTACGTACGGTATGATTGAGGGAAGGAATAGGAATAGCGTTGTAGGCAGGGATAGGTACGTACTCGTACCGATACGTACCGTACGGTGCTCGATTCTCAATTGTTATCCGACGCGTAGTAAGCGGTTCGGTTCGTACGTATTACACTACTCGTACTTATCTAACCAATCTACGGTACACATCACAACATCACAACATCACATCACATCACATCACAACATCACAACATCACATCACATACCTATCCCAGAGCCCAGGTGCTTGCTTGGTTTTGCCGCGAACCACGTGTGGGTTTCCGGAACCGGTGCTATTGGGTGGACGGCCAGACAGACAAAAGAAGCGAGAGCAAACCCGTCCGTACGTCCATCCGATGGAGCCGCAACGCGCCGACCAGGGGTCATGACGCGCCGACGACGGTCCTACCGTACAGTACGTACCGTGAGAGTACTCGTACCGCACACACAAAAACGCAACTCAAAATGCAACAGTACAAAAATCAGGTAGAACTCTACAGAGGTAACGTTTGGTGAGCACTGCACACCTTCTTGTGTAACACTCTAAGTATTGCAAAAAATTTGGCAGGCAAATTACAAATTACTCGCTAAAACAAGAGTGCTCACAAGACAGTTAAAAAATCGATCTTTCTCTTTCCGTGTCAAGGGATGAGAAGAAGATGGAACTAATTGTGTACAACAAATAATGATACTACTATGATTATGATCCATTACTCACATGTTCTTACACTACTGTACACTAACATCGACTTAGACAGGTGATCAATTGAGCCCATCCATGATTACAGCAGCACACAAGATGCAACAGAGTACATGAAAAAAATTGGAAAAAAACAGAGCTTATCAGCAAGAACAGCAGGGGGGATCTCTATCCAACAACTAGTAGTTGGTTGAAGCAACTCTTCTCCATCCATCGACCAATCAAATGAGTTGATCGGACCAATAATCAAGCCAATAAATTGATCACATTGATTGCAGTGCAACAAATCCATCACGGCGCAGCGCAACGAGTCCATCACAGTGCAATGAGCAACAAATCCATTGAATAGAACTGAGAACACAAATAATCATTGCTGCTCATTGAAGCGCCAGATTGCCTCCATTCCTCTTACTCCCATCACATTGCCTTGATTAAGTTTGTGATTGACATGTCACCATAAGCATGCGGGATCTTGTTGATAGCAGTACTCACATCGTTGCCATGATTCAAGAGCCTCTCCATACAGCTCAACACCACTTTCCTGTTGGAATAAATGAACTTGCAGGCTCCCTGCTCTGCTGCAGTGAACTCCCTTGCTGGTGTTCCTCCCTCCTATTCCATTATGGTACTCATCCCACAAGGCCTGAATGGGCTTTGGGTTCCTGTACAAGGTTGCTGGTTGCTATCCCTCTGGAAGACCCTGGCGCCACGTCCACTACAGCCAGTCCTCTCCCTCCTCCTCCAAGTTGCCGCGCGGGAGCCATTGCAAGCCCCCAGCAGATCTGGTACAACTGCTTCATCTGCCTCTTTGTCTCTGCCATCTCTGCAATGTTATGACTCCTTATATCTGAAACATGGTTCTGCATGGTACATATCTTTGCATAGATAGCATTCTTTCATTGCTCTCCATGCCCTCCTGCTCCCCTAGCAATGGCCCAGTATTATTTGAAGCAATCACTTCCTTGAACCTTTTGAACAGGATTCACTTCTTCATCCTCCATCCGGCCCTCCAACAGCCTGTAGCAATTAAGGATCCAACCCTTCAGTCTAGGAGGAAGCCATATCAACTGCTGCTCCATCAAAGCAAGCCCAAAGCAAGGGCTTTGCAAGGATAGCGCCAATTGTAGGACTAAATTTTGCTCTAATTGCTGGTGCAACAGCACTGCACAGCCAATCCTTTGTAATACCACTAGCATCTTTCTCCTTGTACAAGTAGATACCCTTGTAACAAAGCTTACTAATTGCATTAATATCCGGCCAATCCAACTGCACATCCAGATACTAGTTCTCTTGCATACCCCATGTCTTCCATCCAGCCCTGTAGTTCACACCATCCCTAGTAGCTCCTGCTCTTTGTGCCATACTAGTAGTACCCCACATCTTAACAGAGTGAGTACCAAGCTTCCTATCAGTAACAGGTTTGAACGATGGATTATTGATGATTCTCTCAAGGGCATTCTGGTAGGTGTTCTTGCAACTGTTTGATTCCTTGTCTTGCACCTTTGTAGCTGAATCAAATACAGTATCTCCCTCTGCAAACAGCCACTGGCTCAATTTCCCTGCGCCAGTACTTAGCCAGCACACCTCCAGATAGATTGCAAGCCCAAGGAGGACACAGTACCAGTGATGCATTGCACCCATTACCAAACAGTCGCCTTCATCCTGGACATTCTTTGACCATCTCATCTGAGATGTAATATAATCGGGATAGTTTAGGCTGGCTACCAAGTTCACCTTCTTCATATGGGATGTATCATTCTCCCTAACAATCATATGAAGCTGGAACTTGAGCATCATTGCTTGTGAACAATGCTGTGTCCCTTAGCTAGATCAAGCACTTGGAGGACCTCTTCATTTGTGAAGCATCGGATTGCTTGGCTCTCCTTTCCTAGGTGCTGGGTCTCTTTCTTCTTCACTGATTTAACAAGGCTGTAAATTGTTTGCGACTTTGTGGGGTTCCCTTGACCTGTGGCTTCATTTCAGGTTACAGTGCTTGGTATGAAGTATGAAATTGCTTTCTTCCAATGCATTAGGGTACTAGTAGATCTACCAAGTCTAGGATTATCATCTGTTCCAGGATCCTCTCTTCCATACACCTTGATACACATCCATCTGTAGATATCGTCAGGCATAATGATACCAAGCTTGTCATTAGTGAACATCTTGTCCATGTGATGTTTGCATTCATGCAAGAAATCCATCACCATATCAGCAATGTCTATGATCCGCTATTACTAAAATCTAGAAGGGATCAAGCATTTGGGATTTCTTCCAAATCCCTGCCAGCAAGTGGGGGGGAAGGCTCTTTCAAATGCTACAGTGCTGGCTGCAGCAGCAGCTGCAGCAGCGTGGGCTGCAGCACGCCATTTCTTGGCTCTAACAGCCCAAGGATTTGTACTGAGTACTTGGGGCATTCGTTGCTTGCTTGTTTCTTGTTACATGTTTTGTGTTTTGGTTGAATTTGGATCAAAATTGTGAGCTTTGAATTGAATCAATGCATTGAATCGGCAAAAAGAAATGAAGTACTTTGTAAGAAATGAAGTGAAAAACAAGTAGGGTCTTGTATTGTATGGCCAAAAAAGAAGTGGAATAATCGGCTGGTACTCAAGGGTGTGGGTTGCATAAGTTGCGCCCCTTGTGTTAAAATACAGCAATAAAAAGCAGTCAAAAATGCAACAAATCTAAGGTTCTTAAATATTCAATCGGTACCCTCCAGTACTAGTACTAAAAATGTTACCACACCTCTGTCACATCTGTTTCTGGAGGGTGCCAAATGAGGTACCTAAGTCTACAGAACGTGCAGTAGTGGGTTACACACGCCCAGGAAAAATTCAACCTGGGTTGCATTTTATGTGTATTGTACCGGTACCAGCAGTGTGATCAGCACAAAAAATAATAGAAAAACCTTCTTCTCTCATTTTTAAAATTAAATAATTGAGTATTTACACACAAAAGCTAATTACTAAACTACCCAACTTTCAGTTCATAAAAACTCCATCAATTTTCAAGCTTTTTATACTACATTTGAAGTAACAACACAATGATTATTTAAGCTGTTTAGAATAAGAATACTTGATTAAACTGATGTTTTGGTTGCATTGAATCTACTCTATTAGTGGCACAAGGTAGTAAGCTGACTTTTTTGCCAGGTGTGCATGGCTGGCATTTTCATGCACATGTTTGGAGCAAAATTATTTAGTCATTTTAGTCAAAACACTATCTGCAAGCAGAAAAGTGCTACTTTTGACCACATGAATCATATGTTTAATAGGCATATACAGTATGTATTGCAGAGCAAAGAAAGGCTTACTATCTTTTGTCAGTAACAGAGGGAATTTCCATTCGTCAAAACCCAGGTTGAATTGAATATTCTTATTATTACTGTACAGAGGTGTGTGCAGCAGAGGTGCAGGTAATACCATTCTTCAAGATGATGGAGATAGTATCCCCCACATAAAAGACTATGATTTAGAAATTTGGAAGATATGGTCTGAGGAGAGATACTCAGCTCGTAATCTTATTGATAACTCTTTTCCGACTTCGTAAAATAACAGAATAAAATAACAAAGTAACCAAGTACAATTTAGGTTCTATTAGGTATCCCCCGTCATTTCAGTGCGTGGCGGCCGTGCGTATGTTTTTTTGCTCATAATTTTTATTGAACGTACACAAATATGCAACACGGATGTTTTTGGCAAAGTGACAATTGTAGAGACCCACGAAAATGTGCATCCTACGGCAGCGAGCAACGACAACAACACAATTTTTGTGAGATCACATAACATACGTCGCAGTAAAAAGGTTAAGGCAAAATTTGACAAGTGCAATATTAAACTGAAAAGAAAACATTGGTTTGACCCATCAGCATGCACCACCCTCCTTTTGACCATACAGAAGGAAAAGATCGCAAATTGGAAGGCAAGCAATATGGGAATCAAGAGAAACACCGGACATTCTAACCAATGGAAATGATTCTGGAATTCATTTCAGTGTTCAGTTAAAGGTGCATCTTTGTTGAGCATTTACAAGGGGAAAATGGAGCAATGAAATAAAGAATTGGCCGCCCAAGTAGTAACCAAATATACGGCTGATACTGGAATTAACAAAGAAAATTCTGATGAATGGAAACGATTCTGGAAAGCAGCTAACACTTGTCCCAACAATAATAAATAAATGATATACAAGGAGTAACTTGTAATGGTCATTAGCAACTATTACCTTTGAACATTGTTCAGTAGTTATTGTTGTTGTTAATGTATTGTACTTCTGTAATTCGCTTATTTTGTGAATAAATTCACAAAATTTACTGCAGAACACAACTGTAAGTTCCTGGATGTCAACAACATTCAAAAGTACCGATGCACTGGCTGCATTGCATGCATGCATGACACTTTGGGGATTCAAAAGTATCCAAAATGGGTATGCACATATGTAAACTCCATAATTTGTTGATCCAATTTTCTCTCAAACCAAGGTAACAAATTACCCCGTATTTGGTGACTTTTGTGTAAGCCGCCTGGTAATGGGTCCAGAATGATTGAGGTCCAATCTTTGGTAGGCAGTAACATAAACAATGCTCAAAGACCAATGATTATTGTACACATTTGGTATTGAAAAAAAATGGCAATGTCTATTTCCTCGTATTTGGCAATAGATGCAGATGAACTGGAACGGAGGAATGTGTAAAATTCAGGAAAAAAAACAATAACATCTTTCGGAGCGGCAAACCAAAGGAGACACATCCATAGAAGCAATTACGTTGTTGTTGATTCTTGTATTGTGCTGTAATGTTTTCAAATCACCAACTGTTAAGTATTTGTAGCACCCGTCGTCTCCAATAACCCTGGTGCCATCCATTGATCTGTAGAGTGTGTTTAATGCTTCAAAAATGTTACCAAATACTTGTTTCACATGAGCAACTTGCAACTTTTTGAACAGTACAAGTTTATGCCCATTGGTGCGGATAAATCCATACGTTTTCATGAGTTCTTTATCAACGCAGGTCGTAAATTGCATTGAAGTTAATTTTGAACTTCCATCCTTTGTATCAGTACTGCCATTTGTAACTTCAGATATTCTTCTTTGGTCAATAAAATTTTCAATAAAAGTTTGTCAATTTCCATCACATTCAAAACGTACATATACCTGTACCAAGAAATTGTCATTTATTCTCCCAAAGTACCAATCTTTGTCATCGTTTTTGTGTCGACCTTTTAGGGGTTTGTCAGCTTTCTTTTGTTTGCGAGCAAATAGTGGACAGTCAGTATAGCCAAGATAGTATATATCCCCTTGGTCACCAAGAAATGCCTTTACGATACCAGGTTGATTAGGAAGCGTCAATTTGGTCCTTGTTGATGAACAAGACAAGAGATTGATAGGAGTCACTGTCGTCCTCATCAAACATGCTATATTTGAGATATGTGTTGGGCCACAAATTAGATTCGGAAGCAGCTGTATAGGTTATTGTAGTGTCAAAGAATACAACCTTTTCCCCAAATTCATCAAACAATAGGAGAAAACATTTCTCTCCCTCGAGATCTACCTTTCCATACCTGAGGTAATATCTGTGCTCTCCTTTGAAGATGTTACCAGGTTTGAAGTATGGATGGTTGGGAATTATAAGGAAGATAACAGGTGGTGTCCAGAGTTAGGTCCAATTTTGACAGATTGTCCGTCTGTAAACAGCAATTTTCAATCTCTGTGAGTGCCGTTCCGGATATTTTGGATGAAAATAAAAGTTCCAAAGAAGTCTCTTTGGTAACTTCTTCTTGCTTTTTGGTGTTCTTAATGTCTGCTGCTACAAAAGCCTGCTCCAGCAGTGGCCATGATGTTTCTTTTGCGGTTTTGTAATGGAGCAATGAATGCATATGTGGTTATGTATTTGTAGTGCAACAGCACAGACTCCAGGGTTTCTTTCTTGACTTTAAACATGAAGGGAAGCAAATTTGAAATTCATCGAAATTACCAAATGACCCAAACTTCCTTATTTCACTGGTGTCTTTATGCTTCAGTTTAACACATAAAGCAGTTGTTTCCAACACGGTCCAGGGAATGAGTTCATTCACATAACGTTTTTGATATTGTCTGTTGACTCTTTTCTTGGTGGTCATACGTACGGTGGAAAAAACATCATTGCCCACCAGTATGGTGGGGTATTGGTACTTCTTATTTCTAGTGTTTACTCTTCTAACATTCCAGTCAAGCATTCAAACCTCACTATTATTGGTAAAAGAACAAGATGATTTAGAACCAGAGCTGTTTGTAGAATTTTCCTCCAGTGTTTTTGCTTGGAGTTCTGCCAAATCATCTTCCACTTTGATTTCTGCTTTTGTAAAAGGTGTAACTGGGTTGGAACAACACTAAATGGATGGATTGGCCATGAATTTGAGCAATCTTTTTTGGAAAATGGAGCTTTCAGATCCACTTGTGGAATTGCTCTTGGAAACACTTTCAGAATCACTACTTAAAGAGTCACTGTCTGATTGATTTGCAGCTTCAGTGTAAGTAATAGATGGTCTTTGGCAATTATTGCAACATCGTGGTTCAGATTCACATGTGTGTGTGTGAAAATGTTTTTTGCA
This sequence comes from Pseudo-nitzschia multiseries, assembly GCA_037355745.1. Taxonomy (NCBI): domain Eukaryota; phylum Bacillariophyta; class Bacillariophyceae; order Bacillariales; family Bacillariaceae; genus Pseudo-nitzschia; species Pseudo-nitzschia multiseries. Next base: position 5,764,114 of record CM074789.1, read on the forward strand.
AACCAAACACCTCATCTGTTCATCATTTGACCATATACTAGTCATTTTACCGAAATAACAATGTTCAGCGCAACACAATTGGAAAACACCATTGGTATCAGGAGTTTGATAACAACAATAGTAGTTCTCGCAATTGTTGCTGGAAACATATTCATACTTTGCGTAGAAAGGGAATTTGCATTGTTGTGTATGGGGAAAAACAGCAGGATAAACTATTTCTGCAGACTTGGGCATAACGGATTTGCCTCTTTCCGGAGTAGAGAAAGTTGTTTTCTTTATAAGTTCAAAATCCCCATTGAAGTGCATTAGCATAAACAAGACCTTATATTGCGAATTGAACTTTGAATCTGAACTTTTGTAACAAACATCAAGTACATAAAGAAAGTGTCTCGTTTCTTTTGATGAAGCTTTAATGAGCTCTGATTTGTGAACACTCAATCTTTCAAAAAATGTGCTTGAACGTATAACTGGAGATGTAACTGAAACTGGGGTAGCACATTAATTGGTGTTTTTGTCAGATTTGCTCTTGTTGCAACGCACTAATACGGTGTTTTTGAGGATGGAGCGTGGTCTTTTTTGAGAACCAACAGGGTGCTTGTTGTTAGATGGAGTATCAGAAACAGTCTTCTTGGATGTTGTTGTGTGGCCGGTAATTAGCTCGTGGATTTGGTACGCTGAATAATATTGCAAACAAACCAAGGTAAGACAGAAGGAAACTCGTTGGGCTGCCAAATAGGAAGTAGTAGGTCAGTTGCTTGAAATGCAAGTTCATAAAAGACACCTGTGACAAGAATGGTGGAGTCTAGATTCACCATTTATTGTAAGCATTGTCGGGCCTCTTAACCAAGTTTTTTTCTATTGTCCTTTTAGGAATGTATGGCGAATGTATTCCTCGCACTTCTGAAGATGCACCGTTACATGATGTTGTATTTCAGAGTTTTGGTTGGGGGTGTAATATGCTTCAACTTTATTGGATTGGTTGTAAATGACAACAACAGACCAAAGGTAATTCTTTGCAGCGGAAGAACCTGGCTTTACCACCATGGGGAAAAATATGACATCTCAGGTACAAATTGACTACCAGATTTGTCTTGGTCGATTGCGTAAGGAAAATCTGTTATATGAATGGTGTTTTGGCAATTGAAAGAGGTGAAAACATAGAACCCAGGACGGATTTGGCCAGGAGGAATTGGTTGATGGTTAAATAGCTCCAATATCTGATCAAAAACTTGTCGGGTGACAAGTCCAGATACATTGTTTAGAAGAGCAGATATAGAAGGCAATGGCACCACACGTTCCTGCCGTTCACCTCGTCTCAGTTCTAACAATGTCTTAAAGTTGAATCGGTAAGGATCAGCAAGAGTAGTATTAAGTTGAGAAATAACCTCTTCAATGACATTATTTGTATGAATGCATGGAAAAGGTATGGGTTTGTCTTGCAATGAATCAATTCAAGAATAGATAGAATCCTGGGAAAGGTTCATCTCAGGGTCTAGCCCATCAACGCTGGTTTTCTGGGTTGAAGAGATCACAGGAGAATGGTGTTCAGCATTGCTTTTGTCATTGCTGTAGTCACCACATTCCAAAAATTGTGCCATAGTTGAAGAGCCTATCTGGTATGATTTTTGAGAGGTAAATGCGTTATATTTGACATTTGCATTGAGATTGCTGATGTGGAGATTTGTATCAAATGAATTGCAGGATTGAGTAAAGATGAAGCCGTTTAGTAATGTGTTGGATAGGTTGTTTAACGTGAAGGATAGTTGGACAATAGAGGGGACAGGAACAGTATCCTCATAAAAAAAATGCATAATTTGAACAAAACAAAACAAAACATCTTTTTCTTCATAACCTGGGTCTGAATGGCTGTCGGGAAATGGCATATGACCACTTTGGGACATAGGAAAAATGTCTTTTGGACAGGAACAGATTTTGGATGGAATGTTTCAGAATCAGGACTGCATGAATTTTTTTCTGCAATACGACTGATAGGATAAACAATATATTGTCCAGGGAGAATATCATTGAGGGATTGGTAGTTTGGATTGACAACCTCACTTATTGGAGGTCTTTTCCATCTAGCCGAGGAATCCTGGGCCAAGGCTTTGAGATCTTTGGTACTGATAAGACCATCAGTTGGATTTTGATAGTAAGAGTATAAATCATTAGTTTCTTTCTGCTGGTGGAGGGATTTTCCACGGTTGATTTGGGACAAAGGAGAACCAATGCCTCCTTCCCGTTTTTGAGAACTTTAATTAGTTCTGCTTGGGAAATAAAATTTGCCATTAGAACAAAGTCAAGACTCGTTTGCTTCGCTCTTCTTCTTCTTCTTCTTGTAATTAGGAGGTGATAAAACTCCCAGGGGAAAAGTTTGGTTTTTTGGTTTCGGATGACGTTAGTACATTAATCTGTAAAGGATACGTCATGAAGGAATGGTAATCTGCAGTACCAGTAGATTGCTCGCAGTGATTACTGGACCAATCATTCACATTGCCTTCTTTCAATATTTCCCGTGCAATAATGGTAAGACATGAGGGATGGTAGAAAAGTGCTTCTATGAGACCTTGGATGGGCAGGTTGTAGGGTCAGGTGTGCAGCCAGCTTTGAATACTGCATAATCTTGGAAGTCACCAGCGAATTTGATTGGAAGTGCATAGCCATCTGAATAATCTGTGGTAAGGGATGTTGCAGTGCCGGCAGAGGAAAGGTTGTGGTTGAGTGTCTTGATTGAAGATCTTGGCATAGATAGCAAAGACTGAGAGTCAAAGCGGATGGCTTCAAGCAACAGGGGCAGACCTGACAGGCGCGGGGTTGAGAACAAGAGCTTCCGGATTGAGACTGATGGAGTGCAACAACAGTTTCAACCAGACAGTCGAGGGCTATACTACCTTTACTGCACCGCTAAGTTTGGGGTAGGGAAATCAAATTCCGTCTTTGGAGCACAAGTGGTCAATACTGAAAGCACTCTTGTAACAAACGAGTGGTATGGTGTCACCGTAGCATGTTTTGGTAACCAAAACAAAGCAAACACCATCATAGGAAGGTTCTTTGTAATTGAAACAATTGCCAACGAATACGGGAGGGGTGATTTTCCCAAAATACTTGACATTTGTGATCGGGGTGGCAACAAAACAGCAATAAAACCGGTTGTGCTCATCAGTTTGATAAATAACTGTCATGGGGGGATTGGTTATTCCGAGTTGCTTCAACTATCTGACCATGTAAGAATAGTGTGATTCCAGAGAAGAGTGCTGGGTTAAGAACTCGTACAGAATTGTGAGACACCTATTAATCGACTGAATTTTTGCTGGTTTACTGTTACCCAAAAGAGTAAACCTTGAGATGTTAGAAACCCAATGAAGAACCATGCAAGCTTGAATTTGGAGTCTCACGGGAAAAACTTTTCTCTGCTGTTTCACATAGAGCTGAAAAAGGGGGAAGTGTAGTAGCAAAAAGCGTTCGGAAGTTGCAAGGAGTTGGGGGTGCTTGAGAAGATGATTGTCAAATGATTCATATTGAGAAGGAGGGATAAACCAGAGTCTGTGATCTACTTTGCTGGAGGTTGTAGTACCCTGAGTTTCTACACTAACCACAAGCGCACAGCAAGAGCAATAATATTTGTGAGAAGCTACGTGACGTAGACAATAGTTAATAACGTTCTTTCCAACAGGTCGTAAAATGAAACCCAATCAATCAAATACTATATAAGAGCAGGTGTTGCTCACCAAATTAAATGTAGAAGATGTAAAATCAGGAGGATTAAGTTGATATTCCGATAATGACACAGCATCATAACAGAAGAGAGGCAGGGGTAGTAGGGTGTATCATGACATGATATAATAGGAAGGAACAAAGAGCATGGACCGGTTACTATGTGTGGCAAGTTTAGAGATATTAGTTTGAAAGCATCGGAATGCATAAGGAAAAAACACTATGAAGTGGGAGTTTGTCAGAAAACACCAAAGATCATAATTAGCGGTAGGGAAGCTCCGAAACAACAAGGATGAAATTGACGGGATATTGAGAAAAACCTGGCGGGAATGAAAACGAATATTATAACACTAATTTGTTGAAAAACGTTAAGAATAACAGTAATAATGTAGGAAAAACCGCTGATTTGGGGATCTGAGAGTAGGGCGGGGCTTTTTACGGAGATAATTAAGCAAGTCATGGAGAACGGGAAACTAAAAAAAGGGTTACAAATGGATGACAGGGTAGGAGATTTGAAAGACAGGGTATGAGATTTGTTGGTTTTTAGTATATGCCGAGACAGGGTATGAGATTTGAACCTAAATGTAGCAGGGTATGAGATTTGAAAGGGACATTATGCAGGGTATGAGATTTGAAAAAGGCATTGTAGGTGATACTGACAGGGTATTAGATTTTCTGTGATACTGACGGGGTATGAGATTTTCTGAATTGTAACGATGGGGTACGAGTATGTGTGTTAATGACGAAGAGACAAAGTAGGCCTCTGTAGAATTTGTACCAGCTCCAAATGTTCAATATAACACTCATGATCTAAATTGGTCTCATGACTGATTATTTTGATCAAAATTTCCTGTTTTTTCTCTCTTTATTACACGAAGTACGGTACTTGTAATGAACCTCTATTGCAAACCTCTATTGCGAAACACACTGCTCGTCACTTCTTTGCTTCCTACTCCATCTAATTGCAACTACTTTAACAGCACTGAATAACAAATAAAGAACATTAAACTAATAGTACGTCACAATCAAATTACACTGTAGCGTCGCTTGTTGTACTAAGCCGCGTAGTAGTAGGGCAGCGGGGGGGGGAGAGGCGTCGTCGTCAAGTTTGATTGTGTGTTGCTGAAGCTCCTCTTTTCTCCTGTAGGACTCTTCCAATCGATCCGAAACTTGCAGGTCTTGTTGATCTTGGTGTAAGGAAGGGAATGCCAAGTAGCGGGTCGATTTAATGCTATGGTTAAGGAATGGGTTGGTTGAGACCACTTGGTATTCTGATGGGTGTGGTAATGGAGTTTTTTGTGAACTTTTTGTGATTTTCTTGACCGGAAGAATCATAAAGTCCGAAGGGGTTCCGGCGCGCAACCCCTGCAAATTGGGTATCTATGGAAAGCTCTTGCTCTTGCCAATTCTGGCGCGGTGATTACTTTGGTCAAGAAGTTCCAGCTGGAGAGTAAGATCAAAAAGACTAACAGGACCCAAATCGATGGGTGTAGGAGGGGGACGAAAAAAAAAGCTGTCTCAAAATGGTCACCCTATTTTACACACTTACTCGTACGAACCGGTATGAGATGATTCGCCTTGCATATGGTGTGCCTAAGTAATTAGCGTTTGTGTGTAAAATCTCAAATAAAAAAATGTGAGAAGGTTTTTCTATTTGTGCCGATCATACCGGTACCATACCGGTTCGTACAGTAATTACTTTCGGTAATTTTTTTTTCGCGCAGTGGCATGTCACACCCCTTGTGAATTATGACCCTAATACAAAATTCCTATCAGCTGTCTAGTTATCAAAGAATAATTTCATTGCATTAATGAACAAATTCTACGCGAATCATGATTGTTACCAATATCAGTACCCGTAGTTAATTTGGAATGAACAGATAATCTCTCATTATTATTATTTCTTCATTCGAATGATCGATATTATTCTATTCTGGCTAGGCATATGTCTCAAGATCTTGTTCGATACTTCTACGGTAAATAGCATAATGGGTGATTCCCGAAATTAACTTCTGTTTTTAGTATTTCGGGAATGAAAATTTACTACATACTTTTTTTGGCGGGAAAGTGCATAAATCTCATTTTGGAATGTTGAAGTCTCATTTTCTCTCATTTTGGAATATATGTGGAATTCTTCGTATGAATAAGTATGGCGCGAAAACATGTGGATTCCCTGACGTGAGCTCACGTCAACTATGATTTGTAACATTACGACTGGTTAAGTAGAAAATTTCGTGTTTATGTAGTACATAAAAGTATTTCGGGAATCACCCCATACTCGTATCAAATATGGAACCGAAAATTTTCCCTTCAACTACCGGTAATTACGTCTCGTACCGGTAGTACGTAGGACAAGAACCAATAATGTATTCATAGAATCTGCTTTTTTTCTTTTTTCAGGAAGATCTTACGAGAATTAATACCGACTGCGACCTTGTGTGACCTGCGACATCTTTATCTGCATTCCTTTTTTCTCGGTTCAATTACTTCTTAATCCCACAAGGACTCTACTCTCGAATTGAACGGCAACAACTACAAGCAGCTGTAACGATGCCAAGCAATAACAACACAAAGCATCGATTTGCCTCTTCGGACGCGCTGTTTCAGAAGCTGCTCCTCATGCTCGCTCTGGCATCCGTTTCGATTTTATTACAAATATCCCTTTATATGTCGAAGGACTGCGACAGCGACGGCGGCGGCTCTCTCTCGATGTTTAGCTCCAGCCGGTCCTCTTCGGGAAAATCCCTCCAAAACGGACCCATGTACCTGGACGAAGCCGATCCCAAATACACGGGATCTCTCAACCACCCGACGGACCCGGACGCTCCGTACGATCTCGTCCACAGCGTCTTGACACGGTTCATGGTGGGACAGGGACCGAAGGAGGGGACATCCAACAAGTATGAGCTCACCAAGGCGCACTTTCATTTGTTTAAAACCTTTACCTGGCCATCGATTAAATTCCAGACGCGGCAAAACTTTTTCTGGATCGTCCTCATGGATCCCAGCCTCGACAAGGGGATCATCAATGACACTAAGGAACTCATGAGCAAAAAACACTTCCCGGAAGAAAATGCGTATTTGGTAATGACCGATAACATCAAGTGGTCGGAGGACGGAGTAGGCGTCCCGTCTGCCGATCGCAATGGCATCGGAATTCCGCCTATTGCAGAAGCTTTCAAGAACGGCAACATTGAAATTCTTACGGGAAACAAGGATTATTTGTTGCGGGTGCTCGACATGGTGGAGGGAACGGAGAAACAGAAACCCGCAGCGACCAACGCTGACGCGGAGCCAAAATCTGCCCCCAACAAACCCATCATGTTCATCGAGACCAATCTGGATGCGGACGATGCACTCCACAACAGTGGAGTCGAATGGACCCAAAAGACGGCTCTGGAACAATCCATATACCAAAGGAAGGAACAACTCAAAGCAAATCCCAATGCTCGAATCGACCTCGAATCGACCTGGTGGTGGTTGTGTGGGGAGGATTACATCGAGTGGCACAACCGGGAGGTTTACAGGATCTCCGCGGACGACTTTTCCAGCGTCGGCATATCCAGTGGGCTGGTGGGATTGCGCCGCAAACCGCACTACTGTCGATCCTCTGGATTCTCGCGCGTTGGGATCACAACCCGCGGCACCGAGAAGGAATTTCCCAGAGAAGCCCACCACAACCATTCTTACATGTACGTGTTCGCCCAGTGCAAAGCGCCACCGCCAACGGACGTTGTAGAGGAGAACTTTAACCGTTGCTGGCGTCGTGAGTATCGGTTGGAGGAATCCGCTTTTTCCGTGAATGGGCGGGCCATTACTTCCGACAGCATGGATCACATGAACCCAGACGATCCATCGGACTACGTTGATCTTACGCACATACCAAAGGACGAGCAGTCCTCTCTCCTTATCAAAATGGCGGAGCGTTACTGGAAGAGCCTCCAGATAGATTTTTCCGTTGACCGGACTCGGGCTTGGGAAACCAGTGTCTACTTGTTCCAAAATCGAAGGTCTATCATTCAGCAGAACAGGGAATCGAAGTGCGTGCCCGGATGGCCGTGTCACCCACCAGCAGACATTTACCAAACCAAACTAGAAGAGCACTGGAGCCGACAGGAGCAAGCCGCAGCAGCCGCAGCCGCAGCAGCCGCCTCCTAGAAGCTAAGGTCCAAGAGGCCGTCACGAAACGAAGGAAGGACTTGATCCTGGGTTTTATCAGCCCGTACGAGTCGTCATCATGTAAATCTGAGAGGATTTCATTCTCGATTGCAAGAGACATTTTGATATCGAACAACTTATCAGGTGAATTTAGAGAAACTCTCCGACGGGAAATACTCTGGTATTTTCGAAAATTCTAACGGTGTTTTCTAGTACTTCGTACGTAGTATTTTTAGCACTATTTTTCCCTTAATAGTTTTGATACTCCTAGAACACACCAACACACAGCACACTAAGGAGCTCAGGATATGCCGACAAATCTTGAGTGCTTGAGGTTTGTAACTTGATTGGATTCATGCATAGAACACCGCGTTCATCTATTTCAAAACCACATCCCAGATGGAAACTCATGGGCCAGAACTCTTCAGTTTGAAATTGTAAGGCTCAGATTGTAGGGCTTCCAAAACTCACTGGGGTTGGCCATGCACCACAGGCACAGATCATGGAAAGAAGTACATATGAGCTCATATACAGGCTCCCCATGTTTGTTTGTTCCAGCTCTGAGAAAGATTCCAGGCTCTGTCTTGGATCTTGCAAACCCTTGTTCAATTAGGCATGCAGCAAGCAAATTGCCAAAGCATTTGCCTGAAGATCTTAGACCATAAATTTCCTTGTAGATGACAAGGAGGCAACCGTCAACGGGTCCAAACTCTGGTCAAGCCTTGATGCAGACTTTTCCGCACGTGACAGCTTCAAGATAGGCATTACCGATGTCAGTGCCCCAGGCTTCTACTAAGCTATTCAGCTCAGCGAGGGACAGGCACATTCTCAAGCCTCTGAGGGAACCAACACCTGCCTGCATAGATACTGTGGACTGGCCCTTCAGTGAGATTCCCATTAGCCACTAGTCCTGCTTTATGTCTGCCATCGTGCTTGACAGCATAGATCATATGGTCTTTGATCTGTTGAAAACCGGGTGGCATTTTGCCAACTTTATATGTACCTTTGTCAATAAAGGTATCACACTCCTTCAATTGTTGCATTTCAAGATCAATGGCCATCTGCTATTTGTTGTTGCCATTAGCAAGGTCAAACTGAATGGCTTCTTCATGGTTGCGGGGAACTTTGAAGCCATATTGATACTGGGGGGATGTCCAGAGTGATCAAAGCTTGGCTTGGTGAACAAGTCTGTCAAGCTTCTTGGTTCTTTTGGCAAGATTGGTAATTTGCTTAAGCCTTTTCCAACCTGGTTTATCCGGCATGTCATTATCCTTGGCATACTTGGCAACAGTGACTGGATCATCAGCAGCAACATTTGCTAATGGCTCATAGGTTTGCTCCATATTTTCCCATTCAATCCAAATGCTATACTCGGAGCCTTTGTATTGAGGATGCTTATTGTCAAGAGGTCCTTGATGGCCAAGGATTCTTCTGATCAACCATGGCTTGCGGTCCTGTTGGGCTGAGTCATGATGGATGTAGTTCATGACATCATTGTACGCTATGATATCATCCACTTCATCATGAACGTGTTTGCATTTGAACTTGATGAAATCCTTGTTGCTTTCAATAATGTTCTCAATATCAACAAGCCCATGTCTAGTTTTGCTCTCGTGAGCTTACTACTTCACTAACAGCACGTTTACGCGTGTAGTCCACTAGGTAATTTTAGTGGTATTCAGTGATTTCAAGTATTAGTATTTAGATTTGTGAGTGTTTTTTATATAAGATGATTTCTTGGATCGAACCTCTATTGGTGCACTATTAGCGCACCTTTAGCGATTCGGCGAGTCAGCTCGCTTATTTGCCTGTTAGTCGTACATGTGTTGGTGTATCTCATTCGTGTGTATCTCCGAATGTCCGTACGTCTGTACGTTTGCTACCGGCGCTTTTCTAGAGTCCCCGTGTCTTCGTACTCGTAGTGTTAAGTACTTGTAGAAGATACCTTAAGGGTCGGTTCTTTTATTTGCACCTCCACATGCATCTCCTACATAAGGAGAATAGCTTTACCCCACCCATAAGCTTAGTGAGTAGATCTGCAATATTAGTTTCACCGGGTTCCTTGCCAATCCGGATAATCCTTCCCTGCGATGCATTCGCGCGCTTTGTGGTAAGCAATACTGTTGTGCTTCTTCTTACAAGGGCTTTCCGGGTGTGTTACATTCTTAACAACCGAGTCATTGTCACAATACATGTTGGTCGGTCCTTCTATAGGTATGCCCATCATTCTGAGCTTGTATTGTAGGCCTTGTTCTACCATTTCAATTGCGATCTTGAGTGCCACAATTTCTGAGCCAAACGTGGATGTTTCAACGGTTGTTTGCCTCTTAGAGAACCATAGGATTGGTGCCCTGTTAACAAAGATGACGATTCCTGTATGAGATCTCCTAGTAGCCTTGCAACTGGTGTGGTCGGCGTCCACAAAACATGTGGTAGTTACGGCCTTTCCTCGTGGCTCGGGCATATCTGGAGGAATTAGTTCCCCCGCTTCTGGATAGAATTCAGCCCAGTCACATTCATGAAATACTGATTCGTCAAGTTCTGGGATGGAGCAGTCAAACACCAACTTTGATTTGCTGTAATTCTTTAAGTATGCAAACAAATGAAACAATTGGTTTAGATGCCCTTCTCGGGCTTGTGCAAGATACCGGGACATAAGTGAAACAGGCATTACGATATCTAGCCTTCCGAGTTCACATATCCAACGGAGTATACCTATTAAACCCTGGTAATAGTTTTGTTTCTCCGAACCAAGTTCCGGTGAGGCGTCGATTTCGGGCCTATATCCAGTTACCAATGGTGATTTTGCAGATTTTGGGAGTATCTTGAAGGCATATTGCCCTTTACTCAATTCCTCCTCAACAGATTTAACGGCTTTGGACGTATACTTAGTTGAAGACATGGACCAGTACCCAGCCCCATCAACGGACGTGTTGCCGATGTCTGCCCCTAGGTAGAAGGTGGGTGGTTCAACGGTCCCATCCTTCAGTTTGAATTGTCTTTCGATTGCATCCATTTGGAACTTCGGATCCATTCCACATACAAGGATATCATCCACATATGCCACACAGTATTTGTAATATGCCGAGCCTCCTTTCTTTACAGTCCGGCCGCATATATACGTCTGGATCCGCCTTGCAAGACTTATATCCAAGTCCCCTTAAGTGCTCAGACAGATGGGATCGAAATGATGCGCCCGCGACTGGTAAACCATACAGAGCTCTTACAATTTTGCAGGGCCTTCCACATAACTCCGGTGCAAATCCTTGTTCCAGTGTAGCCACTGTGTAGTACTTTTCCTTAATTGGTGCGGTTAAGTATGCATTTTGGATGTCAGCACTTAAGACCTCAAGGTCATTAAGTGCAGCAACTAGGAAGAACATCCGGACTGAATCCCTGCTGGGCACGCTTGAGTATGTATACTCCCGTGATATTTCGGGCACTTTATGCCCTGTCGCCAACAAGTCGGGCCTTCCGAGTTAGATCTATTTTCACGTCAAATACCATGTGCATAGTGATTTTTGTATGTGCCACCGGTACTTTGTCCTTGTCGTTGAACTCGAAGGCAATGAAATTGTTCTTCATTTCTTTTGCAATAGCCCGGGCCCAATAGTCACTGCCGGATTCCTCATCTATCCTTCTTGCTTCAGCAATTGTTTTTGGTAGTCTAACCCCATACTTATGGGATTTGGTCCAATATTTGGTCTTGGCGCTGGAGATAATCCGGTCTTTCTTCCGAATTACCCGATAGGCCCACCACTTGAAAGCTGGCTCATCTATTATGCCTTGTTCCTTGGCAAACAGAGCCGTTTCAACGGGGAAACTTTCCTTCATGTCACTTAACTTTGCCCAAGAAGAAGTTCCATCTTTCCAGCTGACCAGGATTCTCCACCCTTTGGTTGTTGGCTTAGTCCGTGTTTGTCCGGACTTAGTAGTGATAGTTGCCTGCTGTATTGTCAGAGCCTCTTTATCCTTTTCATAGTCAAGTAGCTTGTTCAGGAGACAGTACATGCGCCCCTTGTCGTTCACGGAGGAATAGAGATTCTCCGCAAGCACATTTGCCATGTAGATCTCTATGGATCCGTCTGGCATAGAAACCTTGTAGGATCTTGTGTCTAGGAGTGGATTGTTATTCTTTTCTCCAACTAGGATCCCACTTGCAGTCCCTGTACCGGTTATTAACCGTACCGCGAATCCGTTGGTCCCCTATCTGCAGTAACACTTGGCTTCCAAGGTACTCAGTCAAGATTGTTGGTTAAATCATCGATGTTCGGGGATGACGCCTCTGGCTCAGCCATAAGTACCTCGTCCTCACCCTCATATTTGCCATCAAATAGGCCCAAGGGTGGTTCCCCTAACTCGTTTTCCAGGTAAGTATCCAAGGGCTTCGCCTCATCGCCGATCCTTTCATTAAGTAGTTTGTTGTGTTCCTCCAACTGCAGGATAGTGTCTGGGTGCTTCCATTCCACTTCCTGATATAGGCCGTGTGCCGTTTGTTATGTGTACTTTCCAGTCTTATACAATACATAGTGACAATCGCCACCTCCATAAGTATCTCCACATGGTCCCAGCCATCGTCCGTATTTCTCTGACTTATCCTGTAGGTCGTACCACCGGATGAAATCATACCAATCGTGTATCATGTATGGGGTTATATCCGGAGTATATCCATGGACTAACTCAAATCTGGTCCTTCCCATAGCCGATGGATCCCCAGATGCGGTGTTACTTAACCTTCCGGCCGCCAACATTCCGCAAAAGGCCCAGCACCTCCTCAGACTTCCTTTCTTAGAAGTCATCAATTGGATTGATCTCCTCAGGTCCCCTGCACTGTGCTCCGCCGTATTCTGCCACCAACAATGGGGCTGTATATAGGTTTGGCGAATGCGATACTCTGATCGAAGCCTAGTCCATCCAGTGCTGTGGGTCTCATGATTTCCTTGGGCCTTTGCCCCATCAGTGACAAGATGTTCCGGTATTCCTACCTCATTTATGAAGCAAGATAGTCCATCGTGGCATCGTTTCTCCCCTCTTACTGGATAGAACGCCACATATCCTTTCCCATTGGTAAAGATCTGTGCGTCAGTATCATTCCGAATGATACTCGGTACTTTGAACTTCATGGTATCAGCGAAACCACCGACCCATAAGTACTTTTCTGTTTCTCCACTTTTGGGTCTTTAGCCTGCGGGTGATTGGTTGCGTAAGATTTCTTATGCCTTCCTGGGCAGTGACCTTAATCGTTTCTTTGGCCCTCTTAACACTGATGTTCCACATCTTTGCAATGGCTTCTGAATCATATCTGTCTACTTTCTCCGGAATCCTTATCGGAGGTCCCCATTGTCCGTGTCGGATAAATGACCTCTTCTCTAGGGAAGTTTCCTTATCTATCACATCTTGCTGGCGTCGGAGTAATTTTCTTTCTTTTGTCCAAGCTTTTGCTTCCTTTTGGATGGCAAGCTCTTCCTCTGTTAGTGAAATTGAAGTTTTGGTTGAAGTAGCTGAAATTTGGAGTATCTCCGAGCTTTCTCTGTCCCCGGTACTCTTAACAAAAACTGAGTGTAACCGGTCACCAATCTCTTGTTGAGTATACCCCGGCCGTTGAGTACGGGTTGTACAGATCTTCTGTAGGTATCTGAGACGATAATCTTGGTGTTTTACATTGATGTGTATAGGGTTGTCTGTGGATCGTATCCAAGACTTGACTGTGCCAGTTGGTCCTCCCCCTGAGAGGGCTGCCACCACTCGTGGGAAAGACGCATTGGCTGCTTCTTCGTCTTCTCCGAAGTGGGGGGCGTATGGGTCCCAGGTATGAGTGTTGGTTGCAAGGACCTGGTCACATGTATCGAGTTCGCGGCGTGTCGACTTGCGTGTGTCAAAGTATGACAGATCGCCGTCGACTAGCAATGGTATTGTCAATTCAAAACCGTCGGACTGAAAGATAAGACTGTGACTGGAAGAATTGCAGTATCTTCTTGGTATGTCTTCAACCACATTCAAATTGCTATTCTCGGATTTGGTTTGGGCATATCAGACTGTGCTGTAGTGATTCTCCAAAGTAGAGGGCCTGTCCGAATACCAATATGTATGTGATACCGTCCGTTGGATCTGTCCAAGCGGTAGCACAACGGGCAATAGGAACATCTTTCATTGGTGAGTACACATCAGAAAATGGGGCAACATCAGCAAATGTCATTATAGAATCCAGTGGATTGAGTAATACCATATTAGATCCCGCTGCAGTCCTGTCTGCGTGGCTATCCAGCTCGCATCAGGCCTGGCTTAACACTGGATGACTGGGTCATCTCTTTGAGATGGACTATCGGCCGGTCTACCCGAGGTTCTATCTTAAGGCCCCGGCCGGCAAATCAATTTCCATTCCCAGTTTCCAATATGGCTGTGACAGCCAAACTGGCTTCCCGCTGAACTGGAGTTATTGGGAGGGTTTGCAGCAGTGGCTGCTGCCACTTTTGATTGTTGGTTGCCCCCGCTATTGCTTGCATTCTTTGCTTGTTTTAGCGCTCGGACTCTTTGTTGCTGCTCTTTAGACATGCTTCAACCATACTTCTCGTGGATAGAACTTGCATTCAACGGGCCCTTTATAGGTCCCTGGTTGTGCTTTTGAGCCACCACTACTGTTGTTGTTGTTGCCTTGTGGCTTGCTGGAAGAGGAGTTGCCGCGTTTGTTGTTGCCTTTCCTCTTTTTGTTGTGAGTGAAGGATGACACGTTCCGACCCCTCTTGTTTGGCTGGTTCTGGAGTTTCTTTACTCCGAGTGCCCGGGTAAGATACGCCGAAGCTTTCTCAAAATTTGCATAATAGTCCGACCCTTCTGTTATTAGGATTGGGATGGATTGCTCGAGTCGTACATCCTGTAGGGATCATATGAAGTCATACACAAACTGATCCTTAGGCGGGAATGCCTTGTATCTTATCAAGGTTTGCTTTGCATCGTGCCATAGCCTCTTGTGCCTGTCAAAATTGTAGTGTTTGGAATCCCCTGTGTATACTGATTCCCAGATAAATTGCTGTTTGGCTTCAACAATCAGCTTTATGTTGGTCTCTTCATATGCCTGAGAGTAGAGGGCAAAATATGCCTTACGTCCATCGCCTCCTACCCTGTTTTTGGTCCCAAAGCTTTGTATATAGGACCAACCAGGTCCGGACCCTACCAACTTAAATAATATCCCCCAAAGAGTATTGTTGTCTTTGGACCAATGAGAGTTGGCATGGATCGTGCATCTTATTGCATACTCAGTCCAGTCGCAGTATGTGTTGTCTGGGCCCGGACCGACAGTTCCACACCTGTCGGTTTCTCCGACTGTAGATTGTTGTCTTATTGTGTAGAGTAGGGATGTTTTGGTGACACCCCTCTTATGCTGTAGGTATTCGCGTAAGTTCTCATCAAATTCCCTGAACTTTGACATCGTAGTCAGTTTGTCGGGTAGTGTCAGATCCTTTACTGCTGTATTTTCATTGTCCTCCTTTGTAGATCTCAAGCGTTCCCGTGTATCTATCTCGGCCGTTGGGTCCTTTATCCAGTCCACTTCGGTGGCCGTTGCGCCTATTATAGGTTGGAACCTAATCCAAGCCACAAACAGCTTCAGTCGATCGCCGAATGCTCTACCAATAAAGACTTCTTGTGGATCCGGGCATAGATGGTGTTTCGCCTTGCTTAGTGATCCTAGGAAAGACTTGATCCCTTCTGAATCGAGATCTGCAACAGCCTTTGTGTTGGAGTACCCATGTCTGAAGATTTTGTTGGCTGTAGGCCTGTTGACTCCAAAGGACTCGAGGATCTTCCTGAAACAGACTTCAGCTGCTGTTAGCGCCCTTTCCCCATGCGTAGCCAGGGATGCCAAGATTGGCCTCTGCCCTTTCCTTGGCTTCTCTTGCTGTGGATGATAGAGATAAGTTCCTGCTTGATAGCCTTGCGACCAAAGTTACTGTGAGTTGCTCAAGCTGTTCCGGGTCCAACCTTGTTGTTACCGATGGAGGTAGTAGGCCCACCAAGTTACCCGCTGCCTCCGTTGCCGCCGCATCCGCTGCTGCTGCTTCTGCTGCTGCCGCTGCTGCGGTTGCGGCTAGTTGAGCTCTGGTTGGTGGCGCCATGGTGTTGTTTTGGAGTATGTTGTAGGAATTAGGCTTGTAACAAGGAGGTTGTTAGCTTTTGCTTTCGTGAGGAAGCTGTAATTGTGATTTTCTGAGTTCTGAAGCAACTTGTGGAGTATTTTCCTTTCCACATGCTTTTGCTAGTAAACAGGTTCATTTCCACGGTATGAGGATTGATTCCTATCCGAACTCTAATTTTTCAGTTCCTCTATACTTAAGCTCAACAGTTGTTTCCCTTTTATTGAAACGGTATCGAATATTCGTTCGTCTCTTATTAAATATTTGGTTCGGCATTTTTTGTCATTTCTATTTTTTGTGTATGTGTTTATCCAATACTGGGTCTGATAAACTCTAGTTTTGCTCTCGTGAGCTTACTACTTCACTAGCACGTTTACGCGTGTAGTCCACTAGGTAATTTTAGTGGTATTCAGTGATTTCAAGTATTAGTATTTAGATTTGTGAGTGTTTTTCATATAAGATGATTTCTTGGATCGAACCTCTATTGGTGCACTATTAGCGCACCTTTAGCGATTCGGCGAGTCAGCTCGTTTATTTGCCTGTTAGTCGTACATGTGTTGGTGTATCTCATTTGTGTGTATCTCCGAATGTCCGTACGTCTGTACGTTTGCTACCGGCGCTTTTCTAGACATGCGCTTGTGAGTGCCATCAGGGTGAGACATACAAAAAATCTCCCTTGTAATTTACTTGCAGGTAGGGCCAGAATGGTGATGGGTTTGCCGTTTGCATGGAGTTGAGCATTGCCTTCTTCACCAGTAACTACTACCTCAAATGGTCCAACTTCTGAAATAGCTGGATTAGTTGGTGGATGTTTGTGTTCACTGACATCAAAATAAGCTATCTCAGGAGGATCAAAATCATCTTCAGTGAGAGTGATGCCGTCAGGAGTCTTGCCACAGATGTATGATGTAGGAGGACAATCAAGAAGCTCCCCATAGTTGTTAGGGAGTGGAGAAGGCAGCCATCTCGGACTGGCAAACAAATGTCAAAATATTCATGGTGTTGACTTCAGCAGTACCTTTCCTCGCCATCAAGAAGCCATATTTAGTGAAATCAAGTCCAATTTGGGCATTTCTGAGACCAAGTTTGAGCCACACATAATCAACTGGTTACCAAGTAATTTACAAACCCAAATATTTGTTTCATCCTTCCTGGATGCACTTCATTCCCTTCTGACCAATAAGGAATTGATGCAAGATTTTTTTGTCTTTTCCCAATGTGGAGACTCCTCTTTCACCTGAAAACAACCCACCAATCACTAACAAAACTTACATCACAGAACTACACCACGGCTCTTGGCGGACGGAATTGTGGAAGCAGATCTGCAAAGAAGAGGAGGAAATCCTTGTTCCAATTTTCTACATGGATGGAATCAGCTTGGATGCACATGACCATCTCTCACTCACTCCTATCAACACGGCTCTTGGTATTTTCAATGTTGAAGCAAGAAAACAACCTGATGCTTGGACCACAATTTATTTTCATCCCAACACTGAAATTGAGAGTATAAGACACAAGAAAAAACCACGGAAAAAGATGATATACAAAATCTACACACAGCACTAGCAGCGGCTTTGCAATCTTCGGGGAGTTAAAGTGGGATTATCTTCCGTATGCAGGAAAAGTGTTTAAAGTGAAAATGAAATTTGTGATTGCATATGTTGTTGGGGATACCGAACTTCATTACAAACTATGTGGAAGGTACGGATCATACACGGAAAAGGTGAAGAAATTTGTGCCGTCACTGCTGTACATGTCCAGCACATGCGTCCGAGAACTGTTTCTCTACCCCCCGCGGGCTCTCGCGCGGTATTTTTAAAATTCTCGACCCTATTTTTAAAATTTCCTGTCTTTTTAGGTTGCGTGTCTACTAAAAAACCTTGCGCGTCGCACACCTTTACTTTCGAGAAAATATCTCGTCACTCCTCAAACAAAATAACGATTTTAGGGTTAAGGATATCATATTCTGTTCGTGACAAGCACTATTTTGTGTAAAACTTATGCACGAATGACTATTTTCATCTTCTCAACACTGTTGCCACCATATAACGGGCGTCCGACTCCAACTCCAACTCAAATCCAACATCAAAAAATCCCATTTTCATTACAATGGATAGGGACCTGTCCCCCCCCCCCCCCCCTGTATCTCATAAACAAAGAACTCCAAAAAGTTGGTAGGATAGGCAAACAATTCTGGACAACAATACTAACAAGGCCTGCAAGTCTCAAAGGGATCTGCCGTATGCGTTAGATTAGAAGCAATAGGAGGGCCTAGCAGAGGACTCCAAATCCGAATTTTCACCTCCACAGAAAACACCCCCTCCAAACCCAAGGGACAGCAGATATCTCCATACTGAAGGCGCCGCGGGCAACGATATTGCAGGGATCTCTTCATTATATCGAGAAGGACAAGGCCTGCAAGTTTCGAATCAATTGATCGAGTGGATTGGAAGTATCTAACCGGCAAAGCATTGGACACACAAGGTCCATTTTGAAGGTAAACAAGGAAAAAAAACGGTGAATATTAATATCTCCATACTGAAGTCACCGCGGGCAACAATATTGCAAGGATCCCTTCATTATATCGAGAAGGACAAGGCCTGCAAGTTGCGAATCGATTGATTGAGCGGATTGGAAGTATCTAACCGGCAAAGCATTGGACACACAAGGTCCATTTTGAAGGTAAACAAAGGAAAAAACGGTGAATATTAATATCTCCATACTGAAACTCACCGCGGGCAACGATATTGCAGGGATTCCTTCATTATATCGAGAAGGACAAGGCCTGCAAGTTTCGAATCGATTGATTGAGTGGATTGGAAGAATCAAACCGGTGAAGCAGAAGGGAAAAATTTGGTTGTATTTCAAGGAAGCAACCCAAATAACGGTGACAGCAGATATCTCCATACCGAGGTCGCCGCTGCCAACAATATTGCACAGACCTCTTTATTACACCTAGAAGGAGACGTTCTCCAAGTGTCGGATTCGATTGATTGAGTGGATTGGAAGAATCGAACCGGTGAAGCAGATTGGGAAAATTTGGTTGTATTTCAAAGAAACACCCCAAATAACAGTCACAGCAGATATCTCCATATCAACGACACCGACAGCAACGAAAATGCAGGGTCCTCTTCATTACATATATAAGAACACGCCGACCAAGTTTCGAATTGATTGATCCAGCGGATCAAAAGAAGCGAACCGGTGAAGCAGAGGGGCAAAATTTGGCTACTATTTCAAGGAAGCAACCCAAACAACAGTCACAGCAGATATCTCTGCACCAACGGCACCAACAGACATGATATTGCAGGGTCCTCTTCATTACATATATAAGAACACGCCGACCAAGTTAACCTAAGCGGATTCCATACTAGTATGTATCTAGTATAACAAGCGTGAATCCCTGTAGAAACCTACAGGGGATTCAATACTAGTATTTATCTAGTACAACAAGCGACTAGTAATCTAGTCGCGTAGAAACCTACGCGGATTCAATACTAGTATGTATCTAGTACAAAAAGAGTGTATTAATCTACTCTCGTAGAAACCTACGCCGTTTCAATACAAGTATGTATCTAGTACAACAAGCGTGTACGAATCTACAGGCGTAGATACCTACGCGGATTCAATACTGGGAATTATCTAGTACAACAAGCGTGTAGTAATATACTCGCGTAGAAACCTACGTGGATTCAATACTAGTATGTATGTAGTACAAAAATTGTGTAGGAATCTATTGGCGTAGAAACCTACTCGGATTCAATACTAGTAGTGTGTATCTAGTACAAAAATCGTGTAGTAATATACTCACGTAGTAACCTATGCTGATTCAATACTAGTATGTATCTAGTACAAAAAGTGTGTAGAAATCTAGTTGTGTAGAAACCTACGAGGATTCAGTATTGGAAATATTATAGTACAAAAAATGTGTAGAAATCTCATACCGTAGAAACCTACGCGGATTCAATAACGGAAAATATCTAGTAGAAAAAACGTGTAGAAATCTACTCGTGTAGATACCTACGCGGATTCAATACCGAAAATTATCTTGTTCTAAAAACGTGTAGAAATCTACTTGCGTAGAAACTTACGCGGATTCACTAATAGGAATTTTCTAGTACAAAAAGCGTGTACGAATCTACAGGTGTAGAATCCTACGCCTATTCACTACTAGGAATTATCTAGTACAAAAAGTGTGTACGAATCTACAGACGTAGAATCCTACGCATATTCACTACTAGGAATTATCTAGTACAAAAAACATGTAGAAACCTACACTTGTACAAAATACATGTAGAATTCTACAGCGTCACACAAACGAGATTCGGGGTTCTTTCGGAATCACGCGCATATTTGGGTCGAACTCCACTGGTCCCCCTTTGTAATTTCACCCTATTTATTGAAATTAATGTCGAACTCATAATATTTTGATGCACATTGCATTTTCCTACCCCACTGGCATCTGTTTCCGAATTAGTGGCATGTTACTGAATTCTATGCCTGAAACAAACAGTGCATGGTCGCAATTTTTCAATCTCAATTGTTTCCTCATTTCTATTGTTATTACTGGCTATCGTACTAACGATGGTGACGACACCTAAATATCAGGTTTATTGTGTACGTTGCTACCGTGACTCTCCTCTGATCACTATAGGTAGGGGAAAGAAGAAGGTTACCAAGAAGCAGAAACCCCCCTTGTTTACAGCGCGACTAAGAAAGAAAACGGGAGTAGTTGTTTCTCCCGGTCTTCGGTCCCATATTGTGAATGACGCATCATGCTATTCTTATTTCAAGCAATCTTCGGGGCTAGTAGATTTTGCATCTTGCATATTCATTAGAAAAAAGAGGAAGAACCTTGAGGATGTTAGTCAACAATTAGGTCTAACGAACACCCGTAACGGTCCACAGAGTAGTGACGGCGCATTACCAGAGTTGCTCGACAATCAAGTTATGTATGACCCTTCTGTCAAATCGATTGGGCGTGCCTTGATTGGTCAGGAATTATCAAACATAGACGATGACAATGATTCTGTCTCCGATGACAATTTTTTCTTTCCTAACAATGACGATGAGGAAGAAGGAAGTGAGAGCATAGAGGCCCCCCACTCTTCAATTGTCAATGATGAAGAAGGCATCAACATTGATGTTGACGAGTCCCATTGGGCTTCAAACACGCTATTAATTACGACACCCAATGTAGGGAGGAACATATCTGACGAATTGAAGGTCAAGATCAAGTTAATGAAAATCATGCGGAATCATAGCATACCATTAGTTGCCGAGAAGGAATTGTATGAATGGGCTATTGAATCGGAGCGGCTTAATTTATTTTCATGGACTAAAGGCAATCTCATAAAGACCAGGGCAAGTGTTATGAAGGAGATTTCCGCAACTGTGCCTGAAATAAAAGGCGATGGGTTTGAACCTCATCTTATTGACTGGTGTTCTAAGAAATCACAGAATGCTGATGTTTCCAGTCGCAAACAAATCTACGTCCGCTCTTTCCAAAAAGCACTTCATTCCCTATTAACAAATGTGACTTTGGTGAAGGAAGATAATCTGTCATTCCCCCATGCTGAAGACCCCACCTTACCAGTCCGTTATCCAGAACTTCAAGGGAATATTGATATTGACGAACTGCATCACGGTGAATGGTGGATCAACACTTGGGAGAAGAGATGCAAATGTGGATCGAATGAAATTCTGGTTCCTATTATTCTCTACATGGATGGAATTGCAATTGACAATAGTGGTCAAACCACTCTTACCCCACTGAACATGACTCTTGGCATATTCAACACCCTAACTCGAAACTCCCGGCCGGATGCGTGGGAGGCTATATACTATCACCCAACATGTCCCGGTGATAAAGGTGCCGAATCAATTGACAATGTGAACAATCTTCACTCTGGCCTTTGTTTGGCTCTTTCATCTTTGAAAGATGCCTGCAACCAAACGGATGGTATTGAATGGTCTAATTTGCCGTGGAACAAGAAGAAATGGTCGGTTCGAATGAAATTTGCGGTTGCTTATTTCATAGGTGATACTCCCCAGCACGACCAACTTTGTGGACATTATCAAATGTCGAATTCAAAGATGATCTGTAGGCATTGCAATTGTCCCAGAGCACTTGGTATTAACGCTCGTGTGAATGTTTTGAAGGTTCCTGTTTCAGTTCAAACTGGTAACATGCAAGTGTCTAAGCACCAAAATGGGGAAGAGTACCAATCCATTTGGCTCTGGAATATATCTGATTTTACTGCTCCAATGGTTGACGAAGGAGTGAATGTTGAACAGTATTTCAAAAACATTTCTCACCATGGTGTACATAACGGCAACGCTTTTTATGATCTTGATTTTGGGGAAAACCCACATAATATTCATCTAGCGTCTCCCGGAGAGAGACTCCATATGCACCAACTTGGTTGCGCAAAGCGAGCAGCAGAGACGTTCCGCAAGGACTTTTTAGGCAATAATCAGCGGCTTCTTGGTGAGATGGAAAGGTTAGCCAGTTACTACAGTGGTGCTGTCCAGAGGCAATCCGATCGTGACTTCCCACGAACCAATTTTTCAGAATCAATACATACAGCGAAGAAGGAGGGTAACCAGTACATTGGAATGCTTTATATTCAGATGCTGTCACTTCTGTCTGCTGGAGGTCGTCAATTGTTGTTGTCTCGAAAGACTCCTTCCAATCTTGAGAACAAGAGCAGAAAGTGTGAAGAGGAAATTGACCGACGTATTTACGCCATTGAGTTGTTGTTGGGTATGGAAGAGTTCCTAAAGTATGCTGGAACGTTTGACGAGGTTTTCAAACAAGACAAGAAAGGTGTTTTGAATGTGGACAAAATGGTTGTTCTTTTCATTAACTGTATAAATAACAATCTTCAACAAAGTAAGGGAGAGGGTAACAATCTGGTGAAGAATCACATGTATTTTCATTTATCACAGTACATGAGATTATTTGGTCCTCCAACTGGGTGGGACTCTGCCGCGAGTGAGAGCAATCATAAAACTGAAGTGAAGGCTCCTGCTAAGAGAACTCAACGAAACAAGTCCACACTTATCAAGCAAACTTGCAACCGAGTGATGGAGTATCGAACTATTGATCGACTTGACCGTGAATTTGATTTGTTCGAACATAGACCCGTAACCGGACCAAATCATCCTAAGGAGGGTGGTTGGTCAGGTGGGTCTTCGTTTTGGATTGGTGTTATGAATGGTCTCCCTTACATGAAGTGGGATGAAAAAAAAAACTCAAGTTTACCCTGGTTTCCATCTGATGTTCTCAAATTTTGTTGTGACGTGGTCCTACCGGCTGTGGGCAGCAGCAAGGTTTTTGGAACCACGGAGCACAAGAGGTATGACCAATCTCGCGAGATGAAATTATTGTTTCGTGCCCACCCATCGTTTAAGTCTGATTCTGGACAATTGTCCAATGTATGGTACGATTGGGCTAATTTTCAACTCGACCTCCTTGATGGACGTGGACTGAAAGTTTATCCATGTCAGATTCTGTGCCTGCTTTACCTCGAAGGTCCTTTCCCCGTGGGTAGCTCCGTTAGTGGTTTCGAATTAGTGCACGATGGTTATTATGCCGTCGCTCGTTGCTTTGTTTCTGCAGACCCCATACCGAGCAAGAGGGATAAAGGAAAAAAACACCATCATGCGTTGGTAAAGCTAGGTGAGCTTCGGAACAAATTGTATTTGTTCGACTGCAACGCCATTGAGTCCGAAGCTGCCGTTGTTAGAAACCATGGTAGTCCTGACCAATATTTTGTGCTGGGGAATCGTGAACAATGGTTGTTTAATTTCCGTGAGACAATGGCTTCACTGGAAAAGAAGGATTTAGAATCAATAGTACGAGATGGTGAAAACAGCACATGACTTGAATGAACCAGTTTATTATCAGATATTTGTACATAAATGGATTTTCCGTTTTTTTCATTTTTCCAATATCGCAACGTCGTCGTTGCAGAGAATTGTTCATATTTAACAATGTTGTTTCAGGAAATCATTTTTTTCGTATGTTCGATGGTATACTACCACTGTACAATTCTACCCACCTTTTCATGTGTATTTTGCGTTTTTCTATTTTCTGCAACGGCGTTGCACCAAATGCCCTTTTGTTGTCGGCGAAAAATACGGACTTTGTCGGCATCAAATACGATTGAAAAAGCCGACAAAACGAAACGACAACTGAGGTGCGGAACGACGATGATCAAGCATTCGAACCAAGCGCACCTCCACTACATGAAAATCCCTAAGTGGTAAAAACGATATCACTTAGGACTATAAACAAAATGGGTTAATCGGTTAGAAACAAGACATATCCAGAGACCTGACCAATAAGTGAACACTTGGAACCCTTAAGTGTGTTCAAAAGAATATACTTGATATCCCGTGAGGAAATTACTTATTGCAATCAAGAAAACCGATACCGATTCCAGATGGGCCTCATATCTAGCATATATACCGTGAACAAGCATACGCCCCATCGAACAGATTACTTAACAACTAAATGACCGATACAGTAAGACCGACACGACGCTAATACAGCAACAGCAACAGCAGTATCGGTACGAGAATAATAACAGCACCGGGGAAGATCTCTACCACATGAAATACAGCAGAGAGCCTCGATACACAGTGAAAATACGTAGTAAAAATAAGAGCCTCTCTTTGAGCTCACATCTCTTTAAATTTAAACAATTCGTTATACCTATCCGGTCGATTTTTAGAGTAACAACAGGTTATAGAGCCCTTATACCTTCCACTAACAAGTGGATACCTTAAGCTACCTATCTCCGCCCCGTACAGCACCTCCACTGTCGGTTACAGCCAGAGTATACTTGGTACGGGACTCGGCGACGGGCTGTATCAATAGACCTCCCCCCCACCTCTCTTTCCTTCTTTCTTCTCCTCCTTACTCGCGTATCAAGGGGTGTATACAGATCCTTCTACCAAGAATCTTCTTCTGTAATACACGACCAAGAAGCGTATGTATCAAGGGGTGTATACACAGAACGTTCTACCAAGAATCTCCTTCTGTAATACACATACACATCGTCGTTTCGATCGCAATAACGGACGATCACACAAACAAGCGCAACTCCGACAACACCGGTTAATCGATTTTTTTTCTCCGACGCTCGTTCCCAAGGGTAATTTGTTAATTCGTTTTCATTGACAAGTACGATCGAACGAACTACCAATCCAAGGCAAGGACGACGATCGATTACGATTACGATTAACTCGTCGATTAACCGCCGACGTTTACATCAACGATCGTTCGAAAACGCCGACACCTCTATTAATCACGACGAAACACCGATACGATAATTCATCATGCCGCCAGCTCCATTTGACTGGAATCAGATCCGGGACATTAGAATCCAATTTGGATCCTTCCATACCAAGGGGAATGCAGCCAAACACGTCGAACTCAACAAATCATTCTCTCACTATCTAGAGGACACCGATGGCCTATTCATCACAGACGAGGATGCCGAAGGACCCAAGACATTGGCTCCAGACCCGGCAACCATGCTCAAGGAAATCATTGTCAACGCAATCATGGATATCATCCCCGCCCGAGAACAAACAGAAATTAACAAGGGACACATATCCACTCTCTTTGCTGATGCCACCTTCTGGCATGTAGATACGACTCAATCAGCAAGACGACTCAGGAACAAGAATGCAATGGATAGGGCAGGAGAACAAGCTATCTCAAATGGACAGGACACGTTCCTCATAGAAATCAGAGTAACTCACTGGGGCTTTAAACCAGATTGGGATCCATTACACTTTGATGAAGTTTATGACGCCAATATCTACAATTTCCCTGAACTAAATGATGAAACGCCTACACTCCCAGCACCAGCACCAGCCCCAGCGACAACTGGCGCGGACATGCAGCAATTGACCACTCTACTCCAGCAACTGGTCGACAACAGCAACACCAATAACAACAACAACAACAACAACAATGCTGGTGCCAACCATCAAGCGACACTTGACCTCCCATGGAATCCGGCCACCTTACCACCACCAGTGAGGGACCGTTACTACAGGAAAGATGAATTCCTCACCAGAGATGACATGAAAGACTTCCCAATCACCTACACCGACTCATCGGGAAGTGAAACCATTGTCAGGCAAAACTACTACCTACACAACCTAGGCAGTGGGAGAAATGACCAGCGCCTGATCACTAGAAGTGGTGACTGTTTTGATTTGACCAGAGCCTCAGACAAGTCCAAGGAAGCTGCTAGAGACAAACTGTTCCTCTCAGGATTCCCACAACTAAAGGACGCAACGGACCCCCAGGTTAGAAAATGGTACCGCGAAATCACAGCTCATTCCCAGCAACATCATATTTATGTGCACCCATACTATCTGTTCAGACGTGAAGCTGACCACCTCAGAGGATTCACAATTGGTGATGACCTCCCGCACGACCTACCTTCAAGATATGAATTGGCTATCAATGAATGGGGAAATCTCATTTACACTGCACTAAGAACTGATAAAATCATCCCTGACTCATGTGCAAGTATGAAGGCCACTATTCAGAGCTTTGAAGGCGGACAGGGATATGAAGCGCTATACACAGTTATTGCTCAAACACATCCCAACTCAAAAAGGCCATCCAATGCCAGCAGAATGGTTAGAAACCCTCCCAACCAAGATCCAAATGAATCTCTTGAAGAATACTACTTCCGGTACAAGGATTATCTGAGACTTAGAGTGTTCCTCCAAAACCAACCCAGCACTATCAGTTCAACAGAAGAAGTTAGCAACCTGATTGCAGGAACCACCCTCTCAGAAGAGCTCTTCAAAAAGACAGAAGATGAACGCGACTCTGATGATCAATTCAAAAGAGACAAATACAAGGCAGGTAGGCTCCTACAAACCCTTCAAACCTATGAACAAGAGATCAAGGCTGAACAAAAGTACAAGAGGGACACCTCCAAACCAATCCAGCCCAAGCAATTGCCTGTCTCAGGTACCAGACCAGGTCACCGGCGCAATGAGAGATTTCAAAAACGCGCTAGCAACAGCACTGTTAGGACACCTTCTACCTTGACCTCTCACTCAATCAGCCTGATTGAATCACTTGGCTACCCGGAGATGGACGAAGAATCTGACGATCCCTTCCTCCACCAAGCATACTGCAATGCCATCACGGCATTCGATAAGCAACCTAGTCTTTTCGACACATCCAGAAAATGTATCGTTTGCCACATGTCCGGTCACAATTTCGATAATTGTCCTGCATTGCAAGATATTGAGTCCCTGAAGAAACATAGGATTGCTGCGGCTGTTTTTCTGAACAAATCCAATAAGCAGACCCAACAACTCTTGGATTCTACCCAACAAATCTCACAGATCAACATTGGTAATGAAGATCAAGATGAGGTTTCACCTGATGCTACAGTAGAAGGACAAAATTTTTGCAATGGCCAAGAATAGAAAGTCTTTCTTGGAGCCATACTATGACATCACCTCAAGATGATCCTCAAGGATTTGACAACGCCACAGCGCCTCAAGTGAGCAGCTTATGCCCCTCCTTGGACTCCAGCAGTGCCAGCTCCTACGACTCTGTCATCATTGGTGCCGTCAATCTCCTTCCCAAGGACAGCTTCCAGTCATCAATCCCCATTGATGTCTACTGTGACATGGAATCACTCAGGGCTACATCCCCTACATTGGAATCACACATGAAGACCAATGAGGATCCCAATTTCGAGAGGGACAACCCTACGCCAGTTGATACATACAATGTGCAATCCCTCGTCCCACCGGACCCTATTGCAGCTACAGCCTACTTTCAACAGGGTGTCCGGGCTCAGATTGACACCGGTGCAAAGGTTTCCTGCACAAACCTCAAACACATCCTGCACGGTTACAAACCTTACACCAAGATAAGAAAATGTCCTGTCAGGCTTACAGCAGCAATAGGAGGCACAGCAGCTACCTGCATCCCTGAAGGCTCAGGATATTTGCATATCCCAGCACCGAATCACATTGGATATATCAAAGTTTTCTTCTACTATTCTCCCTCCCTGTCAACAACATTACTGAGTGAGAACGATCTCTGTGGAATGACATCCCGTATGCGATGTCAGTTCAGTGGACAGTCCATCCATAAATCATTCACTGAGAACCATGACTCATCTGCTCCACAAAATGGCAACCTCACAATTATTTGTCATCACAAGCAGAACACTGCCTGCAGCATTGTCCTCCATGGGAGCATCATTGATGGTCAATGCTATACACACCCAGTACTGATCCCAGACGTTGATATTGCCTCTCCATATGCCAATTGTGCAACATCGTCCGCCTATGCCTTAGCGACTGACATGCAGTTCAAGGAAGCTTGTGAACTGGCCTCCAAAGAAGCAATTAGCAACTACAGGTATCATATATACACAAACCTTGTCAATCTGCAGCCATGCACTGAAGCAGCGAAAGCTCAGTCTGATACCAGTGTCATACCAAGGTTTGATGCCAAACTGTTTTTCACCAAAATTGTGGACAAACATATCCCAATCCAAGCCATCAAAACCAAGACATCGAAACTCCTGTGGCACCAAAGGTTGGGACACCCATGCGATGATTTTCTGTATCAAGCTCATAAGCACATCATTGGAGTCCCAAAGTTCAAACGGCAAACCAGTATTCTTGACCAATGTCCAACTTGCATACAATGTAAGCAAACCAAAACACCTGCTGGCTCACATTCCACACGCAAGGCCACACAACCGTTTCAGGGTTTATCTATTGATTTTGCATTCTCAGGTACCAAATCCTCCAACAG
Organism: Pseudo-nitzschia multiseries; assembly: GCA_037355745.1. Taxonomy (NCBI): domain Eukaryota; phylum Bacillariophyta; class Bacillariophyceae; order Bacillariales; family Bacillariaceae; genus Pseudo-nitzschia; species Pseudo-nitzschia multiseries. The sequence continues at coordinate 5,792,941 of CM074789.1, forward strand.
CAAACGCAAGCGCGATTATGAAGGCATTCATGGAGAAACTGCTTGGATTCTCATCACAGATCACTATACTGGTATGAAATATGGAGACACGCGAATCTCAAAAGCAGCGCCACTACACTGGTTAGAGCATTTCTTCGCCCAGCACAACCCAACTTGTGCCGACAAGTATGTTTCAGTTGATCAAGGTGGAGAACTCTATCACAATCCTGACATCCGAAACCTATTCTCTGCGTTTGGATATTCCATTTTCCCCACTGGCGCGGACGCTTCACACCAGAATGGCACAGTTGAAAGAGCACACCGAACTCTTGCTAACTCCATGAGGACAATGCTGTCTGGTGCTAATTTGCCCATCAAGTTCTGGCCCTTTGCTTTCTACCATGCACTCCGGTTGTCCAATGCATTCCCTGAAGGCACCCAACTACATTCGCCATTGGAATTGGCAACTGGCCATAAGGAAAACCTTGCTGATTTCCGAACCTTTGGTTGCAGAGTTTGGGTTAGACCTCCAGGCAAGAGATCAATCAAGCTCAAACCCAATGCAAGAAAAGGCATATTTCTCGGTTTTGTACCCTACACTACCAGAAACATTCTGTGGTATGATACTGAGACACACAGAGTCAAGATAGCCACGCATGTCAGGTTTGATGAAGGCATGAATGATCTCCCACTTGCAGACCTCCCCACTAATGTCCAACACCTGCTCAGGACAGATGACAACATTCCACTTCCTGCGGAACCCACTGAGGTGTCATCCAGTGATTTTCAATTCTCTATCTCCCCCTTTGCCGATCTCACAAATCTCAGGCTCACTGTCTCCACATCTTGTACTGATCAAACATTTGGCCTCCGATATGCCAATGATTCACTGCTTGGCAGAGCTTACATCACACATATCCTCCCAAATAGCCCTGCCTCAAAACTTTTCTCCTCACACAAGAAATCTCTCTCCAAACTACGAGGTGCTTATATTGTATCTATCAATCACAATCGTGTCTTTACTGCTGCTGATGTTACTACAGCTTTACAGGCCTGCCACGATCGAGGGGTGAGGGATTCTTCAATAGATACACCAATTACCTTTGCACTTGAAGAGAAATTGTCTATGAAGGAGGTCAGGAAACACTCGAATGAATATGGTTTATTTGCTCCCAATACCTCCTGGAAGGAACCCACTGCTGAAGAAGATCCACCATTCTTGGACCGGATTTCCTCCATCAAAGCTATCCAGCGCATTGGCACAAAATACAAGCAGCTGATACAATCAAGAATCAACCAGGTCGATAGCACTGAAGCACTCCATGCCTCCATCCAAAAACACTTGGCACCAACTGAAGACGACATGGATGTTGTCATTCCTACTATTGATATTGCATCCCTCCGAGCTATCACCAAGCTTCATAAACCAGGAAATCAAGCATTACCACTAGATGCAGATTCACTACCTACTGAAGAAATTGAACTCTTTATCAAGGCCATCAATTCCAAGGCAACTACACCTGAAGAACAAGCACTAGGGCACTTCACTCGAAGGAATCTCAAGCCTTTATCTACATGGCCTGAATGGCAAGCTGGGGAGCGAAAACAGCTTGATCAGTTTGAAGATTTGGAAATGTTTGGATCACTAATTCAATACCCTAAGGACCCAGACGCGATTATTCTCAGACCCCATTGGCAATACAGTGTCAAAAGGAATGGTGTCAGAAGAGCCAGACAATGTTGCAATGGAAGCAAGTATGCAGCTCCAACTCTGCATGCCATAGCCATGTCATACTCATCATGTGTTGAACACCCCATCCAAAGACTGTTCTTTGCCATTGCAGCAAGTCTCAATCTCAAAGTTTATGGGGGGGACGCGGCTGACGCATATGCCCATTCTCCAGGGCCCAACATCCCTACATACATGACTATTGACGATGCATATGCAGAATGGTACAGACACAAGCATGGCAGAGACATAGACAGACGATTGGTGCTTCCAGTCCTTCGAGCACTTCAAGGCCACCCAGAATCTGGAAGACTCTGGGAAACCCACATCAACAAGATCTTGAAAGGTCCCGATCTCAACTTCAAAACCACCACACATGACAGGACGATCTACACGACAGTTTTTGAAGGTGAAACGGTTTACATGCTGAGACAAGTTGACGATTTTGCACTGGCTTGCACATCGGAATCCATATCTGACAAGATCTATGACATTATAGGTGCAAGGCTGAAGCTCCCTAGAGAAGATGCTGTCCCCTTCACCAAAATGGGTTTGCTTGAAGACTTCAATGGAATTGATGTCAAACAGACAGCTGACTACATTGAACTGTCCTGCGCCAATTACATTGACCGGATCATGACATCCCATGGTTGGGAGACTGATTCTAAGATGAAACCCCACTCCAAACCATCAGCGCCGTTATCAACTGAAGTACTGAGCCAACTGCAATCACATACGAATGGACCATTGGAAGGCACCAAGGAACACGCTGCATTACAATCCACATCAGGGTTCTCCTACAGAACACTCTTGGGTGAAATGATGTTTGCATATGTGAGCTGCCGGCCAGACATTGGCTATGCAGTGACCCTGATGTCAAAATACAGCTCCAACCCCACTGCATTCCACTATTCCAGTCTGAAGAACATCGCTCGATATCTCAGAACAACCCGATCCTGGGGTATTAGATTCTATAGACCGAATGCAGAACCATCTCTTCCATCAGGAGAACCATATAATGATGTAGTCCAAGATGGATCACTCCCAGAATACCCTGCAGATATCAAGCATAGCAAGTTGATGTGTTTTGTTGATGCAGCATATGGAAATGATCCAAAACATCGCAGGTCCACCACAGGATATGTGTTCACTTATGCGGGTGGAGCAATTGTCTACAGATCCAAAGCGCAATCACTCACTGCACAGAGTTCTACAGAAGCAGAATTCATTGCTGCAGTCACAGCGGCCAAAACAGCCAGATACCTCAGATTCGTACTCAAAGAATTAGGATTTGCTCAAGCTGGTCCAACCCCTATCTATGAAGACAATGCATCGGCAATTGAGATCATTAATGCTCAGAAGCCAACCGAACGAACCAGACATATTGAAATCAGGTTCTTCGCCATACAAGCATGGAAGGAAAACGGTGAGATCAAGATGATTCATATTCCTGGAGTTATCAACCCGGCCGATGACCTAACCAAACCATTGGGATGGATCTTGCACGCCCGACATGCAAGATATATCATGGGACACTACCCAGCTTAAATCGTTCGGTCGCTTTGATCGATAGTCAGTTACATCTTTCGATCGCTCCGATTGAGCACAGGTTAAACAAAATAACTTCATTCCAAATTGTCGACTCAATTAATACAGAATACACCGACAGTAATCCAACCTCAATACGTGTTGGATCAAGGGGTGTGTTGTCGGCGAAAAATACGGACTTTGTCGGCATCAAATACGATTGAAAAAGCCGACAAAACGAAACGACAACTGAGGTGCGGAACGACGATGATCAAGCATTCGAACCAAGCGCACCTCCACTACATGAAAATCCCTAAGTGGTAAAAACGATATCACTTAGGACTATAAACAAAATGGGTTAATCGGTTAGAAACAAGACATATCCAGAGACCTGACCAATAAGTGAACACTTGGAACCCTTAAGTGTGTTCAAAAGAATATACTTGATATCCCGTGAGGAAATTACTTATTGCAATCAAGAAAACCGATACCGATTCCAGATGGGCCTCATATCTAGCATATATACCGTGAACAAGCATACGCCCCATCGAACAGATTACTTAACAACTAAATGACCGATACAGTAAGACCGACACGACGCTAATACAGCAACAGCAACAGCAGTATCGGTACGAGAATAATAACAGCACCGGGGAAGATCTCTACCACATGAAATACAGCAGAGAGCCTCGATACACAGTGAAAATACGTAGTAAAAATAAGAGCCTCTCTTTGAGCTCACATCTCTTTAAATTTAAACAATTCGTTATACCTATCCGGTCGATTTTTAGAGTAACAACACCTTTTCCCGTATTTTGGATGGTATACTAGTACGGTACAGTCATACCCACCTTTTCATGTGTATTTTGCGTTTTTCTATTTTCTGCAATGGCGTTGCACCAAATGCCCTTTTCCCGTATTTTGGATGGTATACTAGTATGGTACAATCATACCCCCCTTCTCAGGTGTATTTTGCGTTTTTTTATTTTCTGTAACGCCGTTGCACCAAATGCCCTTTTCCCGTGTTTTGGATGGTATACTAGTATGATACAATCATACCCCCCTTCTCATGTGTATTTTGCGTTTTTCTATTTTCTGCAACGGCGTTGCACCAAATGCCCTTTTCCCGTATTTTGGATGGTATACTAGTACGGTACAGTCGTACCCCCCTTTTCCTGTATATTTTGCGTTTTTCTATTTTCTGCAACGGCGTTGCACAAAATGCCGTTTTCCCGTATTTTGGATGGTATACTAGTACAGTACAATCATACCCACCTTTTCATGTGTAATTTGCGTTTATCTATTTTCTGCAACGGCGTTGCACCAAATGCCCTTTTCCCGTGTTTTGGATTGTATACTAGTATGGTACAATCATACCCCCCTTCTCATGTGTATTTTGCGTTTTTCTATTTTCTGCAACGGCGTTGCACCAAATGCCCTTTTCCAGTATTTTCGACGGTATAGTACTAGTACGGTACAGTCATAAATTTTTTGTAATGAGTATCAAGTTATTATTATAATGGATTACTTCTTAGTATAGTTTTGCGCGATACATAGGCGCTCATAATATAACACCCTTCGTATTTGGGATTCGAACAGCTATGAAACACTAACGGATTAAAGAGCAGAGTATCCCCAGAACGCAACGGCACTTTGATACGGTACGTTGGGAAGACAAAATAATAAATCACTTCGTCAGCATGCACTCCCGACGGAGCTATGACTGTTAAACGAGTATAATTCATATCATCATCAACATGGCATCGAGAATGGTAATTTCGACCAATCGAAAAAGCTAATGCCTGTTTCCCAATGGCATTGAGCTGCGTACGAGTCAGAATCTGAGACAACACATCCATTTCATCCTCAACAAATGGTTCGATGTGTGTTAAGCTATGATGCATATGCTTCACAATTCTCACTGTCGTCTGTTCCAGCTCCAGTTTCATGTTTGGTTTCACATGACTTTTGAATACGTACTCACCATTGTTGGAAGACAATCTTTCTGGTCTAACTCCAATGATAGCATAATCATCGTTGATACTGCCGCGCTTCTGACCTCTGGCAACTGTCGGTTTGGATCCAACAATTTCCGGAGCAAACTTTCTTAACAGTTTGATATTATTCTTCGTAGCAAGGTGCCGCTTGGCAAATTTTCTGGAAACTTTTGCGAAAATGCGCAACGACGGATTATTCTCGTCAAACGCAACAATATGCTCATCGTTTCTACTATCCAATCTATCGAATTTATCTATCAACAAAGCCTGTTCCGGTTGATACTTTTTCTTTCCTCCTATTTTGCCACCCCAGTTTGTCTCCATGTATTTTCCTTTGACCACAGTTGTTCTGTCTTTGTTTTTCAACGCTATTGTACTGACACAATCTTTGCAAGTACTACGCCTATTTGTCCTTTCGTTCTTCATTGGTTTTATGTCGGACAACTTTGTATAAGTTTTATGGCTCGTTGACACCGGTGCTGCAATCCTAAGAAAGTTTGATGACATTCTCTGCTTTCTTCTTTTCTCATGTTTCCTATCTCTTTTTTGCTTCATAGCTCTGTCCAAGAACTGATTTGTCGTCATGGTTGGAGTAGGTGTAGCAATTCGAAGTCAATGATTCGTTGCCGTTAGTTGTTTTGCCCGTGGAGGAGGACTCGCTGCCGCTTGCCGCTTTCTACTTGCTGCTCTCCGCTTTCCACTTGCCGCTTTCGGCTTGCCACTTTTTGCTTCACACTTTTCGCTTGCCACTTTTTGCTTCACAGTTTTCGCTTGCCGCTTTCCACTTGCCGCTTTCCGCTTGCCGCTTTTTGCTTGACACTTTTCGCTATCCGCTTTCCGCTTGCCGCTTTTTCCTTGACACTTTTCGCTTGCCGCTGTTGCTCTTGCTGCTTTCCGCTTTTCGCTTGACACTTGCCGCTGTTGCTTTCGCGGCTGTCGCTGCCGATTGCCGGTGTTGCTCTCGCTGCTGCTTGCCGCTTGCCGCTGTGGCTGTCGCTGCCAATTGCCGCTGTTGCTCTCGCGGCTGTCGCTGCCGATTGCCGGTGTTGCTCTCGCTGCTGCTTGCCGCTTGCCGCTGTGGCTGTCGCTGCCGATTGCCGCTGTTGCTCTCGCGGCTGTCGCTGCCGATTGCCGCTGTTGCTCTCGCGGCTGTCGCTGCCGATTGCCGCTGTTGCTCTCGCTGCTTCTTGCCGCTTGCCCCTGAGGCTGTCGCTGCCGATTGCCGCTGTTGCTCTCGCGGCTGTCGCTGCCGATTGCCGCTGTTGCTCTCGCTGCTGCTTGCCGCTGCCGCTGCCGCTGTAGCTTTTGCTGCCGCTGCTGCTCTCGCTGCTGCTCTCGCTGCTGCTTTCCGCTGTTGCTCTCGCAGCTGTACACGATTTTATTCGAATATTTGGTATGATAATTGATCAAAATGGGTGAGTATCTATTGATGTAGTACAGTAAAGAATAACAGCAGAATAATATAATCTACATGCTACCAACGTACACCGTTTGCTTCCTTTTGTTGTTCTTGTTGATTGGTGGTGTTGCCGTGTTGTTGCCGTTGGTGTTACCTTCTTCGATTAGGTGTTGACTTCGGGAAAATTCGCCGAACCTACAGCGGAAGATTACGATGCACCGAAATGAGAAGAAAAATAGAAGGCAGGAAATACATTATCAGGAATGCCGGAGGAAGTATACTCATTGTTTATCTCCTATCTCATTCGTACCGTTGTGATAGCCAATTTCTGATCCGTTGTTTCCAATCTGTTATTCCGATCCGGTCCTATGAAATTAAGAAGAAAAACATAAGGGGAGGAAATACATTATCAGTAATGCCGGTCGAGGAAGTATTATCATTGTTGTCTATCCCTCTCATTCGTACCGTTTCGTGTTCTGATTTGTTTTACCGTTGCCACCAATACCTTGTTGCCGCCGATACGTTGTTGCCGGCTTTGTTCTTTCTGCTGCCGTTGATTTGCAGACTTGTAGTAATTCCTATGTCACGAAAAACAGGGACTTGTTCCTGTTGATATATAGGCAATTGATGCAGATTTTGTGCTTTGAAGATCTTATGTAAGGCGGCCGTCCAAACAAGAATATCTTTCCAGCAACTAATCCCTAATCGAATGCTTTCTACTTCTTTTGCAGTACAAGGCTGTTATATCGGACTGAAATATCTGAGAACGGATCGTTGTGCTCGTGACATCCTCGCCTGAGGCATGTGACGAAGAGGGTCGGATCCCACATTCTCGGACGGAGTGTTGTTGGAAAGAAACAACACTCTACTCAGATAAGTTGGAAATTGATGTTTGTCGGAAAGTGAAAAAATACATATTTTCAACAAGTAAAAGTGACCCAAGTTAGTGAGCAACAAACTTTCATTGTAAGCTAACTACTCCGTACAAAGTACTTATATCCAACTTCGAACGTAAGGATGACATCGGTTCGATAGATGTTATGCTAAGTATCAACATTCGAACGTAAGAATGACACCAGTTCGATACATTTTCTGCTAAGTAAACAACTTCGAACGTAAGAATGATATTGGTCCGTTAAGTATTATGTTCTTTTTTTTTTTGCAACGGCGTTGCAACAAATGGTCTTTTTGTATTTAGCGTGATATGGTTCATACAACAGTACAACAAACTTCGAACGTCAGAATGACATTGTTCCGTTAAGTTTTTTTTTTTTTTTTTTTTGCAACGGCGTTGCAACAATTGGTCTTTTGGTATTTAGCGTGATATGGTTCATACGATAGTCCTGTTCATACCAAAGTACCTTTGTACATTATTTTTTCTTCTTTTTTTTGCAACGGCGTTGCAACAAATGGTCTTTTTGTACTTAGCGTGATATGGTTCATACGATAGTCCTGTTCATACCAAAGTACCTTTCTACAGTATTTCTTTGTTTGTTTTTTACTTTTTTTTTTTGCAACGGCGTTGCAACAAATGGTCTTTTTGTATTTAGTGTCATATATCATATGGTTCATACGATAGTACTGGTCATACCAAAGTACCTTTCTACCCCACAAAATGCACCAATTCATCGATCGGACCAATTTACTTTTTTGGCAACGGCATTGCAACAAAAGCCCTTTTTAGTATTTAGCGTGAGATGTTTCATACGACTATACGTTTCTACACAAATTGCACCAATTCAGCGATCGGACCATTTGTTTTTTGGCAACGGAGTTACAACCAATGCCCTTTTCCCTATTTAGCGCTACTAGGTGTTTCATAGGACTGTACTTTTGTACACAAAATGGAACAATTCAGCGATGGGGCCATTTTCCAACTTGGAAAATGTTCCTTTTTTTCTTTTCTTCTTCTCACCTTTCATCCCACCCAAAAAACCCTTTTTTCCGTTTTTTGGGAACGGCGGTTCCAATTACAAAAAAGGGTTTTTTGATCTGAATGGGTTCACACACAAATCCCTGCCCTTGCATTCGTCGTTGCAGGTTTTATTTGTCAAATTATTGTGACAATATTGTTTAACTCTTTCTCAGGTTAGTGGTAGAACGTCTTTACGAGAACAAGGACACGTTTACAGGCACCTTATACCTTATCGATTTTTTGAGAAATGGTTTTTGAGACATGATTACCACTGTCGCGTCGCTACGTGAGTGGTGATCTCTTGTGAAAGATGTTTCAAGTTGTACTACTATCCTTCTTTCATTCAATGTTTGCTCGTAACTCGGGTAAACTAGATTCACACAACAGTGATTCTCATTGTTTTCAAACAATAAAAAGATTGTCTCAAATACTGATAACATTTTACATTGCCAATGACACCGACGACTAATAGTGCTCGCAAGCGTGGGGGCAATCCAAATTCAAATAAGAAAACGACAAGTTGTAAGAAGGGTAGATTGAAAGACCCACCACCCAATAGTCTTGACAAACATGATACCGATCAAAGAGATCATTGACAGGCAGTAATTAGTAACCTTAGAAAGGCTTTGAAGGATGAGTCATATGGAACAGAGGAGTTTGTGAGGAACCTCAGTCTGGAGGTTACAACATGTTTCACTGCATTGTTGACGAGGGTTTACCTTGTATCCAAAATTATTGAATCCGAACCTACACCAGATTTCAGGAAGTCAATGTCTACTACTAACTCTGCGGAAAAGAAGAAGGGGAAGGGAAAGAAGAAAAAACCCGATACAACCTTAAGTGACTTAGGCCCTATTCCCCATCAAATAGACGTCATGGTGGATTTATTTTTGTTTGAAATTGACAACGGGGTGACTGGAGTGTTGAAATTTTTGAGCAGGAGGCAATTAACTGAGCGATTCAATGACTACGACATGGCGAACAAGTGGAATAGGTTCGAGTCACTGTTGCGGAATGTTAACGACACATCAGGCGTGGATGCTATCTATGGGCGCAACGTCGTCAACTACGTTACAATGAAGAAGTACATGATAATGTACCGTGAGATATTGGTTTGGTACATGAAGAATGTGAAGTATCCACCCGGGTCGGATATTTCGTCTGAGGATTTGTGTTTCCATACCAAAGGCGACAATTACTCATAGCTGCAATCAGGTGGACTTAGACAAACATTTCAAGAAGCAGCGTATTGAATGCTTAAAATCCTTACCAACAGAAAACATCGAGTTTAAAGAACTTATTGTGTCAAACAAAAAGTTGATGAAGATAATGGAACGAGAAACTGCTTTTCAGGAGCTCATTCGTGAATATTGGTTACGCTTTCAAGGGAAGGCGAAATACATTTGTACCATCATGGGCATGTGTCACGTCGACATCAAAGTTTTGACACACGAAGATTTTTATCAGTATTACTTACCCGAATTAATTAACAATTCCTTCGTCTTGGGCACCACGGTACTTTCGGGGGAGAAGTGGGTTCCAGTAGGATTTCATCGACAAGGGGACACGCAAATTCCGGAAACGGGAAAAGTGTTATTACCACTCAATACTCAATTGGTTTTCCACTACGTCATCCACTACAAGCACACGGTCACCAAATATTACAACATACATTTCGATATCGATGAGGACCTTGTCACCCTGTCGCCATGCAAACATGGCACCGGAAAAATAGATCTGGCATATTTCAAGGTGCCGAAAGGAATCCTATATTTGGTGCATCAATGGCTGATAACAAAATTTGTCCAACACGGGAACAAGATTGGGGTAAACGTGGTCGTTTCGTTGGAAACAGCATGTAATGTGTTCCTTTCTCAAGTACTATGTGCATCAATGATTCGAGTCAACTGCGTTGGTTCGTCCTTTGATTGTTCAATTGACAATGTTTGTGAGAAAATGATACCAAAAGTCTTCAAAACCAATAACCAATCATTTGTCAGTTACGATCATGTGATGGAAACCATTGAAGATTTGGTATTGACCGAGAGGAATTTTCTAAAAGGAGCTATGGTCACCGAATCGACGGAGGGAAGTGTTCCGTATTTTCAAAGGAATGATCGATTGTACATTTTCCCGACGGCATGTGTTCTGAGTAAGACCAAATTTGCCCATGTCAATTTTGACGATAAACCAGAAGAACTTGTAACCGGTATTTTGGAACTGTCCGGATTGGAAGAACAACATAAGAATGAAACTTGTGTTACAAGATTCCTTCAATACGATGTTAACTCACAACAAGAGGTGCACCAACGAGTTTTTATGGAACACATTCCATACGTGTTCCGTGAGATATTCGTAATTGATCCGGAAGTTCTCCAACGTCATACTTGGGTGGAAGAATTCATTCAGTATAGCTACCTTCCAGAAATGGGTACCATATTTACCCCGTTGACAGAAAAACTAGCAATATATTTGTTGGAAAAGTCAGATGATCTATCATCGGCAAACCTTGTAGTTCAATTTTTGGACGATAAGGTTGTCAACAATTATGGAAAGGGAAGGGGACAATTGAATCTGGCGTTCGAACACCTCCAGGGTAGTGACTTTGTTTTTTACAAACCATCGGACTTTCTAACTTGGGATTGCTTTACAACATCAAAGGTTCAAATAAATGAGTTCAAGAAATCAAATAACACCTACCGGGTAGGATGGGTTACATTCAATTTCAATACGACAAATGATTCCAAGCGTGGATTCATCCCACCCTGGGATGATAACGTTGACGGTGGCAATGTTGGCAAGACGAACAATCTCAACGATGGGAGAAAGAACATCAGTGGATCGAAAGTTACCGGTAAGGGTTCGAAAAATAAGCCCAACGAATCTAAAGAATCAGGAATTGACACAAGTAAGGGTAATTCCAAGGATACTGGTTTGACTGACACAACGACTAAAACCTGTGAAAAAAAGGGTTCAAATGTAAGCGAAGAAATGATTATAGATGTTGCGAAAAGTCATCTTAACGCCGTTGTAACACTGCCAGTTTATCCTATCAAGATCAATGAGAAGGAAACCACACGTAAATTCAATTGTTGTGTGCTGTTGAAAGATCAGGATCCAGAGTTAATGTATCCTCTTTACAAAGTAAACGAACAAGTTCGTTACACTCCAGAAAAAACAGACCAGTTGAAATTGGAGAAGTTTATAGGTACTGTTTCGGCTCCTACAACCAATATGAACGAGTGGCGGGTTATTTATGTACTTTCCACAAACGTAAGGCGGGGGAGCAACGACAATTTTGCCCATACTTTCAGATTTCCGGTCTGAAAGAAACCAATCCTCGACGCATTAAAAAAGTATAGGATTTAGTAAAATGTTACAGCAAGGATGTTGGAATTTGTGACCCGACGGATGGAAATGTGGAGGTATCCGATTCATCTTCTGACACAACCAAAACCGGGTCAGAGTACAGCACCAGTTCCACCAAAGAATCCTCCAAGATTGGATGAGTGAGGCATACTATGTTACACCCAATGCAAGCATCCGTTTGTAACTTATCCATTATCATTCATAGTTTATTCAATCAATATTATGCGAAATATTGATCATGAAATTGCAGCCTAATTCGCACAATCATAAACATACTAACTAATATTACTAGGACTAATAAATTTTAAAACTGACTCAATTATAAGTAGAAGATTTCTGGTCAATTCTGTTTCATGCAGCCAATGCCACACATTTGCACTCGAAAACTGACTAGGAATCACTATTTGGGTACATGCAGCATGTCCAGAGGGGACAATAATTGTTCTAAAGCTCATACTGACTAAAGTATCAGCCTGTTTCTTGTCCAGTTTGTTTCATAGTCTACCCCATTCATAGTATGAACACTATTCATCCTGAAATTGCAGTCAATGCCACACATTTGCACTCAAAACTGACTAGGACTTGCTATTTTGGTACATGTATGCCCAGGGAAAAACATTATTCTAAAATACATACTGACCTAAGTATCAGCCTGTTTCTTGTCCAGTTTGTTTCATAGTATACCCCATCCATAGTATGAGCAATATTCATCCTGAAATTGCAGTCAATGCCACACATTTGCACTCTAAAACTGACTAGGAATCACCATTTTGGTACATGCATGTCCAGGGACAAACATTATTCTAAAATTCATACTGACCTAAGTATCAGCCTGTTTCTTGTCCGGTTTGTTTCATAGTCTACCACCCCATTCATAGTATGAGCAATATTCATCCTGAAATTGAAGTCAACGCCACGCATTTGCACTCCAAAACTGACTAGGAATCACTATTTTGGTACATGCATGTCCAAGGACAAACATTAGTATTCTAAAATTCATACTGACTAAAGTATCAGCCTGTTTCTTGTCCCGTTTGTTTCATAGTCTACCCCATCCATAGTATGAACACTATTCATCCGGAAATTGCAGTCAATGCCACACATTTGCACTCAAAACTGACTAGGACTGAATATTTTGGTACATGCATGTCCAAGGACAAACATTATTCTAAAATTCATACTGACCATAGTAACAGCCTGTTTCTTGTCCGGTTTGTTTCATAGTCTACCCCATCCATACTATGAGCAATATTCACCCTGAAATTGCAGTCAATGCCACACATTTGCAATCTAAAACTGACCAGGACTCACTATTTTGGTACATGCATGTCCAGGGACAAACATTATTCTAAAATTCATAATGACTAAAGTATCAGCCTGTTTCTTGTCCGGTTTGTTTCATAGTCTACCGCATCCATAGTATGAACACTATTCATCCTGAAATTGCAGTCAATGCCACACATTTGCACTCTAAAACTGACTAGGACTCAATATTTTGGTACATGCATGTCCAGGGACAAACATTATTCTAAAATTCATACTGACTGAAGTATCAGCCTGTTTCTTGTCCGGTTTGTTTCATAGTCTATCCCATCCATAGTATGAACACTATTCATCCTGAAATTGCAGTCAATGCCACACATTTGCACTCACAACCGACTAGGACTCACTATTTTGGTACATGCATGTCCAGGGACAAACATTATTCTAAAATTCATACTGACCTAAGTATCAGCCTGTTTCTTGTCCGGTTTGTTTCATAGTCTACCCCATCCATACTATGAGCAATATTCACCCTGAAATTGCAGTATATGCCACACATTTGCACTCAAAAACTGACTAGGACTCACTATTTTGGTACATGCATGTCCAGGGACAAACATTATTCTAAAATTCATACAGACTAAAGTATCAGCCTGTTTCTTGTCCGGTTTGTTTCATAGTCTACCGCATCCATAGTATGAACACTATTCATCCTGAAATTGCAGTCAATGCCACACATATCCTTCAATTGAATCGAATGACACACTCTTGTACTCAAAAAGTGACTAGGAATCACAATTTTGGGGCATGCATGACCAGGGACAACCATTATTATACAATTCATACTGACTAAAGTAATAGCCGGAGAATTGTCATCAATATTGTTTCATTGTCTCCCCAATCATTAGTATGAGCAATATTCATCCAAAAATTGCAGAAAAGAACACACTTTTGCACTCAAAAAAGAACTGAGAAACTCTATTTTGGTTACTTCTTCATAAGAAAATCAACAAAAAATTACAAGAAAATGCCGAAACTACTACCCTTGGTACAGGTCACTACGGGGGAATCGAACCACTGGACACATTCACCTCTATATCAATAACCAATCATACGTGATCGGGGAAAGTTACACTACCTAAAGCTAGTCAGTTTTTGAATCCTACAATTTGTGTGCACCGTCCCAATACAATAATAAAAAAATTATACAAAAATAATACGTAGAACACACATTTGACATATATCTACGGGGGAATCGATCCAATGGACACGTTCACCTCTACCGGTATATCAAGAACCAATCATATCTAAACGGGGAAAGTTACACTACTTAATGCTAGTCTGTTTATGAATCAGACAATTTATGTGCATCGTACCAATACAATATTAAAAACATAGTACTAAGGAAGTACGAAGAATACATCTTGTACACATCTCTAAGGAGGTATCGATCCACCGGACACGTTCATCTCTACGATATATCAAGAACCAATCGCATGCAGACGAGGAAAGTTACACTACTTAAAGCTTGTTGGTTTTTGAATCAGACTATTTACGTGCATCGTTGTAGTGTTGGTGCCGGTACGTAACAATAGTAAGAATTATGCGTGTTCGGGAAAAAGAAGCCACAACCAAAAACTGAAAGTTACAACGCCTGGAGAAAACAACAAATACCAACTTTATGATTCGGCGTTGGAGTACGAACGTTAGGTGTACTGTGGTACAAATAGGTGCATGACTGCGTTACAAATGGGAAATAACAGGAAAATGAAAAACAAAAGACCTAAACCGACACACAAAACAACAGTTGTGCCAACCCGGGGTACTGTCTTGTCCAAGGATTACAACAAACAGATGCATGAGCTAAACCACGATGACGTAAACAACGACAGAAACCTGTTTCTATATCATTTCGAAACAGGATTTGATGTCTTGTGTGCCAAAAACGGACACTTGGTTAACACAATCCTTAGTGGATGCCAGAAGATAGAAGAAGTGCGACAAAGACTCAACAGCAAAAAAGGACATTTCGAGGAGGACGAAGCTTTGAACATTTGGGAACAATGCTTCAAGTACATAACCGAGGAAGTATTTCCCGACTACAAAGAAGGGAACACTGACGGGATGGACCATGTATGGGCAATGGGAGTCATTCTTGCATACATTACATGTGGTTATCCCGCATTGAAAACATCGGAAGACATTAAGTGCTACGACAACGTGGGTATTGGACCGGAAGTAAAATCAATAGAACGAGAGAGAATGATACAAGACGGTCGTACTTTCCCGGCAAAAAAATGGAGTAATCTGACGCCGGAGGCAAGAGAACACATAAAAGAATGTATACATTACCACCCTGGGAACCGTCCTTGTATGACGTATATTTGGTTCAACAACTGGCGCAAAATGATGAATGAGGCAATCATCGAAACTGACAGATTGGAATGGTATTGCAGATCAAAAGACGATAACGAGTGGTACTCAACACAAGAAATATTTCCGCCAATTAAAGAAGAGAACATAAATAACAAAGACACAAAAAACAAATGTACCAAACATAAGTGGGATTCGTTCATGAACAAAGCAAGAAAACAGTCAAAAAAGAAAAAACGGAAAGTAAAAGAAGTGACAAACAGGGGGGAAAAGAGCGAACAAGACGAAAACGAGTGGAAAATTAAGAAATGGCTAAGTCTTTACGAAAAACGTTGGAATTTGCCGGAAGATTTAGAGGAATATAACAACTATCCTGTTCCTTGTGGAGCATGGGGACGCGTGAAACACTAACTCTGCAACTCTGTAAGGATTCCATTCCAACAAAAAAACCAGGAAAATATCAAAGGTATCACCGGTACAAATTAAGTGCAAAAAATAGAACGGAAATTATGTAAAATATCACCTTAAAAAGTCGATACATTAAAAACAAAATACTCATCAGAAAGCAACAAAACAACAACAAAAAAATTCCCTCCGTTGAACCTACAAATTGTGATCCAATCCATAATTAATTCAGGGGGGAGTGTCAACCACCCAAAAAATAGAATTTACTGCAACGCCGTTGCAGAAAATTGAAAAACAATAAGTAAATAAATAAATACGGAATGATATGGTACCGTAGGGTAAGTACGGTAGGGTAGGGAAGATCAAAATGTTCGGGTCCGCGCCAAAATTTTGAGGACTTCCACGTTCCAGAATATCACGGCACGCTTGAAAATAAGATAGGCAGGCGACAGTACAAGAACAACACTCACAGATAGTACAATTAGTTGAAATACAGCAATTCCTTGAAGACAGTAAATCAAGAGATTACAGTGTGTACAGTAGGAATGAAAAAAAATTACCAAACGATTCCTACAAACAACATTATTATCATAAAAATAGCGCGCCAAATCAATCAAAGGAAAAAACGGTAAGTTGAGGTGCACGAGTTAACAAAAAAATAATGGTGGAACTGAGTACTAGTTGCAGTCCGGTGACAGGTAGAACCATTGTTACCAATAACACAAACAGCCCAAACAGCAGTGTATCGGGAAGTGACCGAACAAACACAAACGCTAGCCAAACATATAGAACCACCAACAGTAGCAACAGAAATATTCTACAGACAACAAAAGAATCCGATAACGATAACTTGGAAAACAACATTGTCAAACACGTCAAAGAAAAAGCATTCAGGAAATTTAAATTCCCGCCAGAGATTACATTCGTGAAGGCGACGATATTCAAAATTGTAAATCAAGCAAATAACAATGAAATACCAAATACGATCGATATAAAAGACCAAAAGTGGAGTGGAATTTATTGCCGTGCAGTGACTGCGTGTAGGCACAATGCTCAAACTCTTGGCAGGAAAAACTACAAAGGTACGCAACCAACAAGAAAATGATTGCCGGCATGCAATCGTTCATAAGCCATTCTAACATTTTGGTCGTATGAACACTGACACGTAGACGATAAAAGAAACAACCTGATACCAGATAGTTTCCCAGGAACGGTTCTAATCACGGACACACAAGACGTTAACTCAGAAAATAGGTACCAATTGCACGAAGACTATCGGCGGAAAAATTCACCAGAATTCAAATACTTCATGAAAAGAATTCTTGGAGCGGTGTCACCAAAACAGACAGACTTCAAAAGAAAATCAGTCAGAATGACAATCAGTAACATTTTCACCCCAAGCGATGAAGCTTTTGCATTGCTTTTCCTTTACAACGACTACGACTCGTGGATAAACACAACAAAGGGCACGAGGTTGAGAAAAAAATTCACTGACGGTAAGTCTGGAAATAAGGAGGGGTGGAGTAACGAGGGACAAGATCTTTACGAATACCTAGTAAGCGAATTAGAAGAACGAAGGGAGGAACAACAGTCAAAACAAGAATTAGAGACGGAAATACTTAAAATGTACCAAAAGCAAAATGGCAATCGTAAACAACAAGATAAGGAGGAGAACAAAGAGGGAAAAACACGGAAGCGAAAACGTACCTTGGTTGAGATTCTTGGCGAAGATGATGAGGACTACAAATTTTTCATGGAATACAATAAAAACGAACAAGAGTAATGGATGATATCAGCATCAATAGTAGAACGGCTAGTTCATTATTATTTTATGGTTAGCACAATATTGTTCCGGGTCTTCTGTTCAAATATAATACAATAAACAAGATAATTTCAAAGGCTGATAAAATACTTTCGTATTTGTTACAAAATATGTTTGTTGTATTTCCATATTTGATAAGCGTAGCGTGAATATTGTAAAATGTCGGAGAGTATTGCAAATGCGGATAAAATATTTTCTTATTAGTACAAAAATATGGTTGTTGGATTTTGATATTCGAAAAGCAAAGTGTGAGTAACGTGAAAGCAACATAACAGAATACATTGCTGGTTATCAAGAAGCTTGTATATTTGTTAAGAAATTTGTATCAACGCTACAACAATATCAGTGTACATAGAGGATATTATTACAAAACATGAGGAGTTTCGTGTGGAAAAAACAAAAATTGAATGGCAAATAAATATTATCGGGGTAAGCATGAAACAAAATTGTAGAATAGAAAGATTCTGAAGCAAGCACGGTACGAGGGCTGAAAAAAACGGTGGCGAAAATAGACCTACTTGAAATTGTTGCGTGCAAAAATAGGTAGAGAATTATTTATTGTGCGCGCAACAAAATGTTTCGGAATATTTTAAAATATCGCACGAATTTTACGAAAGCACGAGCATCGTTTATGTGACGAGAAGTTGAAGTATCCTAGATGGTATCGTACGTACGTATCGATCGATCATACGTTGCGTAAAAAAAAAATCTATCTAGTATTAAAAACGTGTAGAAATCTACTCGCGTAGAAACTTACACGGATTCAATACCGAAAATTATCTAGTACAAAAAACGTGTAGAATTCTACACTAGTACAAAATCATGTAGAATTCTACAGAAGATTGAAGTATCCTCTACTTTGATCGATCGATGATTTTTTACCTCGCGACAAAAAAAATTCTCACACACACACACGCAGTAATTGTTTTTCTACCTCACGACAAAAAAGTCACTTTTTCTACCTCACGAAAAAAAAACTCTTTCCCTTCAGAATCTTACATCCAACTTATTTGAGTAGAGTGTTGGTTCTTGCAATCAACACTCCGTCCGGGAACGTGGGATTCGACCCTCTTCACTGAGCACAACGATCCGTTCTCAGATATTTCAGTCTGAAATAACAGCCTTGTACTGCATGACAATAGAAAGCATTCGACGAGAGGGAAATTGATGGATAGATATTGTTTGAATTGGCCCCCAAACATATACGTCTTGTGATCAATGAACCTGCATCCCTTGCCTCTATATCACCAGGAACAAGATACTGTTTTTCGTGACGTAGGAGTAAGAAGTAATCTACGGCAGCAGCAGCAACAACAATTTCATCGGGACGATTGTTGGAACGTCGGAACAAGCAAAGGTAAGAATGAGAGAGAGATACTATGCATCGGCAATGGCAACGGCAACGGCAATTGATTTGATTGGTCTTCCACTCCACCGGCATTACTGATAATGTTTTTCTTCTCTGTTTTTCTTATTTTCATAGGACCGGATTGGAAGCAATGGATTGGAAACGTCGGCATCAACGAGTCACACTGAAGGTGCGGCGTCGGATCGAAAGCAACAGATTGGAAACGTGGGCATCAACGAATCATACTGAAGGTGCGGCGTCGATCGAATCAACGTCAGCATCGAATTGATCGGCATGTAGATTATATTATTCTGTTTTTATTACTTACTCTATGTACTACATCAATAGATACTCACCCATTTTGTTGAATTATTATATATTGTTATAGATCGTCCACAAAACCAACAACGACCGGTGTTGTTGGAGGAGGCAAATCGTCCTTGTTGATGGAGGAGGAGACGAATCGCTGTTGTTGTTGTTGTTGTTGTTGTTGTTGGAGGAGGAGGAGACGAATCCCCGTTGTTGTTGTTGGAGGAGACGAATCTCCATTGTTGTTGTTGTTGTTGTTGTTGGAGGAGGAGGAGACAATCGCTGCTCTGTTGGATGAGGGAAGCGGATTCGGATTCGCTGCTGGATGGAGGAGACGAATTGCTGTTGTTGTTGGAGGAGACGAATCCCCGTTGTTGTTGTTGGAGGAGGAGACGAATTGCTGTTGTTGTTGTTGGAGGATGAGACAAATCCCCGTTGTTGTTGTTGGAGGATGAGACAAATCGCTTCTCTGTTGGATGAGGGGAGCGGATTCGCTGCTAGATGGAGGAGACGAATCGCCATTGTTGTTGGAGGAGGAGACGAATTGCTGTTGTTGTTGTTGGAGGAGGAGACGAATTGCCGTTGTTGTTGTTGGAGGAGGAGGAGACGAATCCCCGTTGTTGTTGTTGGAGGAGGAGGAGACGAATCCCCGTTGTTGTTGTTGAAGGAGGAGACGAATCCCTGTTGTTGTTGTTGTTGTTGTTGTTGGAGGAGGAGGCGACGAATCGCTGCTCTGTTGGATGAGGGGAGCGGATTTGGATTCACTGCTGGATGGAGGAGATGAATCGCTGTTGTTGTTGGAGGAGGAGACGAATTGCCGTTGTTGTTGTTGTTGGAGGAGGAGACGAATCCCCGTTGTTGTTGTTGGAAGAGGAGGAGACGAATCCCCGTTGTTGTTGTTGGAGGAGACGAATCCCCGTTGTTGTTGTTGTTGGAGGTGGAGGAGACGAATCGCTGCTCTGTTGGATGAGGGGAGCGGATTTGGATTCAGTATCTTCGTCTTTTTGTTTGAATATTGGTACCCTTCCCGATCGGAAACAAAGTAGAGTAACATGTAGGTATTTGAGTTGGTATCATTTTGTACTATTTGTATGGTGGTGAACCTCCATGGTGGTCTGTTCTATGGAAGGAGAAACAGAATGGTCGTCAAAATGGAAACGGTGTTTGTATCTTCATAATTTGCCTTTTTGCTCCAAAACGCCGCTGCTCAAAACAGCGCTCCAAAACGCCGCTTAGTTGTCGTGTGAATACCCTTCCCAATCAAAAACGAAGTAGAGTAACGTGCAGGTATTTGAGCTGGTGTCATTTTGTACTATTTGTACAAAACGAAGTAGAGTAACGTGCAGGTATTTGAGCTGGTGTCATTTTGTACTATTTGTACGGTGGTGAGCCTTCATGGTCTGTTCTAGTGAAGGAGAAACAGAAGGGTTGTTGCAGGGTCATCAAAATGGAAGTTAATGACATTGGTGATTTCGATGATTGGAATTCCTATCAAAAATAAATCATGTCTTTGAGGTTTTTTCTGCTGTGTTTGCAGGGTCTTTTCACTTGTTCTTTTTTTGAAGAGATTTCAGTGTACGGAGTACACACATGTTCATTACCCGTAGACTTGTACATGGTTTTTGTACTGTGTATTTATTGTGGTATTTTGCACACAGTGTGTTACTAAGTGCAGTTAACAGCATGTTTCGAAGATGAGAGAAAATCATTTGTGCGTAAGAAGTTTGAGACAAAATATTGTTCATCACGGCAACTTTATGATATCCCTAACCCTGAAAATGTTATTTAATTGATTATTTTTATTCCACCAAGTCAAGAGTGAGTTTTAGATGATGATCCAGATAGGGAAATTTTAAAAATAGGGTCAAGAATTTTAAAAATACCGCGCGAGAGCCCGCGGGGGGTAGAGAAACAGTTCTCTGACGGATTCATACACGCTTGTTGTACTAGATACATACTAGTATTGAATCCCCGTAGGTTTCTACGCAAATAGATTACTACACGCTATTTGTACTAGATACATACTAGTATTGAATCCACGTAGGTTCCTATGCCTGTAGATTCGTACACGCTTTTTGTACTACATACATACTAGTATTGAATCCTTGTAGGTTTCTACGCAAGTAGATTCATACACTCTTTTTATACTAGATACATACTAGTATTGAATCCGCGTAGGTTTCTACGCGAGTAGATTAATACACTCTTTTTATACTAGATACATACTAGTATTGAATCCGCGTAGGTTTCTACGCGACTAGATTACAAGTCGCTTGTTGTACTAGATAAAACTTATTGGGTAATGACTCAGAAAGTATCTGGTCCAAGCCATGAATACATTCATCATGACTCATCAAATGCATATTGGGAACAACTTTGTCACACAGAATGCCCAAAATGTTGTGGTTTGACTCTCCAAATGGCAAACATGAGGGTATTTTTGGTTCAATTCCTGGGCACAAACTGAGTTATTGGGTAATGACTCAAAAAGTATCCGGTCCAAGCCATGAATACATATATCATGACCCATCAAATGCATATTGGGAACAACTTTGTCACACAGAATGCCCAAAATGTTGTGGTTTGACTCTCCAAATGGCAAACATGAGGGTATTTTTGGTGAAATTCCTGGGCACAAACTGACTTATTGGGTAATGACTCAAAAAGTATACGGTCCAAGCCAGGAATATATTTTTCATGACTCATCAAATGCATATTGGGAACAACTTTGCCCCACAGAATGCCCAAAATGTGGTGGTTTGTCTATCCAAATGGCAAACATGAGTGTATTTTGGGTGCAATTCCAGGGCACAAACTGACTTATTGGGTAATGACTCCAAAAGTATCCGGTCCAAGCCAGGAATACATTCATCATGACTCATCAAATGCATATTGGGAACAACTTTGCCCCACAGAATGCCCAAAATGTTGTGGTTTGACTCTCCAAATGGCAAAGATGAGGGTATTTTTGGTGCAATTCCAGGGCACAAACTGACTTATTGGATAATGACTCCAAAAGTATCCGGTCCAAGCCAGGAATACATTTATCACGACTCATCAAATGCATATTGGGAAAAACTTTGCCCCACAGAATGCCCAAAATGTTGTGGTTTGACTCTCCAAATGGCAAACATGAGAAATTTTTGGTGAAATTCCAGAGCACAAACTGACTTATTTGGTAATGACTCCCAAAGTATCTGGTCTGGGCCTTGAATATATTTTTCATGACTCATCAAATGCATATTGGGAACAACTTTTACAAACAGAATGCTGGAAATGTTGGGGTTTGTCTCTCCAAACGGCACAAATGAGGGTATTTTTCTTGAAATTCCAGGGCACAAACTGACTTATTGGGTAATGACTCACAAAGTATCATGTCCAAGCCATGAATACATTTTTCATTACTCATCTGATGCATATTGGGAACAACTTTTACAAACAGAATGCTGGAAATGTTGTGGTTTGTCTCTCCAAATGGCAAACATGAGTGTATTTTGGGTGCAATTCCAGGGCACAAACTGACTTATTGGGTAATGACTCCAAAAGTATCCGGTCCGGGCCATGAATACATTTCTCACAACTAATCAAATACATATTGGGAACAACTTTGCCCCACAGAATGTTGGAAAAGTTGTGGTTTGTCTCTCCAAATGGCAAACATGAGGGTATTTTTGGTGCAATTCCTGGGCACAAACTGACTTATCGGGTAATGACTCCCAAAGTATCCCGTCCAAGCCATGAATACATTTCTCATGACTCATCAAAGGCATATTGGGAACAACTTTGCCGCACAGAATGTTGGAAATGTTGTGATCTATTGCTCCACATGGCACAGAAGAGGGCATTTTTGGTGCAAATCCAGGGCATAAAATGACTGATTGGGTAATGACTCCAAAAGTATCAGGTCCAGGCCATGAATAATTTTTTTATGACTCATCTGATGCATATTGGGAACAACATTTAAACTCACAATACAGAAAATGTTGTGGTTTGTCTCTCCAAATTGCAGACAAGAGAGTATTTTTGGTACGAATCCGGCACACACTGACTGAGTGGGTAATGGCTCCCAAAGTATCAGGTCAATTCAATTTATTTTTCCGGCACATTTCATCTTATCCATAATTGGAGTAACACTTATAATCCAATCACCAAAAATGTAGTTTAATGAGTGTCAAATAAAATTAATTCATAAGTTGTTTAATCAAAATGGAAATGCTGCTTTTGGATTATTCTCAGACAAAAATATAAGTGTGCAGGCATTACTAGTTGCAGATGATACTACATGCAAAAAGGTACACCATTGGGTACTTTGCAAAAAGTGTACATAGGTACCAGTAGGTACTGCGGACGTGTGCTGACCCAGGACAGTGTCGAACCACCGACTGGCTATCAGATTCTACAGATGAGTAGGGAATTCAAGTACATAACCTTCGTGTAATCAAAATTTCCATTTTGAAAAAATTATGGCGCGGGAGGGATGGCTTGCACTGGTACATGCTTTACTTATATAGCAAATAAAGGCCACACACAAGCCAGACACATGAAAGAAGTCAGGGTACACAGCATACACAACACACCCAAAACCACACACACATGAAAAACTGAAGTAACACAAAAAACTGAGCACACACACAAAACCAAAAAAAACCACATACTTCTTGGTCGGTACGGTATTTTTTTTAAACACAGAAAATGAATGTTGTGCAACAGTCACGGACAACAGAACAATGGAACAACAAAGAAACACTAGTGAGTGTAACAGGGGAACAAGGGAACAACAAAATGGAACAACAACAACAGAATGCAAGTGAGTGACAACAATGACGGCAATTTGTTGGAGATTCTATTTATTTCTGATCTTTCTTTCTTTTATTTTTATCGGACGGAACAACAGAGCGAAACAACAAACGAAATGGAACAACGGAGCAACAATGGAACGCAAGTAAGTCACAACAATGATGGCAATTTGTTGGAGATTCTATTTGTTTCTGATTTTTCTTTTATTTTTATTGAATGGAACAACAGAGCAGAGTAGCAAGTGAAATGGAGCAACAGAACAACAATGGAACGCAAGTGAGTGACAACGACAACAATTTGTTGGAGATTCTATTTTTTCTGATTGTTCTTTCTGTTATTTTTATTTTCAGAGCAAAAATGGAACAATGAAACAATGGAACAAAACAACGACACAATGGAATGAAACAACAAACACGGAGCAACAAAAACAGAGCAACTAAAATGGAGCAACGAATACGGAGCAACAAAAACGGAGCAATGAAAACGGAGCAACAAAAATGGAGCAAAAAAAATGGACTAACGCAATCGGAGCAGCGCAAGCCGAACAACGCAAACGGAACAACACAAAGGAAACAAAAACAAAAAACAAAAAAACGGAGCAACGCAAACCGAACAACGCAAACAAAACAACGGAAACGAAACAACAAAAACAGAGCAACAATGGAACATGGTCAAAACGGAATGCCAAAATGGAACAACAAAACGAAGCAGCGGCAGCAGCAAGCAACGAGAGCAACAGCATGGGCACAGTAGTGGAAACAGCGGCAAAAGCTAGAGTAATAAACACAACTCCAACCCATCAGTGATGAATGTTGATCCGGCAATGACAGCATCGATGAATGCCCATTTATCCCTTCAATTTATGTAGAAAATAACAGTACATACATAATACAAAACAACTACTAATTATGAACTTAATATTGAGAATATAAGAAATTATGGAGGATTCGTAATACGTTGCAATAGGAATAAATCAAGCATAATAGAATCTACATTTTAAAAAGGGAATATTGTAGTCAAGAAATAGAATTCACAATTAGGAGAGCAGAATCAAATTGTTATTCGGGAGATTAATATTTTGGAATTAATACTGAGTAAAGATTTCTTTTTTATTCGTGAATAGAAGTAAGTGTTGTTGGTACGGAATATTAATTGGGTTCTGCTAGAGACTGAAAAAAATTAATTTTATTTGAGAGTAGAGTAATGTGCATCACGCGCACAGAAATAGTGCTGAGTTTACGTATACCCCTTATACGATCGTTGCGAATTTCAGGGTGTACAGAAAAATTGCCGTGTTAAATTCACGCAGAAAATTTGTGCGCGAGAAGTAAATTCGAACCCCGCGAAACAGTTCTCGGACGTACGCAAGAACGAAAAGGATTGGAAGAATGTGGAGTCATACTCAAATGACGACTTCAGCAGCTTCCGAATGGATCAAGCTATATGTCTCCAGCATGAGTCCATTTTGAATCCTCTGCCTCCTCCACCAGGAAACAAGACCAAGTCAATGTGACAACTATGTTACGAGTCTTGGTGTAGAAAATCCCATGATGAAACTTCCTTCACACCCCTCACAAACAATTCCAGGTTCGAACATTGGCTTGTAGGATTCAAAGCCAAACTTGAGGCATACGACATCGATACCTCTACTTTTCTTGATGAAACCTGGCCACCGGCGGCACTACAGGGATACACTCATGACCTTTTCATAAAGCAATGCGCCTTCTTCTGGGTCCTCATGCTAGAATTCTTCAAGAGTGATCTTTTGTCATCATGTGTACGCAGCCACTCTAGCACAAGAGATGGTCAACAGGCATACTTTGATTTCGTCAGTCTACATAGCAAGTCAAAGGCTAAAGTATATGACACTTTGGCACAGCTTCAGACCCTACTGAATTTGAACCTTGACAAGTGGAAAAAATCCAAAGTCAAATTCATCACAAATTGGTTTGAAGAGTTAAACTATCTCAGCAAGCTTCGTCCCCCTACGAGACCTCTTGAGTACCATACCGTCAAGTCAGCTCTCTTTCAAGCCTGTTACTCTAGCTTCCAATGAAGCAAACAGTTTGCCAAGATCACCAACCCTGCTGACTCAAATAACATGAGCACGTACATTCAAGCTGAAGCCGCGGTCACTCATCAGCTCAAAATCACTCTGCTACTCAAAGCAGCGCGTCTTGGCTCTCAAGCAACATTGTCTGCTCTGTAGTCTACAGTCCAAGCACATGTCCATGATTTCTCTTCTGAGTGTGAACATGATCAAAACGAGTATGCCCTTCCCATAGAATTTGAAGGTGATTTCCAAAACTACGCAGTGTTCAAAGCAGGACATACGCCCAATCCCACTACAAGGTTGCCAACTGCCATCTGGAAAACCCTCTCCAGACAAGGTATGAAAGGTTGGTTGAATATTCCCGTGGAAGACAAGCAAAATTTAGTTGCATGTCTACGGTCCGAGTTACTCCCTGACCGCCAACCCGATCCCAACGCTACCAAGCCTATTACTAGAAAAGCATATACGCATGACCATTCTGTCACCTTTCTTGATGATGAAACTTCAAAAATAGATGATCCCAATGCTACATTGGAAGATCTACATCCTGCAGTGGAGAATGATTGTCGTGGAGTATTCCACAAATCACTTGGCATCTACAAGTCTCAGACATCCTCTGTCAACAACCAAAAACCCCTCAAGTCATCCGTATCACCAGCGCATCCCACCAGATTTCTATCTGAGAACCCTGACATCTGCTACAAAAAAGATGGCAATACTCTTGTGCCCGTTGGAAAGTCTTCCTTCTCTGTTAACTTCCACAAATGGTACCAACCCAAGGACAATCAAGTATCTGTATACACCTATTGTGCGCACAAAACCTCCGTCTCCACACCTGGTTTTGCTATGGTTGATCGTGGCGCCAACGGGTGTATTATCGGTAACAATGTATGCCTCATATTCAAAGATATTCCACCAAGATATGTCAACATTACTGGTATCAACAACCATCAAGTGCAGAATATCCCTATTGCAACATGTGGAGCATATTCAGTCTCCAATAGAGGTCCCATTATCCTCATTTTCAACGAATGTGCATATTTGGGAAGACATCCTTCCATCTTATCCTCTGGTCAGATGGAATCATATTTTGCTAAAGTTGACGATACATCCATCAAAGCAGGCAGTGAACAAGTCATCACCACAACCAATAGGGATGCATTGCCCCTTAGTATCCGTCATGGATTACCATACCTGGCTATGTGCAAGTATACTACTGAAGAGGAGCTCGACACGTTGCCGCATGTTATTATGACATCCAACAAACATTGGGATCTTTCCATTCTTGATACAATCATCAGCCCAAAGAATGAAGCATTCCTTCAGAAGTATCCGCCTCAACCACAGCAGCTTCCATACTCTACATATGACGAATATGGAAATCCGAGATGCATTGAAGGATTGGATATATCAGTGTCTCCCAGTTCATCAACGGTCACATCCCTAACGTCCGAGAACTGTTTCTCTACCCCCCGCGGGCTATCGCGCGGTATTTTCAAAATTCCCTACCCCATTTTTAAAATTCCCTGCCTTCTGAGCTCACGTGTCTACTAAAAAACCTCGCGCGTTGCACACTTTTACTTTTGAGACAATATCTCGTCACTCCTCCAATAAAATAACAATTTCAGGGTTAAGGATGTCATATTCTTTTCGTGACAAGCAATATTTTGTGTAAAACTTGCGTACAAATGACTATTTTCATCTTCACAACCTTTCTGTTGACTGTACCGTGCACTACGAAACATATTGTACGAGGAATGTTGCAATCATCACTAAGTAGTAAGGATTTTTCCGTACAACAAAAAGCATCACAAAAAGTAATGCAATACATTATTTCTTTCGTCGATCCATCTTTTCGACCTCCGTCCTTTTGACCACTGCTACTTATATTTTCCTTTAAACTGTTGTTACTCTAAAAATCGACCAAAGGTATATGATGTTAAAATTTAAAGAGATGTGAGCATATCGCGAAATTGCTCTGTTACTTTGTATTTTACTGTATTCGACCGGTATCCCTGTGTTAATGTTGTATGTAGGGATGTCTAAACCGGTCGTCGTAGATCATGTGTAATTCGTCATAAGACAGAGAGCACACGATATGACCTAAATGTCTGGATACTTGAAGTCATTTTTATCTCTGGAGGAGTATAAGTAACTTTTCAAGCGTAGAATGGATATAATTGCTGTAGAATGTACGTAAGTAGGGTACGCGTATTTTTGACCGACAACATAAACAACTCAGCAACATCATGCCTACTGCTATCAAAATCCCTCTTACATTCTACTGCCGTGGTTGCTCGGAGAAACAAAAAAAATCTAAGTTTTTACGAAGTAGGATATAAATCCATTTCAAATGGTAACTTGAAATACATCTCCACCGGCCTAAGAAAACATCTCTGGCATAGAGCAGGTATGTGCCGCACCATTTACCATAGTCAGGGTCTAATTAAAGGAAAGATCTATAAGTTCTTCACATCTGTCAAAGTGCAGCCTACCTTGCCGTCTGTTCAACATTCTCTGTCAGATTTTGGGATGACTATGACACAAAACGGTCCATCTGTTCCCCTTCCCATCTCTCCCACCACACCGTCACAAGTCAATCAGGCACCGGTCTTCATTCTGTTCTAAACAGACAGATTGTACATGATGTCTTTTTAACACCAATGGTTAGGAATGCCATTGAATCTTATATGGCTGTTTCTGCTGTTCAAGATGAAGATGCATTCCCGCTGAATAATGATATCGACAATGCCGATGACAAGGATGACGATGACGTAAACAAAAACAAAAATAACAAGAACAATTCTACCAATATCATAGATTGTGGAGACAACGAAGAAGATCACACTAATGGTGCTGATGTTAACTTTGATACTGCTCAGCAAAGCCCCTCCACCACCATCTTTGCATGAATTCAATCATCAATCTGAATGAAAGAGAGGAGGCATTTTGTAGCCACACAAAACAACCGCCGCCTCATCATCTTCTTGCTGAATTGGAACTCATGAATTCAATGGCCAGGCATAAATCGCCACTGAACGCATTCAAATCAATTTTCCAGTGAGCAAAGAAAAGTCAAATCAGAACGGGTTTTGATTTTTGCGATGCCAAAATTAGATCTCGGAAAGCAATTTTTGACAATCTCCAATCCAATCTGGGTCTCTCTGATATGAAATTTCATCCTCATATACTGAATTGGCTACCTGACAATAAACCCACTCAGGTGTATGTCTGTTCTTTTAAGGATGCCATTTATTCTCTACTTTCTGACCAGCAGCTAATGAGAGAAGAAAACCTCTCTTTTCCCGGCTATTCCACCACTCTATCTCCTGACAATCCTCATTCGTTAATCTCAGAATTGCATCACGGCTCGTGGTGGAAAGCTTCTTGGAAAGAAATTTGCAATCCCAATTCCCAAGAAATTCTTGTTCCTATAATTTTTTACATGGATGGCATTTCTTTGGATGCCCATGGAAGACTTACGTTAACACCATTGAACATGACACTGCTGTATTAGCGGCAGCACTATCGTGTTGTATTAGCGGCAATGCGATCTTTAGAAGAGATACTTGCTCTCCGGCAAGGATCATCTCTCTATCTCATACTTTTAGATTACTTGATTACTAGCCTTAAACCTTGCACCGGACGCCCCTGCGTCCTACTGTAGAACTACAAGCCTAAGATCTAACTGATTGCGTCGTACGCCGAATAGTTAGAATAGATCTGGTTGGACTAGTGTTCAATTGTAGTGGACATCAGAGAAATATTAGAAACAACAGACCGGCACCTCAACCGGCCTGCAGCTACAGCTCCTGTTGCCCTTCTTTGCCTTTGGATTGAGTCAGCTCAACAGCCACTTTCGAAAGGAAATTAACAAATCATACCAGACAGAGTTCAGTTGACCACCGTTGGAACAATACGAAACAAGTAATTTTGCTGTGTGCATTGGTCAAACCTGTTATGTTCAGTAAATCCTTTGACAGAGGTAGAGTCTTGCAAAAGTGGAAGAACATTCTGACATACAAAAGACAACACGATGGGAGAAATATAGGTTTTTGTTTTGTTCAATGACCTAACCCATCTCATAGTACTTGCCCCATCGTCGCTAATGAACACATGAAATTTTGACCCTGAAACTTCAGGAGGGATTCCATTACCAGAAACATCTTCTGTCGTCACTAAATTGAACTTTGAAGTAGCTACTTGTAGCAGCATTTTTTCTTCCTGTCGCTTTGCCGTTTACATGATCAATGTGGAAGCATTCTGTTGAGTGTTCTTCGACGGTGCTTTGATTTCAGTTTTGTGGTGTGATTCCGAATAAGAAGAATCCCATCTGCATGGAAGTCCCCAAAGCTTTATGTACTCAACAAGGTGAAAGTAAAGATGGTTTTTGATCAGTTTCGTACCCATTTCCCTCTCTGAGGCAAGTGGAATTAATACAATTGATAAAATGGATTATCATCTTGGGGAGATTTTCCAATCCAGAAATGGTTATATTTCCATGCTTCAAGAATTCTTCCATGGAGAGGATCAGTTGAATGAATGACCTCTACCTGTTTCTGAATAAATGTCGCGTCTTGGATGATGTTTATTGCCACATCCAAACTAAAGGGTGATCAGAATGAAAATGAGCATTCCGGAATAATCATTACCCTCCTTTTTCGTGATGGAGAGAAGCTGACTTGAAAACTTTGTTCTAGGGAAATCGCGGTCCAATTGCCTTGACAAAAGGCCGCCGTATAACTGCGCAAGTGAACCAATAGTACCTGATGTACCATTGATGTTTAAATCAGGGGCATACCAACACTTAGGACTTCCTTTTAACAAAGAATCGAGTGATTCTACTGTCCCTACGTGCTACACCCAGATGATGCATATGCAAACACTCACCGGGAGTAGCAAAGTGAATGTTGTTGACATTACTACCAAAATTGAGGCTGTCAAAAGCATTTTTTATGGGATGGTGGGAAATGCTTTTGAAGTACTCCTTGTATTCCCTTGCAGACATGTTTGGGGGGGGTTCAAAATCTTCTGGAACCCAGAGTCGTGTCTGTTCCTCCACTTGGGCTTTTGGTTTTATGGATGACATGTGTTGGACATGTACAGTGACGGCACAATTTCTTCACCTTTTCCGTGTATGATCCATACTTTCCACATAGTTTGTCGTGAAATTCTGTATCGCCAACAACATATGCAATCGCAGATTTCATTTTCACTTTGAATACTTTTCCTGCATATGGAAGATAATCCCACTCCAACCCGCCCTGCATTTCACATACTTGCTTGAAAGATTGCAAAGCTGCTGCCAGCGCGGTGTGTAGATTTTGGATATTATCTTTTGCCATGGGTTTTTTCGTGTGTCTTATGCTCTCAATTTCAGTGTCGGGATGAAAATAAATTGTGGTCCAAGCGTCAGGTCATTTTCTTGCTTCAACATTGAAAATACCAAGAGTCATGTTGAGAGGAGTAAGTGAGAGACGGCCATGTGCATCCAAGCTGATTCCATCCATGTAGAAAATGATCGGAACGAGAATTTCCTCATTTTCATTGCAGATATGCTTCCGCGATTCCGTCCACCAAGAGCCGTGGTGTAGTTCTGTTATGTATGTTTCATTGGTGATTGGTGAGTTGTTTTCAGGTGAAAGAGGAGTCTCCACATTGGGAAAAGACAATTTTTTTTCTTGCATCAATTCCTTATTGGTCAGAAGGGAATGAAGTGCGTCTGGGAAGGATCAAACAAATATTTGGGTGGGTAAATTGCCAGGTAACAACCAGTTAATTATGTGTGGCTCGAACTTGGTCTCAGAAATACCCAAATTGGACTTGATTTCACTAAATATGGCTTCTCAATGGCGGGGGAAGGTAGTGCTGAAGTCAACACCATGAATATTTTGACATTTGTTTGCCCATTGAAAAATATATTTGAACGTGTTTAGAGGTAACTTGTGTTTTGTCATTAGATTCATGAGCTTCATTTCAGCAATGAGCCTATTGGTAGGTGAAAAAGAAACACGGGATTGGATCAATTGCTCTCTTTCATTGATGTTTGGTTGGTATGCCGTGGGTTCCACAGCATCCGTACCATTATTGTTCTGAATAGGAAGGCAAATTTCTTTATGAATAACCATGCCATCGTTGTTGCTGTTGTCTTCTGAAGGAAACAACTGTGATTCCATTAGATTTCTATCAATTGGTGGAACAAATAAATTGTGTACTACCTGACTGTTTAGAACTGAGTTGAAGTTTTCATTAGAGGATGCCTTGTTAGTGTGAGCTGGCAGCAACAGCAGTGGAGGGAACAATTGGACCATTCTCAGTCAATGTCAGGCCATATTGTGAAGGGGAATGGCAAACTGTAGTGGATCCTTCTTTGGCAGATGACAAAAATTCCATTAGGTTATGGTTGAAACAGAATGCACGGCAAAAAGCTATTGAATCAAGGTGACGTGACAGGCCTTGTGATACATATTGGTATGATTTGTGTGAAGAGGAATCTTGTCTGCTTCCGATGAATGTCTTCAACTTGCCCTTATAGGACATGCAGCTATGACAGATAAATGATTTGGTTATTTTGGTATAACAACCCTTCTTGAAGTGACGGGGATTTTTACTAGGTTGTGACATGTTCTGCTATTGGAAGAAGGGAGGGGAAGAAATGGTTTTGATGGTGGTGTCAAATGAATGTGATGAAAATGAGCATGATGCTATCAGAGCGATCATGAAAAGGCATGATGGTATGAAAAAAGACACGACGTGACATAGACACAACGCGGGAACGTAGCAAACAAACACTTCTGAAAATAATTTTATTTCATATCTTGGGTTAAGGTTATGAAGTTTGGTAGCGAGAAATAGATTTTTTAAATCAATTTAGTCAAAATTGAGAGATCAAGGGACATTTTGAGTCCTCAGGGAGAGTTTTTGTTGCAACTTGAGGGAGGTTGAAACTCTTCACCACAAAAAATTGTGAATTTTAAAAATTGCCCTTGCGCATCACAAAACTGAGATTAAAGCTCCTTCCAAGAACACGCAAGGTAATGCTGCATCACTCATTGATCAAATGGCCCAACAAAAGTCCAAGAAATGATGCTAAGCCATGCAACATATCACTACAACTTGAATCTGCCTGACCCTCCTCCAATTGAGTGTCCTGATGGTGGTGGTTCTCATTTTCAAATAATGAGAACTGACTATGGTGAATCAACCATGAAGTGGGATCGTTCTGCGAACAAAACAAAACCATTTTTTCCTTCTGACATACTTGACTTTGTTTGTGATTCTGTGCTACCTTTATTGGAGAATCCTTTGCACATTTGTGAAGTTACAGAGCACAATCGTTATGACGTTGCTTGCGGTTCTAATTTTATATTTTGCTCGCATCCTTCATATAGATCAGACAGTTCTCTGCTGAACTTCGTATGGATGGATTGGTGTTTGATGAAAGTGGGCTTTGATTGGAATAACAATCCAAAGCTCATTCCATGCCAGCTGCTATGCTTGTTAACTGTACAGAATTTGAAGCAGCCATACAGTAGTATTGGTAGGTATCCAATTGATACAAACGGGATGTATGCCGTTGCTTGTTGTTTTCAAGATGAGCCAAAGAAAACAGCTTCTGAATTTGTAAAATGTGGTCGCCTCATGAATTCTCTCTACCTATTTCATGTTGACACTATCCATTCTGAGCTGGCAGTTGTCCCAGAGGAAGGAAAGGATGGCTGCATAACCAATTGTGAATGGTTAGTGATATCCAATTGTCTCTCATGGCTTGATTTCTTTGAAAGCAAAAATGCTACTACGCCACTGTCTTACGAACTTTTGTACAATACATGCATCCTAAAGGATGACATCCAGTTGGAACCATTTGAGATGGCATTGAATGATAACAAATCCAGTGATTATCTATCCAGTTCAGACAGCGATAGTTATGAAAGTTCCGATTGAGTAGCAAGGGGGGAATGGAATGGCTAACTTTAACTTATCATTTAATATTATTATAGAGGATTAGCTCTTAGTACAGTTTTGCGCAATACATAGGTGTTCATAATATAACAGCCTTCGTATTTAGGATTCGAACAGCTATGCAAAACCAAAGGATTAAAGAGCAACGCATCCCCTGATTTCAACGGCGCTTTCACTCCATAGCTGGGGAACACAAAGTAATATACAACCTCATCATCACTTACATGTGCCGGAGCAATAACTGTTAAACAAGTGTAGAACATATCGGCATCGATATGACATTTTGAATGATAATCCTTTCCAATAGAGAAGGCCGTTGCGTGATAACCAATTGCATTCAGTGTTGTACCCAACTAACAACCTCATTCATCACGGTCGCTTCAAGGTTTACGAATTGGGCCAGAGGACTTAAACAAAGCTGCATTTCCTTCACAATGTGTAGGGCTGTCAGTTCAACATTTTCTTTTGTTGTCAGGTCCACATTGTTTTTTAATACATACACACCATTTTCTGATGACAATCGATTGGGTCTCGTCCCAATAATAGCATATCCATTGTTGATACTATCACATTTTTTCCTCCAACAACTTTTGGTTTAGCTTCAACAATTTTCCCAGCAAACATTCTTGTATTTTCTATATTTTCCAGTTTACCCAACCGTTGTTTTGCAATTGTTCTGGAAGCTTTCGCAAAGATTCGCAATGATGGTTCTGATTGGTTGAACGCTAAAATAAATTTCTCGTCCGTACTATCCAATCGTCTTGAAACTGTCAATTAGACACAGCCTCTGCCGCTCGGTATTTCTTCTCTCCAACTGTTTTCCGACCATAACTTGTTTCCATGAATTTACCTTTAAACCCATTTTTGTTTACTGTTTTCAATGCTATTTGCTTGACATGTTTGAGATTGGCATTTTTACTTTGACGCGTCTTCTTTGGTTTTATCTTAGACAAGTGGTTGTAAGTTTGTTTGATTGTTGTCAATGGTGCTGCGTTCTTGACAAAATTCGATGACATTCTCTTTATACATGTCTTCCCATGTTTCCTCTTTGCTTTTTGCATCATTGCTTATTCTGGCAATTGGTTATGTGCCGTTGTTGCCGTTGATTTGTTGATTCGTTGATTCGTCAATTGGTTGCCGTCCATTTGTCAATTTGTGCTGTTGCCGACAATTGTTGTTGCTGTTGCGGATTGATTGCTGTTGCCGGCGATTGCTGTTGCTGACGATTGCTGTTGCCAACGATTGTTGCTTGCTGTTGCCGGCAATTGCTGTTGCTGTTGCTGATGATTGCTGCTGTTGCTGTTGCCGACGATTGCTGTTGCCGACGATGGTTGTTGCTGTTGGCAATGATTGCTGTTGCCGACGATTGTTGTTGCTGTTGCTGTTGCTGTTGCTGTTGCCGTTGCTGTTGCCGTTGCTGTTGCCGTTGCTGTTGCCGACGATTGTTGTTGCTGTTGCTGTTGCTGTTGCCGTTGCTGTTGCCGTTGCTGTTGCCGTTGCTGTTGCCGTTGCTGTTGCCGTTGCTGTTGCCGTTGCTGTTGCCGTTGCTGTTGCCGTTGCTGTTGCCGTTGCTGTTGCCGTTGCTGTTGCCGTTGCTGTTGCTGTTGCCGTTGCTGTTGCCGTTGCCGTTGCTGTTGCCGTTGCCGACGATTGCCGTTGCCGTTGCCGACGATTGCCGTTGCCGTTGCCGACGATTGCCGTTGCCGTTGCCGACGATTGCCGTTGCAGTTGCCGTTGCCGTTGCCGTTGCCGTTGCCGACGATTGCCGTTGCCGACGATTGCCGTTGCCGACGATTGCCGTTGCCGTTGCCGTTGCCGTTGCCGTTGCCGTTGCCGTTGCTGTTGCCGTTGCCGTTGCCGACGATTGCTGTTGCCGACAATTTATTGTTGGGGGAGGAGGAGCGCTGGTGTTGTTGTTGGAGGAGGAGCGCTGGTGTTGTTGTTGGAGGAGGAGCGCCGGTGTTGTTGGGGGAGGAGGAGCGCTCTTTGGAGGAGGAGCGCCGGTGTTGTTAGAGGAGCTGTGACATATTGCTGCGACCG
The DNA here is from genome assembly GCA_037355745.1 of Pseudo-nitzschia multiseries. Lineage (NCBI taxonomy): Eukaryota > Bacillariophyta > Bacillariophyceae > Bacillariales > Bacillariaceae > Pseudo-nitzschia > Pseudo-nitzschia multiseries. Next base: position 5,829,228 of record CM074789.1, read on the forward strand.
ATTGCTGTGGCGTATTGCTGTTGCTGATTGCTGTTGCTTGCTCTCTGATGCCACTCTCGGTGCCGCTGCTCGCTGTTGCTTGCTGTCTGCTGCCGCTATTGCTGTTACCGCTGCTGTTGTCGTGCTGAATGGTCAAAGAAGGCTGCTGTTGGTGTTGTCGGATGGGCTCTGGTGTTGTTGTTGTTCTTTCCCTCCATTCGGTTTACCGGTTCGTTTGACGGTATTTTCCAAATGCCCGATTCTGCTTCCTACATGATTTTGGTAGAGGTTACTTGTATTTTCCGACTGGTTGAAGTCTGTGTCGGATTGTCCGGTCCTCTGAATAATATTCGTCGTTTCTTCTTAGAGAGAGCCGACGGGTGAATATCGGAGCGCCGGTGGAGGAGAAGACAATTGCCGTTGCGGCTCGATCGTCGATCTATCAATATATATATTAATTGAACAAAATGGGTGAGTCTCTATTGATGTAGTAGAGTAAATAATAACAACAGAATAATATAATCTACGTGCTGCCAACCTACACCGTTGGCTTCCTTTTGTTGTTGCCTTCAATTGTTGTTGCTGTTGCCGACGATTGCTGTTGCCAACAATTGTTGTTGCTGTTTCTGTTGCTGTTGCCGACGATTGCTGTTGCTGTTGCTGTTGCTGCTGCCAACGATTGTTGTTGCTGTTGCTGTTGCTTCTGCTGTTGCCAACGATTGTTGTTGCTGTTGCTGTTGCTGTTGCTAACGATTGTTGCTGTTGTTGCTGTTGCTGTTGCTGTTGCCAACGATTGCTGTTGCCAACAATTGTTGTTGCTGTTGCTGTTGCCAACGATGGTTGTTGCCGACAATGGCTGTTGCTGTTGCTGTTGATGTTGCTGTTGCCGATGATTGCTGTTGCCAACGATGGTTGTTGGTGTTGTTGCTGCTGCCGTAGATTTTGAAGAAATCTTACTCCTCTGTCACAAAAAAAGCACCTCGTGCCTGTTGATATATAGGCAATGGATGCAGATTTATTGCTTTCAAGACGTATATGTTTGGGGGCCAATTCAAACAATATCTATCCAGCAAACCACCTCTAGTCCAATGCTTTCTAATTCTTTTTTCAGTACAAGGCTGATATTCGGACTAAAATATCTCATGCCTGAATCACCTGCCTACTAGTGATCATTGCTGATCAGTTCAGTGGGATTCTGCGTTCACGGACGGAGTGCCAATCGTACAAGTACGGTAAAGCAACTCTGCTGAAAATAAGTCGGGTAAGATTATGAAGGGCAAGAGTATTTTTTTGGGTCTCGACAAAAAAATCTCTCACACATAAAGACACAGCAAAAAGTAATTTTACAGTGTTTACAGTGTGATTTTTACTTTTTGCTGTGTCTTTGTGTGTGAGAGAATTTTTTTGGTGCGAGGTATAGTTTTCGCAGTGTGTGCTGTGTGTGTGTGTGTGTGTGTGTTCGAAAAAAAATCAATACTTAACCTATGAGATCTAATTCACTAAATATAGAATAATAAAGAATAATTTGATTTTCTTAATTAAGTTGAGAACGTTAAGTAAATAATATTGCGCAGCGCGCGCGTTTTGAATATAGAATAATAAAGAATAATGCCCTCATTTTTTACTTAAAATTCTCAACTAGTGATACAGTGAGATCTTTCATGTACCGGTGGTATGTACAGAATATGTGACGACGGTGATTTTACTGGTAATGAATTTGCGTAGCATTCTACGACAGTAGCTTTCTACACGATTTTCATACTAGATAATTTCTGGTATTGAATTTGCGTAGAATTCAACGACAGTAGCTTTCTATACAATTTTTGTACTAGATAATTTCTGGTAACAAATTGGCGTACTAGTTGATGTAGCGAGCCGAATAAAAGTAATGGTAGTGCCACGTGGCACTCCCTACAATCGATAGAGGGCCAGACCGGGGGAAATCTGAGAGAAATCTAGTAGATTTCACTATCACTAAAACCAGCTTCTAAGCACACGCTTAGACCCCGATAGCCTCAGCAAGCCGGCAAAGGATTCCTCCAGCAAAGCGCAAGCCTACTACGCTCCCTACCAGAACGATACAATCGATTCCCTGTATCACCGGATAAGATGTATCACTGTGTCACTGTATCACGGTAGCTCGTATGAATGGATTGCTTGCGACCAAAAGACGCGTACGAAGTCAAAATGAGCTTCGTATCAACCAAAATTACAGGCTAGCACTAGAACAAGCCTGTAAAGGAGCAATCCTCCCGCAAAGGCTAGCAAAGCTCACTCTTTTGCTCCTAAAATGATTAGTAGTAGAATAAATTGGCTAACGCGTCCAGGTCCAATAGTCATCCCTATTGTACCCGTACGACAAGCCTACCATCTGTCCTGGCCCCCTAGCCCTGCCTAGTGTACCGGTCCCGGTCCCCTAGTGTTGCCTAGTGTACCCGTACAGCAGTCAGTCTTAACCATACTACTCACCCATCAACGTCCCCATTGTCACCTTACAGCAGGCCCGGCCTTGATTAACCAAGACACCAACTCCTTGGATAGACCGTATCCAAGGCGAATCGAATTTGGGTCACTGGTCCGCACCTCCAGTTGATTCCGCCCGCCAATCCGCACCTCCAAGCGGCCAGTCGACACCTCCACCGAGGACCACTCCGATTCGAGGCCACCAGAAGCACACTTGGCTTGGCCTACCGGCTACAACGATTGATACAACACCAAGGCGCCGCTGTCCCGGTCCAATGCTTAACTACTCATATCACTTTCGCGCTACCCCAAGCCCATTTGGGAGCTCGACGGAGCGCAACAAGGGCCTATGCCACCATCTTTAGCTACTTCACTCTGGCCTCCCCCCCCCCCCCCCCAGGTCCTTCTGGAACATCTACTCAACCTCTTTAAGGCTGAGGCTGTGGGCGCGCTGGGGATCTTTGTAGCCGACTCCCAAGGCCTGCCCTGCCTCCGATTGGTGCATGGCCTTCAAAAGTACCCAGGGCCCTTGGCTCAACACAGCCCAAACAAAAACAAGGCCTTTGGGTACTTGGATGACATCGAAGGGGAAGCTGGGGAACTGGTTCTAGTGGATTCAGCCATGCTGTTCCCCACCATAGCCTCCCGGGTGCTAACCCTGGATCATCATCTGGCAGAGTTGGAGGCGCACCCAGGAAGACTGTCCATCCCAGTGATACCAGAAGGGACCGGCCATTCCGAGTTGATACGGGCCCACAAGGCGTTCTTCATCCCCTTTGAGTTGGTGCACTTCCTCTTGGGCAAGGGGCTCTCTCCAAGCCAAGCCATGGAGGTCCTCCATCCACAGCTTAACAGGGTGGGGCTAATGGAGTCCTGCACCCCCCTGTTCAACACTCTCCAGTTGGCCGGGACTACAGCTACAGAACCCGGGGGAAACCCCAAGCTCCTTCAGCCGGGCCCCTCCTTTCGAAATGAGACAGGCCTTACCAACTACATGAAGCTCAAGGTGATGTACCGGGACCTGCCAGAATTGGAGCGACCTTGGGACACACCTGGAGACCTGGCACTCACAGCAGCAGTCACGGCCCTCACTTACCACCAACTAAAGCTTAGTGAGAATATGGACCACAAGCGGTCACAGTCAGTGAGGACCACTAGGGGCCCCTTGTACACCCAGCGCTTGCTTCTACTCTGTGGTAAACAGGAGGAAGCAAACCTCCCCCCCATCTACCAGGCCTGGGCTCAAAAGAGCAAGCACGAGAGGACCCACATGATCTTCCAAAGTCAAGTGGCAGCCCGGGCCTCTGAGTTGGGGATCCAAGCCCCCTTGATCACTACTGCTGCCCTCAAACGCTTCCAGGATGGCAACTTCCACGGGACCGGCCCCTTTGATGTAGTGGATGGAATACTCCCCATGGCTTTCACGCCCCCAGGGGGGTCCGCAGCCACCCTGAAAAGGGAGCAGGAGGCAGCAGCCACTGTGGCAGCATATGACACTATGATCTCCACTGAAGGCAACTCCCTCACCTTGAATGACTCCCTGGAGCTTCAGAAGACTAAAGCCTACATCCCTGTCAACTGGACTGAAGCCACCACCCAGCTGGAGAGCTACCTGGCTGTCCTAGCCACCATCCTACGTCCGAGAACTGTTTCTCTACCCCCCGCGGGCTATCGCGCGGTATTTTTAAAATTCTTGACCCTATTTTTAAAATTTCCTATCTTTTTAGGTCGCGTGTCTACTAAAAAACCTCGCGCGTCGCACACCTTTACTTTCGAGACAATATCTCGTCACTCCTCAAACAAAATAGCTATTTTAGGGTTAAGGATATCATATTCTTTTCGTGTCAAGCACTATTTTGTGTACAACTTATGCACGAATGACTATTTTTATCTTCTCAACTTTTCTGTTGACTGTACTGTGCACTACTAAACATATTGTACGAGGAATGTTGCAATCATCACTAAGTAGTAATGCATTTACTTCACGGACAATTTTTGCAAAAGCAACAGCAACAGCAAAGAGCGAAGAGCGAGAGCAACAGCAACAGCAACAACAACTAGCAAGAGCAACAGCAGCAGCAACAACAACTAGCGAGAGCAACAGCAACAGCAACAACAACTAGCGAGAGCAACAGCAACAGCGGCTAGCGAGAGCAACAGCAACAGCAACAGCGAACAGCGAACAGCGACCAGCGACCAGCGACCAGCGAGAGCAACAGCAACAGCAACAGCAACAGCAACAGCGAGAGCAACAGCAACAGCAATAGCGACTAGCGACTAGCGAAAGCAACAGCAGCAGCAGCAGCAGCGAGAGCGAGAGTGACTAGCGAGATCAACACCAGCGACTAGCGAGAGCAACAGCGAATCCGCTCCTACTCATCCAACAGATTTGTCTCCTCCTCCTCCTCCTCCAACAACAACAACAACAACAACGGGGATTCGTCTCCTCCTCCTCCTCCTCCAACAACAACAACAACGGGGATTCGTCTCCTCCTCCTCCTCCAACAACAACAACAACAACAACAACGGGGATTCGTCTCCTCCTCCAACAACAACAACGGCAATTCGTCTCCTCCTCCAACAACAACAACGGGGACTCGTCTCCTCCTCCAACAACAATGGCGATTCGTCTCCTCTATCAAGCAGCGAATCCGCTCCCCTCATCCAACAGAGCAGCGATTTGTCTCCTCCCCCAAGAGCAGGATTCGTCTCCTCCTCCTCCTCCTCCTCCTCCTCCTACTAACAACAACAACAACAACGGCGATTCGTCTCCTCCATCCAGTAGCGAATCCGAATCCGCTCCCCTCATCCAACAGAGCAGCAAGGATTCGTCTCCCCCCCATAGCAGGATTCGTCTCCTCCTCCTCCAACAACAACAACAACAACAACAACAGGGATTTGTCTCCTTCTCCTCCTCCAACAACAACAACAACAACAACAGGGATTCGTCTCCTCCTCCTCCTCCTCCTCCTCCTCCAACAACAACAACGGCGATCCGCCTTCTCCTCCTCCAACAACAACCACAACAACAGGGATTCGTCTCCTCCATCCAGCAGCGAATCCGAATCCGCTCCCCTCATCCAACAGAGCAGCGATTCGTCTCCTCCCCCAAGAGCAGGGTTCGTCTCCTCTTCCTCCTCCAACAACAACAACAACAACAACAACAACAGGGATTCGTCTCCTCCTCCTCCTCCTACAACAACAACAACAACAACGGGGATTCGTCTCCTTCTCCTCCTCCAACAACAACAACAACAACAACAACGGGGATTCGTCTCCTCCTCCAACAACAACAGCGATTCGTCTCCTCCTCCAACAACAACAACGGGGACTTGTCTCCTCCTCCAACAACAATGGCGATTCGTCTCCTCTATCCAGCAGCGAATCCGCTCCCCTCATCCAACAGAGCAGCGATTTGTCTCCTCCCCCAAGAGCAGGATTCGTCTCCTCCTCCTCCTCCTCCTCCTCCAACAACAACAACAACAACAACAACGGCGATTCGTCTCCTCCATCCAGTAGCGAATTCGAATCCGCTCCCCTCATCCAACAGAGCAGCGAGGATTCGTCTCCCCCCCCCATAGCAGGATTCGTCTCCTCCTCCTCCTCCAACAACAACAACAACAACAACAACGGGGATTCGTCTCCTTCTCCTCCTCCAACAACAACAACAACAGGGATTCGTCTCCTCCTCCTCCTCCTCCTCCTCCTCCAACAACAACAACGGCGATCCGCCTTCTCCTCCTCCAACAACAACCACAACAACAGGGATTCGTCTCCTCCATCCAGCAGCGAATCCGAATCCGCTCCCCTCATCCAACAGAGCAGCGATTCGTCTCCTCCCCCAAGAGCAGGGTTTGTCTCCTCTTCCTCCTCCAACAACAACAACAACAACAACAACAACAGGGATTCGTCTCCTCCTCCTCCTCCTACAACAACAACAACAACAACAACGGCGATTCGTCTCTTCCTCCAACAACAACAACAGGGATTCGTTTCCTTCTCCTTCTCCAACAACAACAGCGATTCGTCTCCTCCATCTAGCAGCGAATCCAAATCCGCTCCCCTCATCCAACAGAGCAGCGATTTGTCTCCTCCCCCAAGAGCAGGATTCATCTCCTTCTCCTCCAACAAAAACAACAACGGCGATTTGTCTCCTCCTCCTCCAACAACAGCAACAACAACAACAACAACAACGGCGATTCGTCTCCTCCTCCAACAACAACAGGGATTCGTCTCCTCCTCCAACAACAACGACAATTCGTCTCCTCCATCCAGCAGCAAATCCGAATCCGCCCCCCTCATCCAACAGAGCAGCGATTTGTCTCCTCCTCCTCCAACAGCAACAACAACAACAACAACGGGGATTCGTCTCCTCCTCCAGCAACAACAACGATTCGTCTCCTCCATCCAGCAGCGAATCCGAATCCGCCCCCCTCATCCAACAGAGCAGCGATTTGTCTCCTCCTCCTCCAACAGCAACAACAACAACAACAACAACGGGGATTCGTCTCCTCCTCCAACAACAACAACAGCAATTCGTCTCCTCCATCCAGCAGCAAATCCGCTCCCCTCATCCAACAGAGCAGCGATTCGTCTCCTCCATCCAGCAGCGAATCCGCTCCCCTCATCCAACAGAGCAGCGATTTGTCTCCTCCTCCTCCAACAACAACAACGGGGATTTGTCTCATCCTCCAACAACAACAACGGCAATTCGTCTCCTCCAACAACAACAACGGGGATTCGTTTCCTCCTCCAACAACAACGGCGATTCGTCTCCTCCAACAACAACAATGGGGATTTGTCTCCTCCTCCAACAACAACGGCGATTCGTCTCCTCCAACAACAACAATGGGGATTTGTCTCCTCCTCCAACAACAACGGCGATTCGTCTCCTCCATCCAGCATCCAGGAATTGCCAACGTTGGATGGAGTGCCGCTTGCTGGTGGAGGAGGAGCGTTTCGCTGATTTGTTGCCGCTTGCCGGTGGAGGATGACGAGGACGAATTGATTTGCCGATGGAGTGCCGCTTGCCGGTGGAGGAGGAGCGTTTCGCAAATTCGTTGCCGCTTGCCGGTGGAGGATGACGAGGACGAATCGATTTGCCGATGGAGTGCCGCTTGCCGGTGGAGGAGGAGCGTTTCGCAAATTCGTTGCCGCTTGCCGGTGGAGGATGACGAGGACGAATCGATTTGCCGATGGAGTGCCGCTTGCCGGTGGAGGAGGAGCGTTTCGCAAATTCGTTGCCGCTTGCCGGTGGAGGATGACGAGGACGAATCGATTTGCCGATGGAGTGCCGCTTGCCGGTGGAGGAGGAGCGTTTTGCAAATTCGTTGCCGCTTGCCGGTGGAGGATGACGAGGACAAATCGATTTGCCGATGGAGTGCCGCTTGCCAGTGGAGGAGGAGCGTTTTGCAAATTCGTTGCTGCTTGCCGGTGGAGGAGGAGGAGGAGCGTTTTCGCTTATTCGTTGCCGCTTGCCGGTGGAGGAGGAGGAGGAGCGTTGGATCGCCGCTTGCTGCTGTTGCTCTTGCTGCTGTTTGCTGTCGAATCGACGAGTCGTTGCCGATGATCCTATTCGAATACATGATAATTGAACAAAGTGGGTGAGTATCTATTGATGTAGTACATAGAGTAAGTAATAAAAACAGAATAATATAATATACATGCCGATCGATTTGATGCTGGAGTTTGATTCGATCGACGCCACACCTTCAGTGTGATTCGTTGATGCCGACAAATTCCCCGCACCTACAGGGAAGAAGACTAAAGATTTGCCGATGGATCTGTTGTTTCCCCCCCCTCGACCTTCCGACGATCGTTGTTGATTCCGATCCGTTGATTCCGATCCGTTGGTTCCGATTTGTTGTTCCAATCCGGTCCTATGAAAATGAGAAGAAAAACAGAAGGGAGGAAATACATTGAGTATCAGCAATGCCGGAGGCAGTATAATCATTGTCTATCTCTCTCATTCTTACCTTTGCTTGTTCCGACATTCCGACGTTCTGACGTTCCAACAATCATCCTGATGAAATTGTTGTTGCTGCTGCTGCCGTAGATTACTTCTTACTCCTACGTCATGAAAAACAGTATCTTGTTCCTGTTGATATAATTGCAAGGGACGAAGCCGGTTCATTGCTTCTTTCAAGACGTATATGTTTGGGTCGCAAATCCGAACAACACTAGTATCTATCCAGCAAATCCCCTTCTCGTCAAATGCTAACTACTTCTTTTGCAGTACAAGGCTGTTATTTCGGACTGAAATATCTGAGAACGGATCGTTGTGCTTGGTGAAGAGGGTCGGATCCCACGTTCTCGGACGGAGTGTTGATTGCAAGAACCAACACTCTACTCAAATAAGTCGGATGTAAGAAGGCAGATTATGAAGTGATTGTTTTTTTTTGTCGCGAGGTAAAAAAAGTGATTTTTTTTGTCCCGAGGTAGAAAATAAAATTACTGTATGTTTGTGTGAGAGAGATTTTTTTTTTTTTTTCGCCGTACGATTTTCGTTTTACTTCGATCGATCGATCGATTCTACATGAATCCTACGGTACACTTTTTTAGTAATAGATAAATTTTCAGTACTGAATCCGCGTAGGTTTCTACACGAAAAGATGTTTACAACTTACTACATAATTTTTGGTATTGAATCCGTGTAGGTTTCTACGCGAGTAGATTTCTACACGTTTTTAGTACTTCATAATTTTTGTTACTCAATTAACGTAGGTTGCTACACGTGTACGTTTGTACGTGTTTTAAGTACTAGATATTTTGGGATATTGAATTTGTTGTTACTCTAAAAATCGACCAAAGGTATATGATGTTAAAATTTAAAGAGATGTGAGCATATCATGAGATTGCTCTGTTACTGTGTATTTTACTGTATTTGACCGGTATCCCTGTGTTAGTGTTGTAAGTAGGGATGTCTAAACCGGTCGTCGATCATGTGTAATTCGTCATAAGACAGAGAGCACATGATATGACCTAAATGTCTGGATACTTGAAGTCATTTTTATCTCTGGAGGAGTATAAGTAACTTTTCAAGTGTAGAATGGATATAATTCCTGTAGAACGTACATAAGTAGGGTACGTGTATTTTTGACCGACAACACACCCCTTGATTCAACACTTAGTGAAGGAGTGTTGAATTACAAGTCGGTTCTCCATTTTGTAGAACTCTAAAAACTTAAGCTTAGATATCGAATCGGAGGATATCGAATCGGAAGATTGTAATCGTAGAATCGGAGTAGCATTGAAGGAGGGGTGCTTGAGTATGTAGTGGTCGCGAAATTGACGTGAAGCTAACGAATCGTCAAATCGTAGGAGACAGTAAGAATCGATATGATTGGAGAATCAGAATCGACGCATGGAAACTTGATCGTAGATAGTCGTAGAATAGGATTGATCCGTATGGAGGAATCAACTGTATCGATGGAACTGGAACAGAAGGCTCAATTGAAGATCTCGACGGAGGGGAGATCCATGAGTGATTGTATTGATGCCAAGTGTAGAGAGTCGAAATAATCGATCATGGTGGAATCCAAAATTGGAGAGAAGACGGAATATTGCTGTATCGTAGAATCGCAGAGAGACGTGTCGTAGAAACGAATGGAATCGGAGGGGATTCATTTCTGACTTGGTAGGAAGAAGATCTATTGGTCCCAGAATCAAATATCAAACGTCGGCCAAGGAATTGAATCGTAAGATCGGAATGCGATCGAGAGATTGTAGGAATCAATATGATCGTAGTGGCGAATCGCAATCGTAGTTCATTGGAGAATTGATTGACTGTAGAATCATGAGGAGACGGGTTGTAGAAATTAGATTAGACGTCGACGGAGGGAATGGATTGGACAATGCTTGGTACCTATCACGGAGGGGATGACCAAGGGTCGTTTGTGAGGAGGAACTGAATTGAATCAAATGGTAGGAGAGAAAATGGAACATTGATTCGTATCCTTGAAGCGGAGATCGAATCCAACGTAGTCGGATAGATGGATCGAGACAGAGGAAGACGCAAATCGTTTCATCGTAGATCACGTCGTAGGATAGGTCGCTCCAGGCTGCAGGATAGAATCGTACGTAGAGAAGGGAAGAGCACAGCGACGTGACGATGTTGGTAGTAGAACCAGGTTGGAAACAATCGATTGGATATCACGCATGGGATAAAGAGGTTGTAGAAACAAAGAAAGGATGGGTTGGTTCAATTTCATTCTGAGAAATGAAGGTCCATACAAAATTGGTTGTTTCACAAGGTGGAGACTTGTCCCGATGTTGGACAGGAGGACTCAAAGAAGGGGCACGTTGAAAGGAGATTGGGGAATCGGAATCGACGGAGAGAGTTGATTGATCGTGGAAGAGTTACCAATCGTAATCTAGGATGGATGGTAGGTTTTGATCCAACTTAGTAGGAAAGATGGATCGAGACAGAAAGATGTTTGAATCAAACCTTAGGTAGAAGTTGCGTTGAAGGAATGCAAGGGAAGGAATCGATCCAAGGAGGAGATATGGTCGTAGAATTCGATTGAGAAGTAGGAAAGAATTCAATCGGAGGGTAGATCTACCGTAGAAAACGAACCGTAGGAATCGATTGATCGTAGAAGTGGAGTGAGCATGAGTACCGATTGAGTCGAAGACGATGGTCGGTGGCGGAGGGATCGACCATAGTGCAATTTAATAATCGCCGAAACGACTAAAGCCGGTTAGGGATGAGGCGAATCGATTGACAGGATCTCAACGTAGGGGAGACGAAGACCAAATGTTGGAATAGAATCACGTGGATCAAATAGAGACGAGACCGTAGAAAACGACATGATCGCATCCCGGATCGTAGGGTTCTCAAAGAGACGTGTCGTAGAAACGAATGGAATGTCGAGAGACGTGTCTTTGGAGAAGAGGAAGACGGACCAACGGCAAGCCGTAGGTGCCGAATCAAACGTCGACGGAGAGGAGATTAGCGCATAGTTGTAGACGCAGGGTCGAATGTATCGCCGATCGAATGGTGGAATGGAGAATCAGAATCGTCAAATAAGATCAAATGGTATTGTTGTAGGGAGACGATGCTGGATATCAAGTAAATTGCTGGAATTTGAATTGTCATTCCGAATGGAAGATAAATCGGAGATCACCAGCAGAGTGGAGACGCTAGGGATCGAAGGCGAGTGATTGATCGTAGAGGAATTACGAGCCGTAATCGATGAGTGATGGATATGGACATATTGAACTATTGTATATCGATTAGACGTGGTGCCGTAGAGACAAAAGGTATGTCTACAGACGTGTCTTTGGAGAAGAGGAAGACGGATCGTGCGGAATCGAACGTCGATGGAGAGGAGATTTGCTCTTAGCCGTAGATGCAGGATTGGTTGGAAGGAACCCAAGGATAGGATTGTTGTAGGGATCTTGCCATATCAATCATAGGAAATAATTCAATCGGAGGTCACGGGAATCGATAGTGAAATCGGATGTAGTCTTAGGTTCAATTCAATCGTCGAATAGAATAAATCGAGTCAATTCTTGTTGAGGTGGATTGACTGAACGGGAGAGGAAGTATTGATTGTGGATCTCAACAGATGGGAGTCATATTCTCGAAGATGAGATTGGCTTATCGTAGAATGTCATAGAGACGTGTCATAGAAACGAATGGAATCGTGGAAATGAATGGAGTCGGAGGGGTTCATATCTGACTTGGAAGGAAGAAGATCCTCTATCAATTCCAGAAACAAATATCAAACGCCGATGAAGGGATTGAATTGTAGAAACGAATCATAATTGTAGTTCATCTCAAATCAATTGGCTTGATGATGGAAAGGATTGAGATTGGGGAATCCGAATCGCCTCATATAAATTTGATCGGTGTCAGAGGGATCTGCAATAGTATAAATCGAATGGAAAGGAGAGTCGATACCGAATGGATGTAAAGGAGAATATCAAGTCAGGGATTGAAGAACGGGGTCCAAAACCGACTAGTAGATTCCTTTCTGTATTAGATCTCATCTAGCTTGCATGTTAATTAAGCTTTGAATCATCTCTGTGTCCTAAGTAAGTTCCGTGAATTCGTCGGAACCGGCAACACACCCCTTGATTCGGCACGGAGTGGAGGAGTGGTGAATTATCAGTCGGTTCGGTGAGGGTGTTTTCAGTGGGATCCATAAGTAAAGTGGTGGAGGCTTATGAGGAAAACGCTGGAAGTTCAGCACATTCAAATTAAGCGTCAAGCAGTTATCCCACGCACACCCCTTGATTCAGAGGCACACCCCTTGATTCAGAGGCACACCCCTTGATGCAGATGCACACCCCCTGATTCACATTTAAAGAATCGAATTCTATGGTTCAATAGAATTCCATGGTTGTAAATGATACAAAACCGTAGGGCGAAGGCTGATGTGTCATCAACTGCTGATGTAAGGAGACCAAGTGAGATGACAAAAGATCACATAGACATGATATTAGCATGTAGGTGGTACAGCTTGATCCTGAGAACATGGGGGGGTCAGTTGGTGACTCGCACCAAGAGGAGACGCATGTAGGGAAAATGGTTGTGGCAAGCGGTGGAACACCACAGATTGGCTCTGGGGATTAAATGTCCGTCGGAAGTCGGCTGACGTCCCTGAGAGAGCTGCGGCAGCAAGAAGACAACGATGGATTGATTGTATCATAGAAGTCGATTGAGTGTCGGATACGGTGATAGTAGAATCAAATCAATCAAATCATAGGATCAAATGTGGACAAAGGGGACGTATGTCATAGTGTAGATCGATTGTAATTGTCGAAGAGAATCAACGCCATTGACCTGTTCAGAGTGTTCATCATATGGGTTGTTGCCCTTGAATCGGAAGTGTATGCCATCAATAGCAGTCCAATCAAATTGGTCAACCACGCTTGCTTGTGGATTGCCAAGGAACTGCGTGTAGGAACAGTGGACACATTCCCTGATGCACAAGCAGGAGGGGAAGAAGGATGACCGGAAGGGAAAAAATGGCGTGGCGTCGGTGACAAGGGAGAAAGAACCCATATGGAGAAAGAACCGGAGAAAGGGCCGAAGGAACGGTCGGCGGAGAAACAACCGTGAGAGTAGATCGTAGAGCGGAAGAGAAGAAGGGATGACCAAGGAAAGGGCGAACCTAAAGGGCGGCTAATATCCAAGCAGAAGAGGGATCGGAGGGAACGTTTGTTGTAGATACAATCAAGGGTGCAAGAGAACAAGCGGAGACGTGCGGGTTTCCGGAGAAAAAACAAAGATCGACGGAGGAGTTCGATTGAAAGATTGACGGAGAAGGGAGGAGCGTTGTACCAATGGAGTTGGTGCACAGGTTGGAAGAGGAGCCTGAGCGCCATTTTGGTAGACACCCCTGGATCCATTACAGGGGGTCATATATTGAATCGTAGATGTAAACGTAGCGTAGAAGCGATTTCAGTGAGGATATCGAGTGGAGGCAAACGGCAATAATAATCGTAGAGACATATCGTAGATCGGATCGTAGATCGAATCGTTGGAGCGTAGATTGATCTTAGATTGATCTTAGATGGATCGTAGGTCAAATCGTAGATCAAATTGTAGGTCAAATCGGAGATCAAATCGGAGATTCAGATCCATACAAGTCCACTGAAGTCCAGTGATCGAATTGTGATCGTAGAGATGGAATCGAATCGTAGTATCGTCAACATACGAATCGTAGAACCTCGGATCGAACGTAGATTTTAGGATCATGCGCTCAGTTCGAAGGCAAGCAAGAAGCTTGGGAGGGAGCGCTATCGAGTCCAGAATTGGTTGTTACGATCACATGGTAACAGAACGGGCGATCAGTAGGACCTAAGGGAAGTTTGTCGGAGGGACAATGGAGGGAGATTGTAAGGGAGTCGCGCAACAGCGGTCTCGCGACAATCTGTGCATTGGTGGTGAGGGTTTAATGCTCAACAGCAGTGTCCACTGGCTGTAACCGGTGAACGACCGTCGGATGTGATGAGGGAATTCGATAGGGTAAAGCAACTAACTAGCGATGGGGAAGTTGCAGTCGGTTGCAATGTTCAGTCAAAAGTGTCGTAGAACCAATTCATCGACAAGATGTTGGCATACAGATGATACAGATTGACCTTGAGGGCATCCCGATGGCGTTTGGAGAGTTGAAGGACAGGCAAATGATTCGGTCTGGAGGAAATTGGATTAAGGCATGGAGATTGCAATGATCGGATGTATGCAGGAGCGGCGTTTGGAAGGTCAGTGCCCTCAGCAAGTGTCTCAGATGGTAGCAGTCGGTTGTGCATCGGAGGCTGTGGTGAGGGTGAGGGAGCTGATTTTGGTAGGCGGCGGAATGTTGCAATTTCATTCTGTGGATTGAAGGTCCAACTGAAGGTAGTAGGCGCCAAGGGTGGGGCAGAATGATGATCCGAATTGGGCATTGTAGACGGGGTTTCATGCGACGCAGTCACAGTGGACTTGTCCTGGCGTTGGATTGGAGTCGTATTGGGCTTCTCCTGACATCGTACACGAGAACTTGAAGAGGGAGTGGAGCGTTGGAAGGAGATGGAGTTGGATCGGACTCGGTGGAAGGAGACCGACTCACTGTTGGGAGAATAAATCCAGGTCCAGGCGTAATGTGGCACTTGATTTGGCATAGGAGCATTAGCAGTGTGAGTATCAGCTACTTGGCAATCAACGGGTTGGTCGGCACTATTGGAATGGTTCAAGTTGGTATCATCGAAAGACCGGGTCATATAAGGCAGACAAATCCTAACAGTAGTATCGGCGTTGGGTTTGGCTGGTTTGACAGGGTTCAAGCTGGGGTTTATCAGGTTGGAACTGGGAGCGGGCGTATCAAGAATGGAGTCCGCTGCTTGTACAGGAAGCAAAGCAGAGGTGGTTTTGATGGGATTGGAAACAGGAAGAGTCTCGCTAACGACAGGAGCAGTAGGCTTGGTGCGATGCTTCCTTTTGGGAGGAAGTGTATCGGTCGTTTTATTTTTTCCAAATACTGCTTGTAGGTAGTGTGTAAGTAGAATCTGCTCACATTTTCTTTTGTTGACCAATCGTGATCGGGAAGGCGGTTTGACAGACAATCCTGTTTCGTCTGATGGAGTGCCAGTGGTAGTGGTATAAACCTTGTGGAATTCATATGGGTACCAATCTTTGTGAAATTTCCAATGCATGGTATGCAGTACCAAGTTTATGATTGGGTGTCCCCGTTGTGCACGTTGGGCGGCTATATCTAACACTTGGTTGTCTCTAACTCGTATTCTCCCCCCGATGGCTTTTGAATGCCAAAAAAGTGTGGTATTGGCAATTAAGGAGGAGATATGGCGTTTGTGCGCTGTAGATACTTCTGAGGGTGGGAGTCCATCCATGATGGCTGCTACAATGAGAGACTTGAGGACAGGGATTGGGTCCGGGCGGAGAGTCTCGACACCATCATCATCAACAAGGAAGAGGCTTGCAATATTAGGCAATATCCGGGAAAAGACTGCGTTGAGGTCGCTTTGTCTGTTGCCGGTTGTGAAGTTGGGGCCAAAGGAGAAGTGTATTCCCCGGACTTCATTCCAGCTGACTGCAGTTTGTGGCATGGTGGAAAATCAAGGACAGATAGGAGGAGATAATCGTCGGCGTCAAAAGAAATTACAGGAAGCCCGGCGCTGGAGAAATAGCCGGTAACGAGATAACCGATTGGTAGAGAAGCAATCGGAGTAGATCAGAGCAGTAAATTACAACCGTGTCCGGAAGGAGTTAACCGGCAGAACCGACGAAATGACCAAGCGAAGGTGCGGCAGCCGTGTCAAGGGGATGACCAAAGAAATGTTCCAAAGAAAGTAACCGGAGACGGGGATTGATGACCGGAAAAACCGAAAAGAAATAACCGACGTCGGCGGTAGAAGTGGCGATTACCGGAGAATTAACCGGAGAAAGGACTGAAGGAACGTGCGCCGGAGAAATGGATACCAAGGAAAGAACCAGAATCGATGCCGAGGAGAGAACCGGAATCGATGGTCGAATCTGTAAAGGAAGAAGTGATTCGATGAAAGGGCCAAAGGAATGTTCCGAAGAAGGAACCGAAGATATGGCCGAAGAACGACAGTCGTAGGGTCGAAGGAAGGGACCGAAAGACCAATCGACAACCGGAAGAACCAGAAATAACCGGGAATTGGTGGTGAAACCTGCTAAGGAAGAAGTGATTTTATGACCGAATGGAGACGAAGAAATGGTGGAATGGGAGGAGCAAGGAATCCAAGTTGTTGGAGCCGTTGGAATGATCCGCGGAGGTGCGGCAGTCAAAGGGATGACCGAAGGAATGTTCCGAAGGAGGAACGAACGTCGGTGTATTGCTGGAAGTGAATTGTTGTTGTAGGCCGTGGAGGTAAAGTAATCGTGATCGTTCAATCGTCGTCCTTGGATGTGTATTACAGAAGGAGATTCTTGGTAGAAGGATCTGTAGACACAGTGGGTCGGGGATCGAAATATTGAATTGTCGAGATGTCGAAAAGGCGTGGTGGACCGAAGGAATGTTCCACAAAGGAAGGATAAACGATCGAAATCTTGAAGTATCAAGTAATCGTCGGAACGGCTTCGGAGGTGCAGGAATAACCGAAAAGACCGTCGGAATGTTCCGAAGGAGGAACAGACGGCGGTGTGGAATGTAGTGAATAAAGCAACTATGTTGTTACTCTAAAAATCGACCAAAGGTATATGATGTTAAAATTTAAAGAGATGTGAGCATATCATGAGATTGCTCTGTTACTGTGTATTTTACTGTATTTGACCGGTATCCCTGTGTTAGTGTTGTAAGTAGGGATGTCTAAACCGGTCGTCGATCATGTGTAATTCGTCATAAGACAGAGAGCACATGATATGACCTAAATGTCTGGATACTTGAAGTCATTTTTATCTCTGGAGGAGTATAAGTAACTTTTCAAGTGTAGAATGGATATAATTCCTGTAGAACGTACATAAGTAGGGTACGTGTATTTTTGACCGACAACAGAATTCGTTAGGGTTTGGGTTAGGGTTTAGGGTTAGGGTTTAGGGTTAGGGTTTAGGGTTAGGGTTAGGGTGTAGGATTCGACGCGAGAGGATTAATACAAGCTTGTTGTACAAGATGCACAATAGGAGTGTATCAACATGGTACAGAGGGGGAAAGATGTTAATTTCCTTTTGAAACTGGCTGTTGAGCTGATTCAATCCAAAGGCAAAGAAGAGCAACAGGAGCTTTATCTGCAGTCCGGTTGAGGTGCCGGTCTGTTGTTCCTAATATTTCTCTGATATCCACTACGACTGGATGCGAATCCAATCAGATCTAATCTGACTATCGACCAATCGACGCAATCAGTTAGATCTTAGGCTTGTAGTTCTACAAAAGGGACGTAAGAACGTCCGGTGCGAGGTTTAAGGTTGAATAATCAAATAATCTAAAAGTATGCGCTTCAGCTTGCTGGTGAGCAAGGTAGCACTTTAAAGCGTGCTGCCGCTAATACAGCACTTTGTTACAAATATACGGTAAATACCGCGTTACGAGAAAATATCGTGTTGCCGCTAATACAGCACGTATTTTATACAGCAGAAGACAGGTTCGTGAGCAAGTATGCGAACCTCTGCTGTCTTTTCTTGAAAACAGCACACTTAACAAGAGATTGCATGCGCGAACCTCTAGTGTGTGTTCTTCTTTGATTACTAAGTATCGGACTTCGATCGTAAGAATGACTGTTGTCCGATCACTAAGTATCGAATGTGGGTGTCAGAATGACGGTTGCACCTCTGGTTCGATCGTATTCCAATCTCACATAGAGAAAGATGTAACCTTCGAGTCTCATTATTCCAAGCACTGAAGGTGCACTTTGACTCGTAGGATCGTATCATTCCAGCTGCAGTACTGTAAGTTACGTAGGAATGTACGTACATAAGTTAGAGTACTGTAGTGTTCGCGTACGTGCAAAAGGAATTTAATATGCCCCATCTTCTCGCAGGTGATGAAGCACAAGCATTATCGCTGTGAGAAGAACAAACAAAAATTCCCTGAGTACGTATGTGGGGAACATGTAATATGCCCCATCTGCTTACTCGATGGAAAGGAAGAAACCTTTATCACAGGAAGAGTACCAAAGGAGAAGAATGCCCCATCATGGTTGGGCATGGATTTGCATAGATCAAGATGCCCCATGATTAGGCATCGGTTTTGCCTAGAGTAAGATGTCCCATGATTGGACATCAATTAATTGTAGATGTTGGATCAATCGGGGTCAGATCGGATCGAGGAAGATTGGAAATTGATTGAGTGTCAAAACATAGACGGTTGACGTAATTGGACATGTAGAATCATCGATCATATATCGAATCTTGGAAGCAAATCATATCAATCGAAGATCAAACTGTAGATCAAACTGTAGATCAAACTGTAGATCAAATTGTAGATCAAATTGTAGAAAGCGATCGATCGTAGGTTCTCAAACAACGGTCGTACAAGCACCAATGCATAAGCATTCGATTGATGAACCGTAGATTGAACCAGTGATTTGTAGATATTTAAGCTTGGAATGAATCGTATCGTGGAAATGGAGGGTCAAATTCAATTGTAATCGAAATGGGAATGTGATCAGAGATCGATGGAATGTTGATGATCAAGCTAATCGTATTGTCAGATCTTAATAACCGTGACTGAGAATCGAATCGGATGGTTGATATTGTGGAATCAAATTGTTGCCCCTTTGATTGGGAAGGAAGACTTGCAAGTGGTCGTGGTGGCTGTCTAGGAATTTAATATGCCCCATCTTCTCGCAATACGATCGTATAGATCGGGTATCACAATCGAATGGAGAGGGCATCAATTGATTGGAGGTGGATGGATCGTATATGTCAACAATAACGAATCGTGAAATTGGTCGTATAAATCAACTTGAGTGGATATTGATGAGTCGGAGATGAGACGTAGTAATAAAGTAGCAATTGATCGGATCGATCGGAGATGTCATGTGACGTCATCATACATCCAGTGAGCCAACAAGAGAGTGGCATGTAGGTGATACATCTTGAGCTTGATAGCATCACGATGTCGTTTGGTGATGCAAACAGCAGGCGAATCGTAGGTCATAGGATATGCGCGATAATGAGGCTTCCGGAATGGACAAGTAGGTGCCCCATGTGCCCCATAAATATGCTTCCGAACTGGATAAGAAGCTGCCCCATACTGGGAATAGGCATGAACTGAGCTTGGAATGACACTATCCTTAGAGAGTGCCCCAGATGGTGGAAGTTGCAAGGAAGAAATGCAAGTAGACTTGGGGAGGGAACGGGCACGATGAAATACCACGGTTTCAGACTGAGGGCAAAATGTCCAACGAGAGTGGTCTGGAGACGGAGAGGAAGTTCGAGCGCGAGTGGAATGTGGCTCGCAGTTGCGTTTACATGGAACATCGCCAGTATGAATGTTGGTGTGAACAATACTAGGAGTGGAGGTAATTTTGGTGAATCGAACTGACCCAGTGCTGGGGAAATATTTCCAAGTGTAGGAAGGGGTACTAGGGAAATTTTTGGGATTGTCATCAGTAGAGTGGTCAGGCGTGTTGCTAGCAGTAGTAGGAGGGTTGTTATGAACAGCGGGAGTGTTACTGGTGGAATGAACAGGCGCGTGAGTTGACACTGGTGGAGTTGGTCGAGGCGTCACGATATTGCCGACGGCAGGAGGCCGTACCGGAACAGGACCTGGAGAGGACATTGGTGCTGCTGGTGGCATTGGATGGGACACTGTTTTGTGGAGCTGGACAAAATCAAAGTAAGCCTGACGACCATCGCGTGTCTGTTGGTGGTACAACACACATGAGGAAGAAAAATCACCTTGGAACACATGCTGGAGGAGTGTCCAGAAGAATGCACATTGTTCTTCATGGAGGGCCTTGGGGTACCCTGTGAGCACGTGATATGGCCAGTATGGATCAAGGAATGTGGTGGGGTTAATACCATTCGCGTCTAGTTGTGCTGTAAATTGTACAAGCCAATGTTCAAATGTTGCATCATTTAGTAGCACTGGAAAGGTGGTTTCGTCTCTTGGTTTTCTGATCCATGATTCATATTGGAGCTGGGCTATCGGTTTTGGCGGCCAGCCATGTCCATCTGTTGATATCGTGGCGCGGTTGGTCACTGCAGAGTCTCGCCTGGCTTGGACGATTCCTTGACAGTAGTCCTTGAAAGCTTTCTTGGTGTACTGGTCGCGTTCTTCCCAGTCTAGACCCCGTTCGGTGAGGTGTTGACCAAAATCAATGAATCGTTGTAGCTTGAGCTGTACATGCCGAGTGAGTGGTACTCTTGCACTCCCGTCGTGATATTCAAGATCATCGATGTATTCAATGTGTAGGAAAGCTGGCCATGTCCTATACCGGGCATTGATGAGCGCCGCACACAAAGTGCTGTGAGATTCTTTTGGGACATCGAAGGAGTCGTGTAGGAATGTGGCTAGTGCGTGATCAAATGATGGGAAGAGGTCCGAGATGGAGACATCTTCTTTATCAGCTTCTTGAGTAGTGTTATCCTGTTGGTCGGGCGTCATAATCGTAGGTAGATGCCGTGTTCGCAGCGAATGGGGTATTACGTAGGACAGTGAATGCCGACTTCGATGAGATACGGCAGGTGTGCTGATAACAGGGGAAGGAGCAGAACGGATTGCTTGGTGTAATCTCGTCGTTACTCCGGAATTGTCGTCCCTTCTACTAGCGTCGTGGCGTTGATGGCGTAACCTCAACAAAAGGCGTAAGGCGTGTAGTTGGCTTGACTGGTCCGGAAGAATAGAAGTAACGGATACAGGAACGCGTAGAGGCCTTCTATTCGTGAGGTTAAGAGGTCAAAGCGACGTTGACGCCGTAATTGGTGAAACAACGGGATTTCGTTTTCTTTGTGTCGTTGTTTCGTTTTCGCAACGATGGTCCGAATTAATTGAATTTTGTAAATTCTAGAGTACTGGGGACGAGGAATTTCCTCTAATACTAGGAGATGGGGAGTCGGTCTCGATGAGATACGACGTGCCGATGACGCGGAGAGGCAACAAAGATCCGTTTACTTCGTTTGTTGTTGTTGACAAACGCCGTAGTTCTCTTGCATCGAGAAAATTGGATATCTCTGTCAGTATTGGGAGATAGATGACCAGAGTGGTTTCGGCGTGTCCGCAATAGAGATGGGGAGTCGTTTTCGATGAAGTACGGCGTGTCGTCGTTGAGAGGCAACGAAATCGACTTGTATGAGATGGGGTGGACACAACGAAAATTCGTTTACGAAAATTCGACTAATTCAGATCGACGTTGTTGACAAACGCGTAGTCTTCTTGCATCGGGAAAGTTGAATATCTATTACGTATAGTAATAGGTGTAAAACAACTCTCAATTGTAGCTGTAGTCGTAGTTGATGGTTTGTGGTGCGTAGCACTATCAAATGGGCGTCGTTGGGTTCTTGACACGCTTGGTGTCGTGTAGACGCGAAAATATACTCCTGAACGGGGGAACTGGTGATGGGGTCCTTGGATGGAGATATTGCTATTGGCGTGTCCAATGCAATGAGCTTCTATTGAGGACAAACGGCTTGTTCGTTTGGTCTTTGTTATGCTGTAATCGGATCAGAGAACTATCAATCGTCGTCCGTAGTCGAGTCAATTGATGATCTGCTGTCGGATTGTTTTCGTCGTCGTCGAGTGCTTCTACTGTCTTCTTCTTTTGCAAGCTTCAACAAGCTTGCGACTGTTAATCTGTTAATTTCCTTTTGAAACTGGCTGTTGAGCTGATTCAATCCAAAGGCAAAGAAGAGCAACAGGAGCTTTATCTGCAGTCCGGTTGAGGTGCCGGTCTGTTGTTCCTAATATTTCTCTGATATCCACTACGACTGGATGCGAATCCAATCAGATCTAATCTGACTATCGACCAATCGACGCAATCAGTTAGATCTTAGGCTTGTAGTTCTACAAAAGGGACGTAAGAACGTCCGGTGCGAGGTTTAAGGTTGAATAATCAAATAATCTAAAAGTATGCGCTTCAGCTTGCTGGTGAGCAAGGTAGCACTTTAAAGCGTGCTGCCGCTAATACAGCACTTTGTTACAAATATACGGTAAATACCGCGTTACGAGAAAATATCGTGTTGCCGCTAATACAGCACGTATTTTATACAGCAGAAGACAGGTTCGTGAGCAAGTATGCGAACCTCTGCTGTCTTTTCTTGAAAACAGCACACTTAACAAGAGATTGCATGCGCGAACCTCTAGTGTGTGTTCTTCTTTGATTACTAAGTATCGGACTTCGATCGTAAGAATGACTGTTGTCCGATCACTAAGTATCGAATGTGGGTGTCAGAATGACGGTTGCACCTCTGGTTCGATCGTATTCCAATCTCACATAGAGAAAGATGTAACCTTCGAGTCTCATTATTCCAAGCACTGAAGGTGCACTTTGACTCGTAGGATCGTATCATTCCAGCTGCAGTACTGTAAGTTACGTAGGAATGTACGTACATAAGTTAGAGTACTGTAGTGTTCGCGTACGTGCAAAAGGAATTTAATAAAAGAACTTGCGAGAAGTCCACATATAAGAACAAATAATTACTGAATTTGCGAACCGGATGTAACCCTAACCATATTGGGAAAAACTTTGCCACACAGAATGCCCAAAATGATGTGGTTTGACTCTCCAAATGGCAAACATGAGGGTATTTTTGGTGCAATTCTAGGGCACAAAATAACTTATTGGGTAATGACTCAAATAGTATCGGGTCCAAGCCATGAATACATTGATCATGACTCATCCAATGCATATTGCAAACAACTTTGTCACATAGAATTCACAAAATCTTAAGGTTTGACTCTACAAATGGCAAACATGGGGGTATTTTTGGTGCAATTCCAGGGCACAAACTAACTTATTGGGTAATGACAAAAAAAGTATCTGGTCCAAGCCATGAATACATTCATCATGACTCATCAAATGCATATTGGGAACAACTTTGTCACACAGAATGCTGCAAATGTTGTGGTTTGACTCTACAAATGGCAAACATGGGGGTATTTTTGATGCAATTCCAGGACACAAACTAACTTAATGGGTAATGACTCAAAAAGTATCTGGTCCAAGCCATGAATAAATTAATCATGACTCATCAAATGCATATTGGGAACAACTTTGTCACACAGAATGCCCAAACTTTTGTGGTTTGACTCTCCAAATGGCAATCATGGGGGTATTTTTGGTGCAATTCTAGGGCACAAACTAACTTATTGGGTAAGGACTCAAATAGTATCGGGTCCAAGTCATGAATACATTGATCATGACTCATCCAATGCATATTGGAAACAACTTTGTCACATAGAATTCACAAAATCTTAAGGTTTGACTCTACAAATGGCAAACATGGGGGTATTTGTGGTGCAATTCCAGGGCACAAACTAACTTATTGGGTAAGGACTCAAAAAGTATCCGGACCAAGCAATGAATACGTTCCTCATGACTCATCAAATGCATATTGGAAACAACTTTGTCACACAGAAGGCCCAAAATCTTAAGGTTTGACTCTACAAATGGCAAACATGGGGTATTTTTGGTGCAATTCTAGGGCACAAACTAACTTATTGGGTAATGACTCAAAAAGTATCGGGTCCAAGCCATGAATACATTCATCATGACTCATCAATTGCATATTGGGAACAACTTTGTCACATAGAATGCCCAAAATCTTAAGGTTTGACTCTCCAAATGACAATCATGGGGGTATTTGTGGTGCAATTCTAGGGCACAAACTAACTTATTGGGTAATGACTCAAAAAGTATCGGGTCCAAGCCATGAATACATTCATCATGACTCATCAAATGCATAATGAGAACAACTTTGTCACATAGAATGCCCAAAATCTTAGTGGTTTGACTCTACAAATGGCAATAATGAGGGATATTTTTGGTGCAATTCTAGGGCACAAACTAACTTATTCGTGTAATGACTCAAAAAGTATATGGTCCAAGCCATGAATACATTCATCATGACTCATCAAATGCATAATGGAGAACAACTTTGTCACACAGAATGCCCAAAATGTTGTGGTTTGACTCTCCAAATGGCAAAAATGAGGATATCTTTGGTGCAATTCCAGGGCACAAACTAAATTAGTGTGTAATGACTCAAAAAGTATATGGTCCAAGCCATGAATACATTCATCATGACTCATCAAATTCATAATGGGAACAACTTTGTCACACAGAATGCCCAAAATCTTAAGGTTTGACTCTCCAAATGACAATCATGGGGGTATTTGTGGTGCAATTCCAGCGCACAAACTAACTTATTGGGTAATGACTCAAAAAGTATCGGGTCCAAGCAATGAATACATTTATCAGGAATCATCAAATGCATATTGGGAACAACTTTGTCACACAGAATGCCTGGAAATGTTGTGGTTTGACTCTCCATATGGCAAACATGAGGGTATTTTTGGTGCAATTCCAGGGCACAAACAGTCTCATTTGGTAATGACTACCAAAGTTTTTGTACCAGGCCATGAATGCATATCACATCACTTAAGAAATGTATGTTGGGAACAACTTTTAAAGGCATATTGGGAACAACTTTGCCACACACAGTACAGACAATGTTGTGGTTTGTAGATAGAAATGGCACACAAGACAGTACGGTATGTTAGGTGCAGTCTACGAGATTCTACATGTGACTAGAGGATTGAAATACATAACCTTAGTGTTATCAAAAGTTTCCCTTCTGAAAAAATTATGGCGCGGGAGGGCTGGCTGGCACAGGTACGTGATCTACTTCTACAAATATAACAGCGCGCCCAAGCCAGGGCAAACAACATAGTACAGAACCGACGGAAAAACTCTACACACAAAACATTGTACACATACTACACGAAACACCGTACACACACACACACAAAACACAAAACACAAAACACCGTACACAACCAGACAAAATTATTAGTACACACACAAAACCACACAAAAAGAAACACATGATTCTTGATCGACGCCGTATTCAGAAAATAAAATAAAAAAATATGAATGCTATCGGAAAGACACGACGAAGCAAAAAATCCGAGGGGAAGACCCTTCGAAATAACAAAACCATCCGGCCTGGTGATCATCAAAATAGAGGGGACAACAACGGTAAGAAAAAAAGAGTGAAAACAAACACCGCAATTACTAACAAAGTGTGTAACAGTAATACCACAACTATGAACGCATCAAAGGGCAACAGGAAAAAAAATTGTACCAACAACACAATTTCTACTACTACAAACACGGAAGAACAAAGCACCATCAACCAGAGTAACGAACCAGCACTGAGCATTACCAACACAACCACACCTACAGTAACGAACCAACAGAAAGAAGGAACAAAAACCAATGTGGTAGAGAAAACATCTAACGGAGAATGCTGCGATTTAGAGGATGTTGCAGAACTTGTCATGAAAAAAATCCAATATGACAAATTGGCACAGGAAGTGGCAAAACACTTACGGCAACAAGAGAGGGAACCACATATAGGGGTGGGAAAGGTAGTAATGGTACCTAAACAAACGGAGGCAACCATGCAGGGAGAGGGGACTTATAATGCCGGCGACACAAGAGAACAAGCAGTAAGTACAATTACAGACAAATATGGGCTTATAACAGACAACGATATGCTTAAGTCTTTGAGTGATATGACTGAAACAGTGGACAAGCAGCTAAGGGATTACGTCAAAAAACATTGGTACCACAACATGAAGTTCCCTATCAATGACAAGGTAACGGCGCATGTAATACAAAGAGCTGTTCAATCAAGTGCGGTTATGAAGCCACCAAATATTCCACTTGCGTCATTCTGTTCCTTTTACAGGAAACGAGTAGGGACAGTACTGACTGCATTGAGGCACAACTCACAAACATTAGCGAGAAAAAACTGGATAGGTAAATACAGGTGGGAGAATTGGTTGTTGAAATTAGGATTTTGAGAATCTATTTTTGGTCCGACAACACTAACATGCTGCCCGTTGATACTGATGATACTTCCGTACAGACGATTACAGAAAAGGTCGAGTCCCTATCACATTCCCTGGTACTGTTGCAGTTATTCAAGACACAGAATATGAGGACACAGGTATTTTAAACCATAAATACAGAACATACGAAGACGCGGAAGATGAAGATTTTTATTATTTTGTTACAAGAATCATGTCGGCAATCAATCCGACAAATTCCAATTTCAAACAACGGAAGGAGAGGCACTTGCTGAGTGATATATTTACTATAACAGATGAAGCATTTGCATTGGTACTGATCTACAATGAGCATCATGTATGGGTGAACCAGCAGCGGCGAAAGGGTGATGCCACGATTCCGCGACAAAAAAAAATTCTGCGATTCAGACAGTGGAAGCAGAAATGGATGGATGGAGGAAGCACAAGAGTTGTTCAGTGACTTGTGCGACAAAATTGGCGAGATGCGAAGACACCCAGAAACAGGAAGGAAATTGGAAGAAATGATGAGGGACAGATTTAGGAACAAAAGTTCAACAGATTACACCAAGGAAAATAAGCATGGCGATGCAAATATTACTAGTAGCAGCTCCACTAATTGTAGTGGACCAAAAAAGAAAAAGAAAAGAAACGTCTATATTGATCCGGCAATAACAGCATCGATGAATGAAAGTTTATCTATTGGTGAACTAATGTAGAAAATAACAGTACATACATAATACAAAACTACTACTAATCTTGAACTTAATTTTGAGAATATTAGAAATTATGGAGGATTCGTAATACGTTGCAATAGGAATAAATAAAGCATAATAGAATCTACATTTTAAAAAGGGAATATTGTAGTCGAGAAATATAATTCACAACTAGGGGAGCACTATCGAATTGTTATTTGGGAGATTAATATTTTCAAATTAATACTGAGTAAAGATTTCTTTTTTATTCTTGAAAAGAAGTAAGTGTTGTTCGTACGGAATAATAATTGGGTTCTGCTAGAGACTGAAATAAATTATTTTTATTTGAGAGTAGAGTAATGTGCATCACGCGCACAGAAATAGTGCTGAGTTTACATATACCCTTATACGATCGTCGCGAATTTCAGGGTGTCCAGAAATATTGCCGTGTTAAAATCACGCACAAAATTTGTGCGCGAGAAGTAAATTTGAACCCTGCAAAACAGTTCTCGGACGTAGGACTCAACCATGATGTCGTCACCAGCTACCAACAAGGCCTCCGCAGGCTCAAGATCCAGCAGATGCCCCTCCGAAGAGCAATTGCAGATGAGGTGGGAGAATTCCTCACCCCTGCCATTGTAGTCTACTACTTCCAAATCCGAGTCAGGGGGTGGCTTGAGGAGCAGTGGGAAGCAGCCTCCATCCTTCCCTCCCCGGACTTTGGGGTGGACTTCCACACCTTCAGGATGAGCCAGAACCTCAACTGGCTCCCCAATGTCTCCAATGTGGCTGCCCTGAGACTACTGTGACGACCGGATCCCCCTCCATCCCCCCCCACCAAGGCGGCTACCAATGGGCCCAGCAACAGCAACAAGAACACCAACGTTCCCCCCAGCAGCACGGGCGTCCGCAACTCGACAACCACAACACAGACGCGACTCACCAATCCACACCGGGACTCCCGCCTCCAAGACAGCAATCATCCCATTGTCAAGAAACTGGAGTCAGCAAAAATGAGGGAAGCCATCCAAGCTATGCAAGACAAAGGGAAAGGCCCCCTCTCCAGACCAGATGGCCAAGAGAGATGCCACTCGTGGCACATCAAGGGTGCCTGCTTCAGCAGCTGCAAGCACATATATGACCACGTGGCCATCACTCCCACCGAGCAAGATCTACTCTGGCAATGGTGCCAAGAGGCATATGCCTGACCGGTTGGCACGCGCCCTCACTTGGGCGCGGAGCCCTCCCCACCCCACATTGGCCTTGGGGGGATCATACTAAGTAACAATCCATCATCTAATCACAAATCTAATCCTCACTTACGAATCACACATGAATTAGGTAAGCACAAATGGCGCGCGCGCGCTTGTACCCACCTCGACTTGTATGTGCCTTCCCAAAATTCTACAGGTTCTACAGATTCCACGGAAGCGCCCACCATCCCACCAAGTCCTTCATCCACCTACACATTGCCTGGGTCCGATCTCTTAGTCACTGCAAACCTATTGCCCTTGCCTAGGCCCGAGCTCCTAGTCAATGCCAACCCATTGCCTATGCCCAAGCTCCTAGTCACCCCCACTGCTATGCCTATGCCCGAGCTCCTAGTCACTGCACAACCCTTGCCCGCGTCATTCCGGTCTGAGCCCCCATTCAATCCTGGGTCCACGCCCCTCGCCCATCCACCACTATCTACCCCGCCCCCATTGCCGACTGGGTCCGCGCCCCTTGTCACTACATCCCCCTACCCCGTCGACAGGCTAGACTTGCATATCAACCGGGCTATCACTGTCTACAACAACAGCACTAGCTGGGGTGACTTCATCCGGACCATCCGTGGACAAGGTGATATCCACCCACATGTGGGTACTCTCCCCCATCCAGCCAGTGGCATCCTAGACCAATTTGGGAAGGGCGGCACCCCAGCATCCATGTCTGGACCCCCTTGGGACCCGGCCAGGATTGCGACAGCCATCAGCAGAGGGCCACACCAATCCTCCCACCTGGGCATTGACTTCCTTCGCGAGGAGTATGCCGACATGATGGACAAACAACAATGGACTGTCCTCCCAGCCAGCCTCATCCAAGACCTTCCAAACCTCCGGCTGAGTCCACTGGGGCTAGTCCCCCAACAAGGCCGGCGCCCCCGAATGATCTCAGATTACACCTACTCTGAGGTTAACCAAGACACCATCACTCTAGCCCCAGTAGAAGCCATGCAATTTGGCCACACACTTCCCCGGCTCCTCACCAAGCTGCACCGCGCCAACGACCGGTTCGGTCCAGTGTACATGTCCAAAATAGACCTAGCTGATGGATTCTACCGGGTCCAGTTGAAACCAGAAGACACCATGAAGCTAGGAGTTCTGTTCCCTTCCAGGAAGGGCAAGCCACCCCTCATTGGCATCCCCCTCACCAACCCCATGGGGTGGAAATCCAGCCCACCGAACTTCTGTGCCTTTACAGAAACCATTGCAGACATGGCCAATGCCACCCTCTCCACAGGGCTGGCAGAGGCCAGGCTCACACCCCATCGACTGGATCTCCCCTCTGAAGCCACGCCTGCCGCGCCTCCAGCTCCACCTGATAAGCCTCCCGCACCAACAGCGCACACGCCTACCGCTACTGCCCCCCCTACGGTGCCTCACCTGCCCACTCCTCATAGTACCACTCCCAGCAAGAAGCCAGTTTGATACTGGGATGTCTATGTGGATGACTTCTGTGGCCTTGCGCAAGGCAACCAATGGACCCGCCGCGCCATCAAGCGAGTGCTCTTCTTCCAGTCTCTGGAAAAAGTCTTCCGGCCCCTGGATGCCTCTGACACCCCCTTCAGACAGGAACCAGCGTCCCTCAAGAAAATGCGCCAAGGGGATGCCACCTGGACCACCAAGAAAGTTATCCTGGGCTGGCTCATTGATTCCATCAACAAAACCATCAGCCTTCCTCCCCATCGAGTGGCCCGGCTACAGGAGATTCTGCATTCCATCGCCCCCACCCAACGCCATGTTCCTATCAAACAATGGCACCAAGTCCTTGGGGAACTTCAGTCGATGGCCCTTGCCATCCCTGGCGCCATTGGCCTCTTCTCCATCCTCCAAGAAGCCTTCCGACACCAGGAACCGGGCAGGCAGCGCCTCCGGCTCACCAAGCGGGTCCATAGCTTCCTCCGAGACTTTCAGTGGCTTGCCAAGGATCTCTCCAACCGGCCTACTTCCCTTGCCGAACTAGTCTCCGACACTTTCCCAGCCACCCTCGGCGCTTGTGATGCCTCTGGTTGGGGCATAGGGGGCATCCATTTTGTCCCCCTTCCAACTGGCGCGGTGCAGCCCATCATGTGGAGGCATGCATTCCCCAAGTGGGTCTCCACTCAACTAGTCACCTTTGACAACCCCAGTGGCACCATCACCAACAGTGACCTCGAGCTGGCTGGCTCCATTGCCCATAATGATGTCCTTGCTCAAGCCGCCTGTGTCACATCCAGGACCACCCACAACTGCTATGACAACAGAGCAGCTGTCTACTGGCAAAGGAAAGGCGCCACGACTACTACTGGGCCTGCCGCTTACCTCCTGCGAATTCAGTCCCTACACCAGCGGCTCCATCAATATGTACCCCTTAGGGATTACATCCCGGGCCCCAGCCAATCACCTGGCTGACCTCTTCTCTCGCTCTGACCTCTCTGACACTGCCCTTCTCAATCATTTCAACACCACCTACCCCCAGGACTTGCCCTGGATCTTATGTCCCCTGAAGCCTCCCATGCATTCTGCTCTGACCTTAGCTCTATCCAGAAGACCATGCGCGCTTCAGTCACTGAACTCTATGCCAAGCGCAAGGATGCCCATTGGGACCAATGGGTTCACTTCTGTTTGTCTCAAGGTTTTGACCCGCGCCTCCAGTCCATTCAGGATCCAATCCCCATCCTCCAAGTCTTTGCCAAATGCCTCCACGATGGCCACCTCTCTCGTAGCCACAAGCCCATCCGATCTCGCACAGTATCGGACACCCTCAGGTCAGTGGGCCAGACACTCGCCCGCTTGGGGTCCAAAGACCCTCAAACCGACTCTACCAGCAGTCGGTGACTTCCGGCTAACTGCCCAGTTCAAGGGCTATGCAAAACTGGACCCAGCCCCTTGCAGGGTTAAACCAGTCCCCATCACCCTTGTCATGCATGCCCTGCGCTTTGCATACCATGACTCCCCTTCCCCTACCAGACAGGCCATTGCCAACATGATCTGCATAGCCTTCTTTTTCTGTCTGCGCCCTGGTGAGTACACTGGTACTACCAGGGACGACCAAGCCTTCCACCTAAAGGAAGTCTGCTTCTACCTTGGCTCCAAATTTGTCCACCATGATGGCCCTGAACATGAGCTCCTTGCTGCTACCTCTGTCACCCTGACATTCACCACACAGAAGAATGGGGACAAAGGTGAGGTAGTTGCTCATGCCAGGAGTGGTGACTGCCTCTGCTGCCTTGTAGCAGCATGCGCGCGCCAAGTGCTCCACCTCAAGGGCTGCTGCACGATCACCCACCCCTTCAGCCCAGACCTCAAGCTTGCCAGTTACTTTGACAATGGGGTTCTCACCCTCGTTCGCGCAGCAACTGTCACATCCTCCATGAGAGTCTATGCCCAGACCCTCTACCATACCACAGGCATCTCCCCTGCAGCAATCTCTGCTCGCTCCCTTTGAGCGGGGGGGGCTATGGCCCTCCTACAGGGCAAATGTGATTCTAATGTCATCAGGCTTCTTGCCCGATGGCACAGTGACTGCATGATGAGGTATTTGCACCAGCAGTCCCTCCCCATCTTCCAGAATCTTGCCTCTGTAATGTTCAACAATGGAACATACTCCTTCCTGCCAGAAGAGTGGGTGCCGGCTGCCGCCCCCACTCCCCCTGGCAGCTCTCTCTGATTCCTCTTGGGGAATCTCCCACCCTCGCAGTCTGGCCTCCGGTCCCTTCCAGGCCCAGTCTCCATCCAGCTCCCACCCTGTGGCTTGTGGCCCAATGGCAGAAAAGGCTTAACAGCCAAAGGCTTAACTGCTCAAGCTGTTAAGCCAGGCTGTGCGCCGGTGTGTGTGGGCACAGCAAACTAAGGGACCAGACTACAGCCTGCAAAACAACCAACAGGCTGGAGTTCCCGGCTCCCCCTCTAGCATTGCTTAACCCACCATCACACCCATGAACTACAAGCATTGCACATACAGTACTACAAGTAGGCTGGCTACTGAGGCTATCACGAATGTAGTGAGTGATAGCATTCTACGACAGTAGCTTTCTACACCATTTTCATACTAGATAATTTCTGGTAACGAATTTGTGTAGGAATCTACAGCAGTAACTTTCTACACTTTTTTGTACTAGATAAATTCTGGTGAGGAATTTGCGTAGGAATCTACAGAAGTAGCATTCTACACAATTTTTGCACTAGATAATTTCTGGTAACAAATTTTCATAGAAACCTATGGCAGGAGCTTTCTACACAATTTTCATACTAGATAATTTCTGGCAACAAATTTGCGTAGAAATCTACGGCAGTATCCAAATGGCATGAAAGAGACTATTTTAGGTGTAAATCCAGGGCACAAACTGACTTAGTGGGTAATGACTTCCAAACCATCCAGTCCAAGCCATGAATATCTCTCTCATGACTCATCAAATGCACATAAGGAACAACTTTGCCCCACAGAATGCTGGAAATGTGGTGGTTTGTCTCTCCAAATTGCAAACATGAGGGTATTTTTGGTGCAATTCCAGGGCACAAACTAACTTATTTGGTAATGACTCACAAAGTATCCGGTCCAAGCCATGAATACATTTATCATGACTCATCAAATGAATATTGGGAACAACTTTTCCGCGCAGAATGCCGGAAATGTTGTGGTTTGACTCTCCAAATGGCAAACATGAGGGTATTTTTGGTGAAATTCCAGGGCACAAACTGACTTATTGGGTAATGACTCACAAAGTATCATGGTGCGGGAGGGGTGGCTTGCACAGGCACGTGATCTACGTATGAAAAAAAAGGGCGCGCCCAAGCCAGACAGCACACAGAAGAAGTTAGGGCGAACATTATAGTACAGAACCCACGGATAACAGTATACACACAAAACAACGTACACATACACGAAACACCGCCGTACACACCCACACGAAACATGAAACACAAAACACCATACAAAACACACACACACACACACACACACACGAAACACAAAACACTGTAGTTTACACACACAAGAAACCCCAAAAAAATCATAGTACAACACACACAAAACCACACAAAAAGAAACACATTATTCTTGTTTGGCACCGTATTTACAAAAAAATTAAAAAAATGAATGTTGTCGGAAAGACACGACGAAGCAAAAAATCAGAGGGGAAAACCCTTTGAAACAACAAAACCATCCAGCCCGGTGATCATCAAAATACAGGGGACAACAACGGTAAAAAAAGAAGAGTGAAAACAAACACGGCAATTACTAACAAAGTGTGTGACAGTAATACCACAACTATTAGCGCAGCCAAGGGCAACGGTAAAAAAATGGTACCGACAACACTACTACTACTACTCTACAAACATGGAAGAACACAACACCATCAACCAGAGTAACAAAGCAGCACTGAGCATTACCAAAACACCCACCACTACAGTACTGAACCAACAGAAAGAAGGGACAAAAACCAATGTGGTAGAGAAAACATCAAACAGAGAGTGCGGCAATATGGAGGAGGCCGTGAGCCGTGTCATGAAACAAATCCCATATGACATATTGGCACGGGAAGTGGCCAAACACTTGCAACAACAGCAGAGGGAGCAACATATGGGTGTGGGAAAGCTAGTATTGGTACATCAACATACAAAGGCAACGTTGCAGGGAGATGGGAGTTGCAATGCCGACGATACACCAGATCAAGTAAGTACAATTACCGGCGAATGATATGGGCATGTAAGAGATAACGATCTTCTTAAGGCTTTGAGTGATACGGATAAAACAGTGGATAGGCAGCTAAGGGAATACATAAAAACAGATTGGTACCATAACCATATTGGCACAGGGAGTGGCCAAACACTTACGACAACTGCAGAGGGAACAACATATAGGGGTGGGAAAGGTAGTAATGGTACATAAACAAACAGAGGCAAACAGGCAGGGAGATGGGAGTTACAATGCCGGCAACACAAGAGAACAAGCAGTAAGTACAATTACAGACAAATATGGGCATATAACAGACAACGATATGCTTAAGGCTTTGAGTGATATGACTGAAACACTGGACAAGCAGCTAAAAGATTACATAAAAAAGATTGGTACCATAACATGAAGTTCCCAATCAATGACGAGGTAACGGCACATGTAACAGAAATGGTAGTTA
The DNA here is from genome assembly GCA_037355745.1 of Pseudo-nitzschia multiseries. Lineage (NCBI taxonomy): Eukaryota > Bacillariophyta > Bacillariophyceae > Bacillariales > Bacillariaceae > Pseudo-nitzschia > Pseudo-nitzschia multiseries. The sequence continues at coordinate 5,863,682 of CM074789.1, forward strand.
AACAACAACAGGTTGTTTGAGGTCGATTGAACGAGGCTCTCGATCGTACTAGTCATCTTGCTTCTACAGGAATCTGATCGTACGAGTGAATGAATGAGACGCAAATGAATGAATGAGACACGAGTGAATGAATGAGTGATTCCCACCTAAGGAAAGTGAATAGAATCGAAAGTTAATAAAAAGTATTCAGGAAGTGAATAGAATGAATATTTTTTTATCACCCCCAACAGGACGAATACTTTTATTATCTGCCAAATTTGGAATATGGAATCCCTAAAGAAGAAACAGTAACTGTCTGTTTAATCACTACCCGCGCCACCTACCGGCCTATTTTGGCAAGCAAGCCTGTTAAGTATTCGAGACTGGCCGGCAGTTGAAATTTTCAGAATTTTCTATGTACCAAATTGATTGGCTTTGCTGGTAAAATTACTAGTAGTAGCTATCCTCGCTAACTCACTCACATTGCTCTCCAGCAAGAAGAAGAAACCACACTCTTTTGCGAAACACTCTTTCTTTCGCGAAACACTCTACTAGTACAATCGCCAATCGACAATCACCATGGCCCTGGAGTTACTAGAATACTATGAGGATAACTACTTAACCCCCGATTACAACAATCCACTGCTTGGTGACGAAGATAAGAGAAGAAGGGATCGTAGAACTCCTCGGATTGCAATCAAGAGATACAGTCAATCTGCTTTCATGTATTTGTACCAATCAGGCAATGATCAAGCCCTTCTCAATTGCTGTGGCGTCGATCATGTAGTATTCAGGGAGCTCTTAGATCTATTTGAGCCACTCTACAATTCGTACACTGTTGATAAGAACACTGGAGTTATTAGACAGAAGACGCGATCGCCCAGCAAGCGGTCGGCCAATCGATTCGATGCAACTGGATGCCTTGCTCTTGTCCTATTCTGGTTTCGAACCAGAGGATCAGCAGCAAGAGCAGTTGCTCTAGCGTTTGGACTAACAGCTTCTCCTATGTACAGATGGCTGAAATTTGGACGAAAGCTCCTTCTTTTTGCACTACAAGATCATCCTGCTGCCAAGGTTTGCTTGCCAAACAAAGAAGAGACTCAACAATACATTGATGCTATTGCTGCAAAGTATCCAGTGTTAGCACCTCACAGAGTGTGGGGTGCCTGTGATGGCCTGAAACTCCATATCCAACAGTCTGGTAACTGGATGAAGCAAAACCAATACTACAATGGTTGGACTTGTGGGACATACGTCAACAGTGTTTTCATCTTTGCTCCCGACGGCAGGATCCGTGCCTGCATCTTGAATGCTCCAGGTTGTTGGCATGATAGTACTCAAGCCGACTATGGCCTCTATGAAAAGATGGAGCTCATGTATGATAAGTACTTAGCAAAGCTTATTGTCGATTCAGCTTTCAAATTGTCTAGAAAGCCATTCCTCATTCGGAGTAGCCAGGGTGATCCTTTCAATGCAGCAGCTCTTATAGTCAATCGCGCTGCTACCAGCGTCCGACAGCTTTCTGAATGGGGAATGCGACAGATCCAAGGGGGTTTCCCCCGGATGAAGGACAGCATTCTCTTGGAAGAAACAGGAGACAGGAAGATTATTCTGAAGCTCCTTGTTTGTCTCTACAACTTCCAGACAGCTAAAATTGGAATCAACACCATACTCAACACGTACATGAGTCGAACTGAAGGTTTCTTCTCGTATGAATTGGTACCAACAGAAACCGCAGATGATGTATTCGATTGGATCGATTAGTAGCAGATTCGATCGATCATCGATTAGTAGCAAATTAGATAAATTTACTTAGAGAAGTCAAGTCGTATCACGTCCGATCGATTACTCATATTTTTGCTCCGGCGCACCTCTAGTGGTTTTGGATTGATCGATTGATTGATCGATTACTCGTATTTAGAGCAGTCGACAACACGTTCGAATAATTTTGCTCCAGCGCACCTCTAGTGGTTTTGAATCCCTCTTTTAAGGTGTTGCAATAGAGTTTTTGTATTCTCTTTGTAGCCTAAGTTTCTGTCTGGAGCAATGTTGATATTGTTGTTGAGTTTCTTAACTAATAATCGGTTCTTTTATTTTAACTAACTAACTAACTAACTACTAATCTAATCGATCGATTTGCTGAACTACTAATCTAATCGATCGATTCGCTAATCGATCATTCAAAATCACTTTCGTCACTGCTGCTGCTGCTGTCCTCATCAGGACAGTCATCAGCAAGCGAGAGTCGAAGATCTTTAAGTTTTCTTTTGAGGGACTTCCCCTCAGCAGTAGAAGGACCAGTACCAAGTTGAGCAATGAGCGCCGACATCATTACCTTCCTCTCTTCATCGGCCTTGTCCTGTCGCCTTTGCTGGAGTTGCAATGCCCGCTGGTGAAGCTTTCGGTCCTCTTCATGCCGCTTTCGATCCTCTTCCTGTTGACGTTGCTGGAGCTTCAGAGCCTGCTGGTGAAGCTTCCGATCCTCTCGTCCCTCTTTCAATGCTGCAGCAATCACACCCATCAAGTGAGTGTCCTTCTCTACTTTGCGATTGTAAGCTCTCTTCTTGTTACTACTAGTGGTAACACCACCACTAATGGTACTGGTGGAAGTCGTGAGCTCCGTTGCTTCATCGATTTGTGTTGGTTGAGTTGGTTGACCAAGTAGAAGTGGGGGACGGCGGTTGTCCAGACGGCGGTTGTCCTCCATTCCTCTAGTTGTTCCTTGAGTTGATTGAGTTGTTCCTTAAGTTGTTCCTTGAGTCAGCTGAGTTGGTTGAGTTGGTTGAGTTGGTTGACATAGTGGAAGTGGTGGAGGATCGGACAGCTCCTCGTCGTCATCATCAGCAGGGACAGGGACAAACTCCCCTGTTTCAAGATCGAACCTTTCTTCTCCGTTCAGAATGGAGGCTCTATCACCAATCAGATACTTGATTTCCTTGGCTTGTTTAACATCCCATGACTTAATTGGATCTCCAGTTGGCATCTTCTTCCGGTACAACCGAATGTACTTGTTCCTGATTGAATCAGTGTCCCTACCAGGATATTTTTCAGCGTGTCGGCTTGCAACGGCATCCCACTCTTCTGGTCCAATTGGTAGGATACTTCTAAGGCATCGGAACAAGTTCTCCAACTCAGGCTTTGTGTAGTTGCCAATGCCGGCTTTCCTTCCACCGCTCCCAGACGACAATGCGGCAGTTGGTGCCATGTTGTTGATTGTTGCTGGTGCCATGTTGATTGTTATGATGTAAGGTATTTGAGGTATTTCTTTTTGTGAGGGGTATGCGGCGGATCGAATCGATTCATCGTCTTCATCATCTTCCAACGAATCGTCTAATAAACTAGCAAGAGCAACGATAGCGATTGTAGTGAGGGGGTAGAAGGACATTGCCTGAGTCAGCTCAAAAGAAAAGAACTTCTTGTTGTCGTGTTGTTCTTGTGTTCTTCCTTGTCGTGTTGTCGTGTTGTTCTTGTGTTCTTGTTGCTTGTTGTCGTGTTGTGGCGCAATCCGTGCCGCGATCCTTGAAGTTGAATTTCTGCTGCTGATTTCGTGCTGGAGAGACAAGTGTTAGTGTTGTTGCTTGTTTGCTTTCTTTCCGGACTTTCTTTTCCTTCATTTTTTGTTCGAAATTTTTGGGCTCGGCAAAATTAGCGATGATCACCGAAAATAGCATGCAAGCATGCCCAGCAAAAGAGGTGCAAGAGGTGCACACGATTCATTCAGACTGAAATGTTTGATTTTCAGACTGAAATGTTTGATTTTAAGATTCCGTTGAAATCTATTCGGTGTTAGTTAAGTGAATAAAAACTGTCAGTCGAGAGCCCCTCGACTGACAAATTTTATTAAGAAGTGCATACATCTATATAGAAAACACATACTCCGTACTTTTTATGTGTTTTTTTATTAATTATGTGTGTTTTCCTTAGGTGGGAATCACTCAATGAGACGCGAATGAACGAGACGCGCGGTCGATCGTACGAGTCATCTTGTTTCTACAGGAATCAAGCTGAATGGAATCCAGGAATGGAAGTGGGAATGAGATTTTACCACTTACCGGTTCCGATTCTCCTCCTTACTAAAAATAGGCCCTTATGTACTAGAATCTACAGGGCACAAGGTAAAAGCCTACAGCCCCTGGTAATAAAGGTACAGGGCATGTGAGAATGGCGCCGGAGTATTAGCGGGCCGGTGCGAATTAGTGATTTAGTGTGTGCATTGGAGTATTAACAGATCGATGCACCAATTTTAGTGATCTTAGGAAAGAGTGGATTCGTCCGCTCACAATCTCAGTAACAGGATAATTCAATGTAATAAACAAACAAACAAGAATTCAAATAGCCAAAACGCCAATCTTCTCCTGCATCGTTCAGGGCCCTTCAAACATACTTTGAAGTATTACGGAGCGCTCTGGAATACTGGTACCAGTGAGGAGTTGGCATCAAAGCTACATATCGAACATCGATGACGATGACGACGATAACAAGAAATTGAGACAATAGAAGAAGAAGAGCTCCATGAAACGAACCCCAAGAAATACAAGAACAAAAAAAACAAAAAGTCTACCAAAATCGTGTAGGAAGCAGGATCGGGTGCCACGGAATATTCCACTGGCGTCATTCTGTAACTTTTATAAGAAGAGAGTAGGGACAGTACTGACTACATTGAGGCACAACTCACAAACATTGGCAAGAAAAAACTGGATAGGTAAATACAGGTTGGGGAATTGGGTGTTTAAATTAGGAATTTTGGAATCTATTTTTTGTCCGGCGCCACTAACATGCCACCCGTTGATACTGATGATACATCAATACAGCCGATAACAGCAAAAGTCGAGTCCCTATCACCTTCCCTGGTACTGTTGCAGTTATTGAAGAAACAGAAAAAGAGGATACAGGTATTTTAAACCCTCAATACAGGAAATACAGCGACGCTGAAAATGAAGATTTTTATTATTTTGTTACAAGAATCATGTCGGCAATCAATCTGACAAAATCCAATTTCAAACAACGGAAGGAGAGGAACTTGCTGAGTGATAAATTTTCTGTAGCGGATGAAGCATTTGTGTTGATAGTAATCTACAATGAGCATCATGTATGGGTGAACCAGCAGCAAAAGGGTGATGCCACGATTGGGAGACAGAATTTTTTTTGCGATCCGGAAAGCGGAAGCAGAAATGGATGGATGGAGGAAGGACAAGAGTTGTTCAGTGATTTGTGCAACAAAGTTATCAAGCTGCGCAATCAGCCAGATACAGGAAGGGAACTGGAGGAAATGACAAGGGACAGATTTAGGAAAGAAAGTCCGACACAATACAACAATAAGCATGGCGATGCAAATAATACTAGCGGTAGCTCCAGTACTTGTAGTGGACCAAAAAAGAAAAAGAAAAGGAAGGTCTATATTGATCTGGCAATAACAGCATCGATGAATGCCAATTTATCTGTTGGTGAATTAATGTACAAAATAACAGTACACACATAATACAAAACTACTACTAATTATGAACTTAATATTGAGAATATTAGAAATAATGGAGGATTCATAATACGTTGCAATAGGAATAAATCAAGCATAATAGAATTTACATTCAAAAAAGGGGATACCGTAGTCCAGAAAAAGAATTCACACTTAGGAGAGCAGAATCGAATTGTTATTTCGTAGCTTTATATTTTGGAATTAATACTGAGTCAAGGTTTCTTTTTTATTGGTGAATAGAAGAAATTGCTGTTGGTATGGAATAATAATTGGGTTCTGCTAGAGAATGAAATATATTATTTTTAATCATGATAAGAGTAACATGCATCACGCGCACAGAAATAGTGCTGAGTTAATTCATAGCCCGCCACTTGGTCGCGTTGTACTCGCAAATTTCAGGGTGTCGAGAAATATTGCCGTGTTAAAATCACGCACAAAATTTGTGAGCGATAAGTTAATTTGAACCCCGCGAAACAGTTCTCGGACGAAGCTCGTATTCCAGCTAATGTGTTCGCACAAAATTCCTTCCAATCGACAACCATGGCACATGGGATTGCTCCTTTTGGCTTACTTCCATGGATTATGCTCATCAGGAATGTCTTGCTTGATGTACCTCCTTCTCACCATCAGCCTTATTCCATGCCTTCCCTTCGGAATGTGCACCAAACACCACGCCCCTTGTTGCTGCTACCCCTCGTGTACCTCATCCTAACGACCATGACTATCTCTCTTTGAAACTCTTCTTTTGCTGGGTTTCCACCAACCGCATCAAGGCGTCATTTGCAAATTCAACGCAATATGGATCCTTAGCTGTAATCCCAGATGGGAATCTCTTCAAGCAATTCCAATCTCCGCAACCTGCAATGAGCGTTCGTCCTTTCAATGACAACGTCCTGTCCAATGTTGTATACTCAGACATTCCTGCAATCAATGGCGGTTCCAAAGTTGCTCAGATCTTCTTTGGTCACAATTCCCACATCATTCATGTCGGAAAAATGCGCACCACCGCAAATTTCCTGTCGTGTTTCCAGAACTATGTCCAGAAATGGGGAAGACCTCTCCAACTCTTGTGTGACCATGGATCCTACCAGTCAAGTAAGAGCATCCTTGACTACCTCAAGATGCTCTGGATTGGACTCTGGCAAAGCGAACCATACCACCAACACCAGAACCAATTCGAACAACGATACCAAACTTTCAAACGCATCGTCAACCGTGTAATGGACTGTACAAGTACACCACCACACCTATGGCTCTTGTGCATGGTATATATCACCAGACTCCTCAACGTTCTTTCAGGTCCCACTCTCTCTGATAAGCAACCAATATTCATCGCAACTGGTTCTATTGGCGACATTAGCGCCTTTACAAGCTTCTTTTGGTTTGAACCTATTTACTTCAAAACCAATGATTCACCTTTTGGTACAAAGTCAACTGAATGCCTTGGTCATTTAGTTGGCATTGCTGAACATGTCGGCAATGGCCTATGTTTCAAGATTTGGGACCCAGTCACCAACAAACTGCTCGATCGCTCTGGTGTTCGCTCCAATCTCATGTCCAAATCCCACAACAAACAAGCTGGCATGTTTACAGATGATGGTTTTGCCGCGTGACGCAAAGCAAAGGACTCCTTGACCAAAATGTATGCATCTGGTGACGCGTATATGCTTACAAAACATGGGGAGCATAAGCCGAATGGTATCCCTGATGGGAAGCCTAAACCTACCGGCATTCCAGTTGCTACTAATGAAGAAAAGAAGCCTACGGAACCTGTTGAGAAGTCTACGGCACCTGGTAATCAGAATATTATCAAGCCACCCGCCCAACCCTCTTCACCAAGCTTTCTCTACCAGAAGGTTGACAACAGCCCCAGCTGGTCCCCTTCTCCACTCCCTAACAACTATGGGGAGATTTTTGATGGTCCTTCTACAACACACATCTTCAGCAAGACACCTGACAGCGTTCTTCTTACTGAAGATGATTTCCATCCACTGGAGCTAGCCTACTTTGATGTGAGTGACGTCACGACCCCACACATCAACCCTGCTACTCCTACAGTAGACCCATCAGAGGTAGTTGTTACCGACGTAGAAGGGAACCCGCAATTCGATGACAATGGTCAACCGCTAACCATCCCGACTATCTTGATTGCCAATCTACAAGGTAGATCATTCCTTGTGACCAACCCAGACGGTACCCTCAGACGTCTAACCATTATTGATGTAGAAGACAGTCTTGAACGCAACAAAGATTTCATCAAATTCAAGTGCAAACATTCTGATGATGAACTCGAAGATATCATTGCGTACAACAATGTCATGAATTACATCCACTGTGATTTGACCCAAGAAGATGGCAAACTGTGGCCCTTTTGCAGAATCCTAGGACACCAAGGTCCATTGGATAACAAGCATCCCCAGTACAAAGGTTCCAAGTACAACCTTTGGATTGAATGGAAAAACATGGAACGGTCATATGAACCCTTAGCCAATATCGCGGTCGACGATTCAGTTACCGTAGCCAAATATGGCAGGGACACCAATATGCTTGACCTACCTGGTTGGAAACAACTCAAACGAATCACCAACCTTGCAAGAAGAACCAAGAAGCTCACTAGGCTAGTGCATCAAGCTCAATTTTGATCCTTCTGTACCACTCCGCAGTATTCAGTATGGTTTCAAGGTACCCTGTAATCACGAAGAAGCCATCCAATTTGATCGGGCCAATGGAAACCACAATGGGAAGAAGCCATTACTCTTGAAATGGAACAGCTCAAGAAATACGATACTTTCATCCACAAAGGAAAGTACAAGTCCGGCTCAATTCCCAACTGGATTCCAACAGATCAAGGTTCACATGATCTATGCTGTCAAACATGATGGTAGACACAAGGCTCATCTTGTTGCAAACGGCAACCTTACTGAAGCCCCCGTCCACAGTGTGTACGCTGGTGCCGTCTCACTACGTGGCCTACACATGTGCCTATTTCTAGCCAAACTAAACAGCCTGGAAGCATGGGGCACCGATATCAGAAATGCATATCTTGAAGCAGTAACATGTGAGAAAGTCTGTATCAAGGCCGGACCAGAATTTGGGCCACTAGAAGGCCATCTTTTGATCATCTACAAAGCCCTGTATGAACTCAGGTCATCCGGGAAGTGCTTTGGTGATCTACTTGTGGCATGCCTCATCAAACTTGGCTTCGAAGGGTCTCATGCTGAACCGGAGATCTTTCTCAAGCCTGGCATAAACAAACATGAACTCATATGCACATATGTTGATGACCTATGTCTCTGTATGGCCAACCTCAATTCGTTTCTGGAGATCCTACAATCCGAGCCTTACAACTTCAAGTTGAAAGGATCAGGACCCATGAACTTTCACTTAGGGTGCGGTTTCAAACGAGATGAACACGGTGTCCTTTGCATGAATCCTATCAAATTCATTGAAAAGATGGAAGCATTGTATGAACAAATGTTTGAATGCAAACCCAACACCAGGTTTCAATCACCCATTGCCAAGAACGATCATCCTGAACTGGATTCATTGGCATTTCTGGAAGACAATGGTACCCAGAAATTCCAAAGCATGATTGGTTCCCTTCAATGGATCATCACCATTGGATGATTTGATGTGCAAACGGCTGTGATGAAACTCTCAAGCTTTAGGGCCCAACCTAGACAAGGGCACCTTGACCAAGCTAAGCGTATATATGGGTCCATCTCTAAGTTCAGACACTTCAAGATCAGGTTTAGAGTGGAACCTCTGGATTTTATATTTGCTGAAAAGGATACTACCGATTGGTCCAACACTGTTTATGGGGAGCAAACCGAAGAGCTACCCAACAACGCTCCAGTACCTCTCGGGAAGGACAGTAGTGCTAACACACTTCTACGATGCAAACCTTATGCATGATATTCTAAGTGGAAAGGCTGTAACCGGCATCCTCCACTTTGCAAACAAGACTCCCATGATGTAGTTTTTGAAGCAACAAGCAACTGCGGAAACAGCCACATTCGGAGCTGAGTTTGTCGCAGGACGGACTTGCATTGAACAGATTGTTGATGTTCGGCATTCATTCCAATACTTCAGAACTCCTGTACATGATATCTCCTGTTCATGGAGAGACAATGAGAAGATGATCCAGACTGCGACCTTCCCATATGCAAGATTGTACAAACGTCACCATATACTGTCGTACCACTATGTACGAAAGTATGATTGCAAAAGGTTTCGTTCGAATACTGCACATCCCTGGAAAGGATAATTGTGCAGACACCCTCACTAAGCATTGGGGACACTCCGTTGTGTATCCACTGCTCAAGCCCATCTTCCACTTCTGTGGAAATACTGGAGACCTCCTACAGGATGATGGAAACATCATTTAGACGTGACGGTCTTTCACAAGGAAACATGGGGAGTATTAAATTCCTTTCGTGTCCAGTAATACCAATGCCATACGGCAACAGTTTGTTTTATTCGAAAGAGTCAATGAGTTTGAGTAAGTCAAGAGATTGATTCCCACGGCATATCGATTCCCACGGCATACCAATCCCCATCGCGTATCGATGGTGAGCAATCCCTGTTTTCTAGTATTGTCCCAATTCTATGGTGATCAATCTTTGATTTCAATAAAATATCACACAACCTACAGTGAGCAATCCCTGACTTCATTGATAAAGGTCTCATGGAATCTTCCTAGATTCACAGGAGAAGAAACCGTTGTCAGAAGCTTCTCACACAATATATATATATATATATATATATGATCAATACATGTACGGAATTAATCAGCAAGTAATTCCATCACAACGCATTAGCGGTTGCAATGTCTTTCACCACAATAAAAGAGATACTCCGTATCTTGCATTTTGGCAAGATTTCACTTTATCTCATACTATTAACATTCAACTGATTATATCTCCAAAATTCCACACTAGTTGCTATCAACTACTTGTAATCTACATTACCTAAGATCTATCTTACTGTGCCAACAAAGTTGGTAGTAAGAAGAGATCTGGTGTTTCCATAGTCTTCGCCTCGTAGTACGATTTTCCGTTGCCAAAAGTATCCAAACACATTAGTCACACGTAGAGTACAATTGTTTGTCTACTAACACACTAACGCAGCATTGCTATTCTTTAGAAGCCTTTGAACCAGACTCTGAACAGACCGGATTCAGAGGGAAAATAATAGATAGTCGTGAGTGATTGCGCATGCAACTAGTAATAAGTTGCATCATTACCCACAGGTCAACCAGTGCTCAACAAAGGCGTCCCTTTGAAGAGCCAGACTCAAGGAAGGTGTCCCTTTGAGAGTGTTGTACATATAGTAGACCGGAATCACTATGGTGACTGTCAAAAGAAGATGATTGCCATTTAGTTTCCAGAGTAGATCTAAGAAATGTAAATTGTGATGAAGAGCAAAGTTATGAGGAAGGCTAGCTTGTTGCTTTGAATGGCTGCAGAAAGAATTGTGTGTCGTACATTATAGTGTTATTGCTACGTCAAGGAGTTGTTTTTTTAATACAGACCCAACAGATTCATTCCCACGTTTGTCTCTCTTAAACCAGTGCCCAACATATTGTAGATGATATCGTGGATGATATCGTGGATGATATCGTGGATGATATCGTGGACGATATCATTGACGATATCGTGGACGATATCGTGGACAATATCGTGGACAATATCGTGGAGGAATTATCATTCCCATGTACTTAATGGAAATGATGAGACATCTAACACATTCGTCCATTGGTATCTTTGTTCTCAACACAATTTTGTTCTAATTAACTGTCATACCCGTTGATGAAACTCTCATGCACATGGTCAAATTGTTGACATAGGTGAGCGTGTAAGGAAATTTGGCAAGTGATGCTAATGCACACTAATTTGCAATTAGAAATTTAAAATCAAGACATTTTTTGTGATTTGTCCATGAATATTGTTCCTGTTATGGATGAGATGAATGATGAAAGAAACAGAAGTGACTTATCTTTGATAGTTTGTGTGTCACCACCTAATGAGTGCATTTTGGTCCTAGACTTGGAGGAAAAATAGGGTGTGGATGTCACATCATTTTGTAGATTATTCTACGTACATCAGTACATTGTTATCATACAAATTATTAGTATTGAAATAAGTAGTGAATGTAGTAGTGAAAAAAAGGTGTGGCAAGGCTGACACTTCTTTTTGGTTGGCCTGCGCTCACTGGCCCGTTTCCACCAAGAGAAATCTAATGCAAATTGCCTAATTCATACAATTGCTGCAAAAACAAGGCATGATAAAAAATCACAAAATTGCCAAAAACACCAATGATTGGAAAAATCTCAATTCAAGATGCCAAAACAAAAATGGTCAAAGCTCCCCAAGCCAAAAGTAACACCTTTACAAGAAAATAAAATAGAAGCTCTGGCAAACGCAGCCAGGGACTGGAGACACTAAAGATACTACTAAACATACAAGCATTACCACCATGACCACCATGAAGACCACAATGGCTGCAACAAGACAAGAAAGCCCCACAGCTGCAGAAAGAGAGACACCACCAAAAAGAAAAGCAGAAAACATCACCGTCATGGACAGTGACAGTGACAGTGACAGTGATTTAAGTTCAGTTGGTGGGGTGCATGTTGGGAGCTCCAACAAGAATACAGATAGTAATGTAAATATCCACGGGACAAGAGAAAAAATACTACGGGCGGCGGACAACAGAAAAAGTCCGACGTGACCCTCTTAGTGCAAAAGCTAGCAGAGGGTTTGACTGAGAAACAAGAACTACTAGAGAAGATACTGACAATGGGAAGGGATACTAAGAAGGGAGAGAATTCTAAAGAGGATGCTGCAAAAGCAACCAACACGGTTCCACTGAAAACAGTGCGAAGCGGCGATAGCAGTGGAGAAAGTGAGTACATTGAGTTATGGTGATATACATTTGTCAATGGATGATATGATCGTGATGAGCACACATAGAAAGAATGTTGAGAAACAAGTGAGAGACTATGTCAAGGATAAATGGTATGGTGGCATGAAATTTCTGCTATCAAAAGAACTGTCCGAAAGAGTGATGGTACAAGGCACCGATGCAGGTCACATCTCCATTACAGAAGATATCCCTGTTCAGGCATTCTGTCAATATTTTGATAATGCGGTACCTAAAGCCCTGGCAAATTGAGGCATAATAATCAAACATTGGCAAGAAAAAATTGGTTAGGTGAGTGTCAGTGTAATGATTGAATCGGACGGAGATTCTTGTACTGTTGACATACTTCCGTATGTGCCTACGTCCAACTTACTACTAACCCCACCATACTGTGATATCATACTGCCATTTGTCATCACTGCAGCTGATAGTAATAAGGCAAAAATGCCAGCATCATTCCCTGGTACTGTATCTCTGGATCCCGACTTGGTTGAAATTACAGGAAATGAGTACAGGCACTATGGAAATGCAGATAATGAAGAGTTTTATTATTTTGTGACAAGAATCCTGTCTGCTGCCAATCCAGTGTGGACAAACTTTAAGCAGAGGAAGAAAACAGAGCTGATAAGTGACATCTTTCTGTTACTGATGAGGCGTTTGCCCTAATGATCATTGACAATGAGTTCAGCAATTGGGAAAAACAGAAGAAAAGGAAACTTGATGGAACCAACGCGACTCCAACAAAGAAAAAATACATGAGAAAGAAGTATTGTGATTCAAAGAGTGGAAGTGCAGATGGATGAGACAAAAAAGGACAGAAAGTGTTCTGCAAGAAGGTAAAAACATTAAGAGAAGACCCCGAAAAGGGTGAAAAATTGGAGGAAATGATGCTTGACAGATTCAAGTCAGGAAAAACGCTACTGTTTCAAAAGATGATGGTGGCACTGTTGCCAGAAGTCTTGCTGATGATGAAATTGATCATGACAACTATATTGATCCTATATTGCTGCAATTGCTTAGTGGTATGAAGAAGTTTTAGGCATTTGTTTTTGGCATCATTACTGTTGATTGTGTCAGTCCATTTACTGCTTCAACGTGGGTCCATTCACACCTTCGACGCAGGTAAATCTTCTGGGAGAGGTGATTAGGGTAAAAGGTACATATTATACATACATTGCATACCGTTGCAAATTGTAGTTTTTTAAAACAAAATGATTAAAATGTACTGAAAGGAGTACCTATCATACATATATTGCATATAATAGTAATAAAAAATTCTTCACCCACAGAATTCAACTGTAGTGGTAGGTGGTCAAAAGCCCTAGTGTTAAATTTTAAGGGTGGTTTGTCACGAGCCTAAGTGTTAAATTATAAGGGTAGTGTGTCACAAGCAATGGAGATAATTTTAAGGATGGTGTACGGCGAGCACTAGTGTTAATTTTTAAGGGGTAGTGTGTAACAATGAATAGAATTAAATTTTAAGGGTAGTGTGCCGCGGGCTCTCGTGTTAAATTTTACTGGTGGTGAGTCATGCCCTAATGTATTTAATTGTAGTGGGTGGGTGTCGCGAACTTAATTATTTAATTGTATGGGTAAGTTTTATTAAAAGTTAATAAGAGTTATTCATGACCCACAAAAACAAAAACTCAAAAACATCGCAACCCAGGGATTGAGAATTTGAAAATGAGCATGTTACTTGGGCTACTGAATCACAGGGTGGGCAGGTGTAAAATCACGCACAAACAAGGGTTGAGAAAGTACCTTGCGACAAAAAAAAAGGATCGCGGGACAGTTATCGGACGTAGGGTCAGGTGTGCAGCCAGCTTTGAATACTGCATAATCTTGGAAGTCACCAGCGAATTTGATTGGATGTGCATAGCCATCTGAATAATCTGTGGTAAGGGATGATGTTGCAGTGTCGGCAGAGGAAAGGTTGTGGTTGAGTGTCTTGATTGAAGATCTTTGCATGGATAGCAAAGACTGAGAGTCAAACCGGATGGCTTCAAGCAACAGGGGCAGACCTGACAGGCGCGGGGTTGAGAACAAGAGCTTCCAGATTGAGACTCCTGATGGAGTTCAACAACAGTTTCAACCAGACAGTCGAGGGCTATACTACCTTTACTGCACCGCCAAGTTTGGGGCAGGGAAATCAAATTCCGTCTTTGGAGCACGAGTGGTCAATACTGAAAGCACTCTTGTAACAAGCCCGGTGGTGTCAACAACACTCACCAATCTCGCGATTGAGACAGTGGATGGCAACAAGGAAACCTTCACCAGCCGGGACACTCAGCGCGCAAAGGCAATTCGACGTTTTCAACATGCCACAGAAAATCCTAGTGACAAGACACTTATCAACATGGCTACCAAGGACGTACCATTCACACCACGAGACATTCGAATGGCGACCAAGATATTTGGGTCGAGCCTCTATGACATGAAAGGGAAGCAAACGCATCAAAAGAAGGACATCGTTGACACACCTGAGCTGGTGTCATTGCCAGAAACAATCAAAGAATATTACAAAAATGTCACCATTGGTGCTGACATACTTTTCGTGAACAAAATACCTATTCTTGCCACAAAATTGTGAGGGATTCACTATGGGACCTCACATGCTGTGCCATCCATGCGGCTCAATGATATCGAAAAGGCACTGAGAGCGGTCATCAAGTCATATGCGATAAGAGAATTTGTTGTGGGTTTCTTGCTTGTTGATGAACAATTTGGCGGGCTGAGAATGCGTTTGACCGGCATCCAAGTCAACATGAACATTGTTCTGATGAAGGAGCACGTACCAGAGATTGGATGGTTTGTCCGTGTAATCAAGGAACAAAGCAGGGCGACTTATGCAATGTTAACTTTCACTCGCGTCCCATGGAAATTGGTTATTGAGCTCATCACGACCGTTGTATTCTACATCAATCCATTCCCATGGCCAGAAGGGGTTTCACAAGAACTTAGCCCTACTACGCTAGCTCAAGGGGTTGTGATATTGTTCTTTGAGGATCATTTTCAAGTTATCTTTCTTGGTGAATACGCAAAAACATATGAAGGCACTGACAACTTCATGAAAGAATGGACCATTGGAGCAATTGCGGCCAAGCCTTCCGGCAACCTTCATGAAGAAGTAACATTTTTCAGCCTTGACATGGGAGAAATTATTCATTGGACCAACACCGGCTACAAACTGCTGCCAATGCCAGCTGATGTCATCAAACGAGTTGAACCTATGGCACGCAAGACACGCAACAGGATATTTTTTGCCAATGGACAAAATGATCCTGGCCTTGACAGCGATGATGACGATAATGACAATGATGACCCTGACTACATTCCACCCAGTGAAAACCACAATGTTGCAATTCATCTTGATGTGGACTATCTCAATGTGGATACTGATGATGATTTTGATGATGACGCACGCGTTCCTCACAGAATCACAGGAGTGACACCCCCAGAAACTGGGACAGGGACAGAACCACCCGATCACACCAAGCCAATCATACAATTACAGGAGTGCCAGAACATGAGCATGAACCCGATGGAGACATTACAGGAGTGGCCATAGAGGACGACAATTTGGCTGACGCTGAGCCTGATGGACAACTTACAGGAGTGACCCCAGAAAAGGACAATCCGGCTGACTAAGAGTCGCAAAGTGATGACAGTGAAGTGGACCACACACCAGCTGGGGAAAATGAAGATGACAAGTCATCAGACGATGGCATCTACAGAACATCAAGCGGTTGTGAGGTAAAATCCATGCATGATCCAGCTTCTTACGTATATGCGTGCATTGCTGCCGGAACCAATCCCCTGGGAACAGAAGGCAGCCTCAAAACAATGACACACATTGACACCGGCAGCACACAGGAGAAATTCAAACAAATCAGCCGAGATGAAAAACTTCTGTCTGCTTTACAATACATTGGAAATGTGAACAGTCGCCATGATTTCCTGATGGAATGCATCATGACACAGATGAATATTCAGGAAGGTCTCAAAAGGTATGGGGACAAAGGAAAGGCATCCATCATGAAGGAGATTCACAACCTGGTGTCACGGGACCGTTTTGGCTAAGTCGACCAGAACACCATGACAAATGATCCGAGACGACAAGCACTGCCAATCCCGATGATCATGCTAATAAAGCGGAACAAGAGACTCAAGAGCCAAGGATGCGCAGATGGCAGACCACAGCGGCTCTGGACAAACAAAGCAGATGACTCGTCACCAGCACCCGTGATCAAAGCATTCAAATATGTGCTAGCGACCATAATCCTGGAAGGCTGTGACCTGGCATCTTTCAATCTCCCGGCACAATTCCTCCAAACACACATGAACGAACTGCTATTCCTGAAGATAACAGGGGCACTGGCACTGTTGCTCATTGAGTACGAACCATCACCATAGAAAAAGCACCTACGCAAGGAAAAAGGTCAACCGATAATCTATGAGGTATACAAGAAGGTGATCTATGGGACCCTCAATGCAGCCATCCTAGCACATCAAAAGCTCACTGGACATCTTACCAAATATGGTACGGAGATGAATCTGTATGACCCATGCGTATGTAACAATGATGTTGATAGGAAACAGTTTACTGTTGTGTTCCACGTCGATGATGGTTTGGTCAGTCACGAAAACCCAGTGCAAGTGACCGAGTTCCTAAAAATGCTTGACAGCATATACGGATAAACAGACCCTTTGACCATAACTTGTGGAAAGATACATGAGTATCTTGGAATGACAATTGACCTCATCAAGAAGGGTGGAGCAATGACTACCATGTATGATTCAGCTATCAGAAGGCATGTGCGGGGAGAAAGCGACTGCAGCTCCCTAATCCCTTTTCAAGAAAAATGGAAGCAACATCGTGAAACTGGATAAAGATCAAGCAGAGGAGTTCCACTCACTCATAGCAAGGACCATATACCTGGAAACACAAACATGACTGGATTTGCAATTGGCTACTGGTTTCCTATGCACTAGAGTGAAGTCACCTGATGGGCATGATTGGAAGAAGCTGGGGCATCTGATGAAATATTTACAGAAGACTCCATTCCTCCCATTGATCATTCAAAGCAATGGAAATGGGATGATGATCTACATGGATGGATTGTATGCTGTGCATGCAGACATGAAGGAGCATGCAGGAGTATTTGCCATGGAAGGCAACTGTGCAATTTATAGCTCATCCACCAAACTGAAACTCAACACCCTCAGCGCAACTGAGACTGAAGTGGTGACCGTTGGCGAAAAGCTGCCAAAAAGCCTGTGGTTCGGGTTGTTTCAAATTGAACAGTCTGGATACACAAATGAGGATATCCTCATGATATCCTCATGCAAGACAATCAGAGCAGAATATTGCTGGTGAACAACGGACACTATTTAGCTGGAAAAGGGAGCAAACACATCGACATCAGATATTTCTTCATTACAGACCGTATTGCAAAGAAGCACATTGCAGTGAAGTATTGCCCCACAGGAGAAATGATTGCTGATTTCTTCACCAAGCCACTGCAAGGAGCTATGTTCTACAAATTCAGAGATGCTGTGCTGGGTATCCAAGCAGAAGACTTTGATGAATACAAGGGGAAGTATTATGAAGCGCTTGAAAAGTACCAACAGCTACAAGAACAACACCAGGCAAAGAGCAATTTGACTAATGATCAAGCATCAGACAAATTGCAGAAGTGTGTTGGGCGTGCAAATGACGAAGGCCAGTCATACCGTCTGTGAGGAAATGCCAACAGATGGCAAGCCAGGCAGGCCATGCCGGTCCAGGGAGAAGAATCGGAAAAGATCAACCGTGTGGAGAAAACCATCCATAGAAGTGGGTTTCATAGCAGAAACACTATCCCCTGAGCAAAAGATACAAATTGCATCAAAGAAGACAATTTACATTACTTCTCACTTTTCTACAATTTACCTCAATAAAATAGAAACACAATACAGATAACCTATCACCACCACTATTTGCACAGTCATCATTCAGTGGAGCAATAGCTGCGTATTCTAGGTTGAACATTGCCAATAAACTACTTCGGTATAATTCAATGGTAGATTCGGTTGATTCAGTGATGGATTCAGCGGGGGATCCGGTGGGGGATTCGATTAGATGGAGGATCCGATTAGATGACAACATGGTGAATTCAATTAGATGGTGGTTCCGATGCTTGCCAATCGATGGATGTTGGTTATCTTCTAAGTTGCTCTTTGGCAGTTTACAAGTATACAACACTGACTCGCTAACTATATTTCCTCTTTCTTTTGTTTGTTTGTTCAAGGACGCGCGGACGTGCCGGATCCCCTGCATGCAGCAGTCGCAGATCCGGATCTCTTTGCAGTAGCAGCCGCGGATCCAGCTTTCCTTGCAACAGTAATCGCGGGACCAGATCTTCTTGCAGCAGCAGCAGCCGCAGTAGCAGTAGCAGCAGCCGCAGATCCAGATCTCGATGTCAAGCGCTTTGATGCTCCCGTTGCTACAGATCCAGATCTCCTTGCTGCGAGCACTGACTTTGATCGATTCTTCGCCTACGCCGCTGGTTCGAATTTGCTGAATGCCCCTTGTCTTTCGAATTGAGTAGTCTAGTTTGGAACAAATTAGTTGTAGTTGGGGAGCTTCACACTTGTGGCTCCCCAAAAGTAACTCTGGCATTCTTGGAAGTGGGCACCATATCCCTCCATTTCTTTGTAGTATTAGGATCTGCCCCATCCACATCCTCCATCCATCGTGGTTGCTCACTGAAGAGTATTGAAATCCTCGTCGTCTTAAAGGACAAGCTCGGATTCGTTGCGTTCCATTCCTGACTGATTCATCTTTGTTTTTGCTCTTGCTGATGCCGTTCTCGCTGCTCTTACTGCTCTTGCTAGTCGCCGGTTGCCGCTGCTCTTGCTAGTCGGTGTTGCACTGCCGCTGCTGTTGATTTTACTCTCGCTGCGCCACTTGCTGTTGGTCTTGCCGCTGTTGTTGCTCTCGCCGCTCGCAACTCACAGCTGTCCTCGGTGTTGCTGCTTGGTATTACTGCTACTGCTATCCCCTTTTGGGTCGTGCCAACAGAAAATAACAAGCAACATGCTGAAGGTATTCGTATGTAATTGGATAAACTTATTTTCACTTAGAATAATGCCCACTTCTACACGGTGGTGTGCTGCTTGAAAACCAAACTACGATTCTGAATAGTAGTTCCTGCTGCAAAAACTGACTACGAGTCTGATTAGTATTTTCCAATTCATGCGCCAATTCAAAATGTGAGGTAAAAAAAACATCATGGATATCGGCACAACACTAATTTCCGTCGTCGTCCGGATCCAAGACGACGGAGATCGGTTTGGGAAGCAGCACCTCGGTCACGAAATGGATGAGACCATCGCAGGCCTCTACATCCGCCTCGAAAATCATGGGGTAACGGTTGTTGTCTCGATTGCCACCTCCGAACTGGATCCATGGGATTTCGTTGATACATCTGGTGCGGCTAGAAATGCCCGAGACCATCTCGAGGGTTTCTTTGCACACCAAATCGTCCACACCAATTCTTCCCTGGGTGATGTGGAAGAAAAAGACAGAGGCTAGTTCTTCCGCAGATAAAAGAGCAAGTGAATCGGCAATCTCGTCAAAGGAAGTGTCGGGAGGAGCAAAGAGGGTGTAGTTTGTTGGAAGTATTGGGTCTCTTTTCGTCAACAACAACGTACAGAGCTGATCGAAACCACCACGATTGCAAACGATATCGACTAAAAGGCAAAACATCAAAACAGGGGACCGTAGTGAGGGCGTGTCTCCTCCATCCGCGAGCTATAATTCTCGATAGCATACCACAACAATGTTGGATTTGAAACGTTAATTGCATTTTGAAGAAAAGTGCGATACACAATATCAGAATTTGACGTACCAATTGACGAGCATCCCAACGAAGGCAACGACGACGGTGACGCCGAAGGAGGCAACGACGACGGTGACGCCGAAGGAGCAGACGATGGCATCGCTGTTGAGTTGAACTCTGATGGCAGCAACGATGGTGATTCTGTTATCTTTGTTGGTGATAGCGAGACAGATGGCAGTAGCGAGACAGATGGCATTAAGGATTGAGAGGGCAATGCCGAGGGCGATATCGATTCCGACGGAGCTGCTGTAACGCACGATCGGAAGGTATTTAATGTCCTGCAGCGATCCTGTTCGTCTTTTTCCATGTTTGTAAACTTGGTGCAATTCACCGAGCCACATAACAAAGGGTTGGAACCTGCGATTTTGCATGATCAGAATTGTGGTGAGGTCGAAGTTTTAAATTGCCGCATACATTCATCCCAATCCAACTTCTCTAACTAAACGACTCACTTAAATCAAGGTAACGTAAATTTTTCAACAAGTCAATCTCGTCTGGAACAGATCCTGTCAACGAGTTATTGCCTAGAATGATCGAGATTTCCATCAGTTGGGGGATGAGCAGATTAGACGACGACGAAGTCTGTAAATTCAATGAAGAGTCATTCGGAATTCGAACATCACGATAAAACTCACTCAAGTCCAGATTAACCATATTACTCAACTCTCCAATTCCACTTGGAATAAATCCACTTATTTTGTTTGAACCTGCGACAGCCAAACAAAAGACATCACAATAAGAACGCATGGAAAACCCACAGGAAAGAAACAATCAAAGGCAGACTTTCCAACCAAAGATCGACTTGCTCCGCTCTCCACTTACCCAATACAATCGTTGTCAAATTATATAACAAAGTAATATCGGTGGGAATGGTACCCGTCAACGAATTTCGATCTATAAATTGGAATAGTTCACATCGTTCACATCAAAAATAATATTACAGATGTAACACGGTTTAGAATCTGGAGCTTCCAAGCACATTTGGGTCGCAAACGAAAAGTTCAACTTACCCAGAACAATTTTTTCCATCGAGCTCAGCAAGGCAATCTCTGTTGGAATGGTTCCTGTCAATGCTTCGTTGCCTAGACAAACGGAAAGAGTAGAAAATCACAACAATGATATTGATAAGATATTGAATTCAACGTGACAACAATGTTGAAGCACCCATTGTTACAGGCTCTTACCAAGATCAAGCTCGGTCAGATGCTCTAATAATCCAATTTGGCTTGGGATTGAGTATGACGGCTCAAGTTTGATGGTTATCTTCGTATCCAAATCGTCATCTCCGTCAACAGAGACGTATATTTCAACACGTGGTCTAAAATGATTGACGACAAGGGTGCAAACAGATTCTTGTCCAACTTTTGCTGTCATGGTTTGGCCTATCATCATTTGGTTGATTGGTGTAGAAAGCACCAATGTTTCATCTGGGTCGCATGTGAGGACAAGGCTGGATGAATCCCAAAAATCCTCGAAGTCGATGTAGTTCTCATTGACCCATTCAGGGACTTCTTTGTTCATCTCAATCAGAGTAATTGTAAGAGTCACCAATGTCGCATCCTCGCAAAGAGGAAATCCTTTGGCTCCATACACTTGACCAGGAGGTTGCCCAAATACTGTTTCGAGCTCAGTTGCCAAACAGTCGGGATGGGTGCACGTGGTAGGGCAACAATCTCCACCATCGTATTGGTAGTCAAAAATATTCAAGTCTGGGTTGCATTTGCCGTCATTGGCGAAGGATTCGCAGAAGAAAAAGTCCCCATCTTTAGCATTATTCGGATTGTCAATGAAGTACACATCTAGTGGTTTGTTGTAAGGAGAGAGCCACGAGCTTTCAAACGATGATGAGATATCAAAGGAATTTGTTTTCTCTGAATGAGCCACCTCAGTCCGGATATCAATGGTGCAAGGGTCTGCCTGCGTTCCATTGGACTCGAAGAAAATCCAACGCCGATCACGTTTGCAATATGCAAGCATGGTTTTTTCTGTCTCATGTTTTTTGTAACCTTGGTACACTTCTCTCTTATCATTATATTCCCCTGTGTACTTGTAGCAACCGCTTTGGTGCTCCAAACCAGATTCCTCATCAAATTGAATTCGAAACATATGAGTCGTCCACGAAGTATCCTTCATTTGGGTCCGAACGATAATCAAATATATGGCAAACATCACCACAAACACGGTAAAAGCGGCGCACACATGGGATTGACAAGTCCAGTTCTCTTCATCCTCTTCGAATTGTTCTTCTTCATCATCATCGGAATCAGAATCAATATCAGAATCTATCGTTTGTTTTTGCGGCAAAATCCACTCCAATTTTTTCCTCCAAGGTCCTTTCCTACATTCGGTGAGTTTTAGTCCTTCAATGTCCTCGGCAGCCTCTCTCAATATTTCGCCGTACTTTCCATCCTTCGCGAGCTCGAAGGCAATATCGTCGAGTGTAGAAACGAAATTCTTAGCGTTTCGTGTTGGTAAGCGATTTAAGCACACAATTTTGCGTGTTCATAGATACGTGCCGAACAAATGGACTGTGAGGCACACCAGCGATTCATTACATATTTGTATCAAATTCATGTACACGTACTTACAACAGCTGCAAAGTTCAAAATAATATCGATCACGTCACCCGAGGTCATCACCAATAGAATAACACACGAGCAGGCAAAAAAGCCCTGAACGCCCTTCACTGTTGAAGCAGCTCTTGCCCAAAAAATGTTTTTCTCTTTCACTCCGTTTCTCGACTCGATCCCGGGGAAGAACCTCACGGCATTGGAAAAATCATTCAAACTCTCATCGGAAAACAAGGCAATCGCAAAGACTGCAAAGACCTGTGTGGTCCGAACAATCCCACTAGAGTTTGCCGGTAGCCAATTAGCATAGTTCGCATCGTCGGCAAATTTGTTGGGGTTATCAACGTCTTCGTTTGCGCTCATAGGTCGGTAGACTTTGCTGCAAATGATGAGAAGGATAAACGATATCTCAAAAAAAGCAACCATCCACCCGTACCAGAATGGAAGGGACCATACATTTCCCTGAGCGATGAATGAAAAGCAATCTCTTGGGTATTTGCCGTCGGGATCGTCTTTGCAGTAACAACAGTTGCCATCGCAAGACTTCGGTCGCTCGGGCATATTGGGTCCCATTATCAGTATCGGTGCCGTTGCCGTTGCCGTTGCCGTTGCAGTTGCACAGTTGTAGCTTGTCGTAACGATTTTGCCAAAAACTAAATGCCACCTAATAGACCCTTGGTGATATTCTGGTTATTTTCTGTCGCTTGCTTGCTTTGGTGTACGCGTGCCACAGAAAATACTAATGGTCTCGCAATTAAAGGATTGTGTGGTCCAACTAGAAGGCAGCGAATCCGTGGGTAATGAAAAATAACGAAGAACGGTATGATTATTTTTCCCTGCTGCACCACAGAAGACACTACTCGTCTAGCAATGGAAGGACGATAGTGACGATGAACACTAATTGTTGACGATGAAGGAAGGATAGTGAATGAGGTACCGTACGGTAGGATGATGATCCCGTACCGGTACGCAAATGCTGCGTGTAGATTGCGAGACAAAGAAAAATTACTTCGTACAGAAATATTTTCAATACTTAAAAAATCCAATGAAAAAAAATAACAATAATACTACTGTACCGTACGTACGAAGTAATAACCGGTACGAGTAATACGTACGGTACGTATTCGTTACAGCATTGTATTATGAAGCTTTCAAGTTATGAGCAAGATTTACGAGTTAAGAATTTCTGAACCGAAGAAGGTGTTGAAAACAGAAAATCTAGGGGCGTACAGTGCGAAAAACGAAGTACGGAGTACAATTTTACTTTGCATGTCAAAAATCTTACCGGTACGTACCGCACCGTCCGAACCAGTTGCTCAATTTGTTTTAGAAGAGAGCGAAAAGTCAAATCTGCATTCAACTTGCTTACGCAATTTCAAAGTGTTAAATTATCGTAGGTACGAGTATCTTACCGTACGTCACTTGTAACTACCAATACTTTTTTGTTTACTTCGTAGGAAGTACGAGTACTCGTACCGGTACTCCAAGGATAATATGTGACATAACATCATGTTCGCATTTACGTTGCTGTAGTCACATAAGATCAGCAGCTCCCGGAATAAGTTACAACGGAGTACAACGGAAAAAATATTGGCGGCATGCAAAGCCGATGAGTGTTCTAGATACTTTCAGCGGAGTTACATACCGGTAGTGGGGCTCCACTGTTCTGGGCGTAAGAAGCAACAACCAGACATGAGGCCCTTCGGATCATCAATCGATATTGACGATACGAAGCTAAGTGTCGTATGCCTCTAAAAAGGTACTAAAATAAGGTTTATGTATTGGTTAAAAACTAAGATTGTGAGCTAGCTTTGTCAACTACTCCGAGGAGCCCTTGAGAAGGCTTGTAACAGTAAAAAGGCGTTGAATGGAAATTCAACGTACATTGCACATAGAGAATTTGGATATGTTCTTCATACTGCTTCAATATTGAAGACCGGCTTGCGTGGCATTGCTTTTCAGATTTTCTTGAATCGTGGGTAATTTTCAATCGTGAGCGTTGGAATACCACACTCTTCTCCTTCTCGTAAAAGTTCGATTGGTGGCACAGAATTTTTGTTAGTCGTGTGCGACCAGTATTGCTTAGATAAGAAATTTTTAGTTGGTGTGATATGGTTTGAGGTTCCGAATGTTCATACGTTGGATCACGTGATTTCTTAAGAGAAAGGAAACTGTACCATTTGTGTGAATTTGCTGTATGGTGTAGGGGCCTTTGCTTCTTGCGTCAAAAGCTCCAGGGATTTGCTTTTCATTTTTCACCATAACTTGGTCTCCTACACAGTAATCATGAATCTTCCTGTGGCTGTTCTCTTTCATAGCATTCTTGTCAATTTGAGCTCGTCTTTTGTTTCTGACCATGGCCAAGTCAGTAATTACAGGGATTGGTAGAAACATGCCGGGATGAAAGACAAGGGCTCCGGGTGTCATTCCAAACATTTTGTTGATGGTTGATCTAACCGCAAACTGAGCCGATGCAAAGATGCTGTCGATGATGTCAGTCGCTTCCTGAAGAGTTTGCGGAGGATTGGTGTTGAGTTCTGTTCTCATTGCAGACTTCATGGTATCGTGGACGCGTTCAAGTACTGCGTTGGATTGTGGGTTTCGAACTGAGCAGACCTTGGCTTTGATTCCTAGGTTGGCAAGATGGAGTTGGAAGTCATTACTCATGAAGTTGGTTCCTTGGTCAATAATACAATTTACTGGTTTGGGGTATCTGGAGAGCCAGCCATTGTCGAGGGCATGGACTGCCATGAGGCCGGTTGGATTCACTTGTGGAGCTCGGATGATCTCGAGGAGGTTGGTGCACATGTCCATGATGGTAAAGCCGTTGAAGGAGACTGTTCCATGGCCAGGGATCTTGATTTTCCAAGGGCCTACTCCATCGATTGCAATGGTGTCCCAGGGAACATATTGGTGTTCTTTGGTAGGGAGCTGTCCGTGGCTTTGGTGGCTATTCTTGTATCGTTGGCACGTGTCACAAGTTTTGCAGAAGGCGTTGATTTGGTCCTTCAGGTTTGGGGCATATACAAATTGGTTGATGGTTTGGTACAATCTTTCTGCGCCGGCATGGCCAAGCACGTGGTGGTAGTATTTGATTGTGGCTTGCACTCGATTTGGAGGGAGTACAATTTTCTGTCGACCGTTGGAGTCTACAACTTTCAAGTCGGTGCCATTGAAGTTTTCAGTTGTGTACCGGGGATTGGTAGAGATATCTGCGTTGGCTGCTTGATCTTGGGCGAGTTGGTCGAAGGCTAAGGGATACATGGGAATGTCGTCTGGGTAGTTAAGGAACAATTCAGAGAGAGAGAGAAGGTCGGAGTTGGTTGAGTCAGTTGAAAGGTCCGAGTCATCCATTGGATCGGGAGTTGGATCGGGGAACTCCTTCTTCTTCTCCGGAGTGTCTTGCTGGAGCGGGAGCCTTGAGAGGGCATCAGCAATGACATTGTCTTTGCCTTTGATGTATTTGAATACTGGGGAAAATTCTTCGAGGATCATTCTCCAAGTCATAATTCGGTGGCTGGTAAGATTTTGCCTGGTTAAGTTGATATGGTCTGTCCATACTATGATTTCAGCACCCCACAGAATGGTTCGAAATTCTTTGAAGACTTCTACAATACAGAGCATCTCTTTATCGACCGTTGGGTATTTCCGTTGAGCGGCGTTGAGTTTTCTGGAGAAGCAAAGGATGATTTTGCCGTTTTGGAGGATGACAGCTCCAAGTTGGTAGTCAGAAGCATCAGTATAGACATGGAAGGGCTTGTTTGGATCCGGAAAGGCAAGGAGGATATCATTGGCAATAAGGGATTTCGCTTTGTTAAAAGCTTCGAGAAGTTCTGGTGTTGGAGAGATTTTGCCTTTGGCTCTTCCAGAGAGGTCAGTAAGGGGTGCAAGGACTTCAGCGTGTTTGGGATAGAAGTTCCGATAGAAGTTGATCATCCCAACAAAGGACCAAAGTTGGGTTGTTGTTGAGGGAAACGCAAGTTTCAGGATAGGTGCGATCTTGTTTGGATTGGGTCTAATACCATCACGCGAGATAATGTGGCCAAGCCATGGTGCTTGCGATTGAAACCAGTGGCACTTGGAGGGCTTGACAGAGAAGTTGTAGGACTTCAGTAAGGACAGGACAGAAGAGACTGATTTGCAATGGGATTCGAGAGTGTCTGAGAAGATACCAATATCATCGATGTATACTTCAATGTCCTTCAAGTGTAGGAGCATTTGTTCCATACAGCCTTGGGCCCAACTTGGAGAGTTGAGAAAGCCCATTGGCAATCGAAGCAGTCGAAACTTTCCGAATGGAGTAACAAGGACGCAAAGCCAGGTGGAGGCCTCATCGAGTTTGAAGGTGTGGAACTGCATGCTGACGTCAATAAGGGTGACATAATTGAAGTCTCTTCTTCTGTGGAAGATATCTTGGAGCTTTGGGAGTGGATAGTGAAGTTTCTTGGTGACCTTGTTGAGTTCTCTAAAGTCACTGATGAGTCGACAGGAACCATCTGGTTTTGGCACTACAAAGGTTGGCATTCCCCATTCAGTTGCATAGCACCGTTCGAGGATACCAAGTTTCACTTGTCGATCGATTTCTTTCTTCACTGCTTCTTGTTGGTGCAGTGGAATGGAATATGGTTGTTTTACATGATATGGAGTTGCGCCTTGCTGGAGATCAATGTGGAAGGTTTGATTAGGGAAAATGCCTAATTCTTTGTCGTTCAAGCCTTCAAAAAGTTCTTCATTTTGGAGGAGTATTGGTAACAAGGCTTGTTTCTCTTGGTAGGAGAGATGGTTTTGGTCGGTGACGAGCTTGTGGAGATCAGTTTTCTCATACTTGGTGGTTCCATCTACATACGATTGTTGGATAGATTGGTTGGAATAACTTTCTGCAATTACATGTGGCTCTGCAGGCATGACTTTGTGAAGCAAGGACTTGTTGTCAAAGTAATTTCGCGGGTGGAAGTCCATTGTCTTCTCATACCATTCTATGGTGCAAGTCTCGAAGTCCATTTTCATTCCAAGGTTTCTCATGGTTTTCCTTCCAATAAGGAGGTGGTAGTTGATATTCTGAGAGACCACAAAGCATTTGATTTGTAGGACTTTCATGGAGTAGGATAGTTCTGGGAATATGGTGTTTTCCAAGGTTACATAGTGGTTGCAAGTGGTTTTGCCATTTGTCGTCTGCATTTGAATTGGTTGGTCTAGAAGGTTCTTCTTGATTCCAGCGGGAATTGCTGATTCCACTATGAGGTTGTCGGTTGATCCGGAATCGAAGAGGGTTTTCAAGTAGTACTTCCCAAGGGATCCGTTGATTGAGTTGCAGACACTTACTGTGGTTGGAGCAAGGTCGATGTCGACATTGTCCCTGCTAGGAGCAACATCTTGCTTGTTGTTGTCGGAATCGGTCTTTTCGGACGAGGGAAATCGTTGAAGATCTGACTTATAGTATTCTTCATCGATATCCATATCTACATGGAAGAGATCTGGCCAAGGGGTTGCAGGTATGGTTTCTTCTGGTTCATTGATGAAGACGCACATGTGTTGTTCGGATTCATGATAGTTACTGCCATGTGAAGAGGAAGTACTGGATCGGTTGCTGTTGTTAGAACTGCGATCATTCACATGCGAGTCGGTGTTGTCTCTGTTGTTGTTATTGGACTGATTGGAGGAGTTGGTGCCATACTTGTTGGTGTAGCATTGACCCCAAGTGTGGTTGGTACCAGGGTGGATAGGACATGGTGAGTCGTTCGGGATCCTAGTCGGGCCTTTGTTGTTGCCTTGGTTGTTGCCGCGTTGATTGTTGTTGTTATTTCGTTGGTTATTGTTGTTGTTGTTGTTATTGATTCGGTTTCGGTTGTTGCGATTGTTTCGGTTATTGCGATTGTTGTTGTTTCCATTCCGGTTGTTACAGTTGTTGTTGGCATTGTTGTTGCTGTTGTTGTTGTTTTGAGACGGGTTATCTGATTTCTTGTTCTTTCTATTCTGTGCAGATTGGAATCTTTCAAATCTCATCATCATTTCAGAGAGAGAATCTCTATGGGGAGAGTGGTGTTGTTGATAGATGTGTTTCCAGTCCTCAGGCATCGATTCAAAGACTAGATTCTTGAACTCTCTTTCCTTGATCTCTGCATCTTCTGGTGGGTGTCCCGGAAGTAATGGGAGGATAACATGGTTGTGGAAGTTGACTTGTGCTACAAATTGGTGTACGGTCATGGTGGTTGTCTTCTTGATGTTGGTGAGGAATCTTCTATGATTCTGATAGGCATCAAGGTTGCTGTCGAACTTGAAGTTGATGAATGCTTCCACTGTGGTTTGGAAGTTGTCCACAGTTCTCTGTGGCACATTGGTTGACACATAGCTGTTCCACCAGCTACAGTCGGTGTAGTCTCTGAGGAGATCTACAAACTTGTCATAGATTCTTGGTCCTGTGGTTAAGTTGAGGGTCTTCTTGGATCTAATGAACTCGTTGATGGTAAAAAGGATTTGTAATTTGGTTGATCCTGCAGTAATCAAAGGGATTTTGATCTTGGTAACTTCTTGAGATCCATTGACTTCTTGGGTGTTCTTGTATTCAATTTTGTCAATAGAATCTTGATCAAAGTCATACTTGAAGGGGATGACTGAGTAAGACATGGTCGTATTTTCTTGTTACTGGACAATCGTCAGGATCAGTTGTTCGTTTATTAGGTGTAGTAGTTGAAGTAGTCTTTACCGGTAGTAATAAGGTCAAAGCAGTTATTCGACTGTTTAAACAGTGTCGTATGCCTCTAAAAAGGTACTAAAATAAGGTTTATGTATTGGTTAAAAACTAAGATTGTGAGCTAGCTTTGTCAACTACTCCGAGGAGCTGTTGAGAAGGCTTGTAACAGTAAAAAGGCGTTGAATGGAAATTCAACGTACATTGCACATAGAGAATTTGGATATGTTCTTCATCCAGTCTTCAATATTGAAGACCGGCTTGCGTGGCATTGCTTTTCAGATTTTCTTGAATCGTGGGTAATTTTCAATCGTGAGCGTTGGAATACCACACTAAGTGTGTGCGGTATTGAGTGATTCCCACCACGAATAAAGTAATGAGTGATTCCCACCTAAGGAAAGTGAATAGAATGAAAAGTTAATAAAAAGTATTCGGAAGTGAATAGAATGAATACTTTTTTAGCACACCCAACCGACCAATACTTTTATTAAGTGACAAATTTGGAACTTGGAATTCCCTGAAGAAGAAACAGTAACTGTCTGTTTAATCACTACCCGCGCCACCTAGTACCCGCCTATTTTGGCAAGCAAGGCTGGCTGGCGAGGTTTACTAGTAGTTTATTTCATGGGCCTTTTGCTTGATTGTGATATATGGAATAAATGAGGTCCATTCCGAACCGGCATTGCTTTTCATGATCTCTTTAAGTAGTTTCCTCACGGGCAATTATATTTATTCTTTTCAACACATATAGGGGCTTTAAGTTTTTACTTATCGGTATGTTTTTTAATGATATCTTGGTTCGTACCTTTTAACCTGTTTATCGATGGTGTTAAGTGGAACCGTTTTTGCCATTTAACAACAACAAAAAAAAGCATGCCCGGCAAAAGAGGTGCAAGAGGTGCAATGTTTGATTTTAAGATTCCGTTGAAATCTATTCAGTGTTAGTTAAGTGAATAAAAACTGTCAGTCGAGAGCCCCTCAACTGACAAATTTTATTAAGAAGTGAATACATCTATATAGAAAACACATACTTTTTATGTGTTTTTTTATTAATTACATTCGTTTTCCTTAGGTGGGAATCACTCAATACGAAGTAAAGTTTGCGACCAAAGTAATAAATCTATTCTCATAGTTAATAGATTTATTCCATATTGAATATAATTATTTGGCAGTCCAGCCTCGACTGCCAGATTTTATAACAGAGAATAAACCCCAACGGAATCTTAGAATTGTACTAAAATCAAAGTTTTAGTCCCCAACGCACGAATGAATCATGTGCACCTCTTGCACCTCCTTTGCCGGCATACTTTTTTTGGTGACCATCACTAAATTTGGCGAGCTAAAAAATTGCAGTCCGAAAAAAGAAAGTCCGGAAAGAAACAGCAACAACAGTATGACTTGTCTCCCCAGCACATTAGACAGGGCATTGGCACCACCGATGTCCTCCTACACTACTGTTGATGCGCTTGTCGCACTTGCTACGATATTAGTAGACAATTCCTCGGACGACGATGAATCGATTTCGATTCAATTTGGCTGCTCACATAAGAAAGAAAAACCAATACCATCAATCATAACAATCAACAACATGCCCCCGACTGGAGGCAGGAAAGCCAACATCGGCAACTGCACCAAGGCCGAGTTGGAGCACATGTTTGCTGCCATTAGAGCTATCATCATACCCACTGGAGGAGAAGACTGGGATGATGTTGCAGACCTACACGCTAAAAAATATCCTGGAAGGGATGGTGAATCCATTCCGAACAAATACAATCGATTAAACCGGAAGATGGCGCCAACTGGCAATCCAAACATGAGATGGGACATTAGGGAGGCAAAGGAAATCAAGGATCTGATAGGTCAGAAGGCACGGATTGTACAAGGAGAAGATAGGTACAATGTTGAAAGAAATGAGTTTACTCCTCCTCCTCCTCCTGCTGCTACAACTCAACCGGTACCACTTCTACTTGGTCAACCAACACAACCTGAACAAGTCATCCAACAGTCAGAAGTAGCAGAGCTAACAACAGAGCTGACGCCCGCCAGTACCATTACTAGTAACAAGACAAAGAGACACTACAATCGCAGAGCCGACAATGAATTGAAGATTATGAATGTGATTGCTACTGTATTGAAAGAGGGAAGAGAGGATAGAACGCTTCAGCAGCAGGCATTGCAACTCCAGCAGCAAAGACTGGACAGGGCAGATGAAGCAAGGAAGGTGTTGTTGCAGGCACTCCTTGCTCAACTTACTAGTGGCTCTCCTAGTGCCGGCGCCGGTCGTGGCGTCAGTCGTACTACATCATCTCCTATCACTCCACATGGTGGTAACACTACTCCCCAAGTTAGTAATGTAGGGGGGAACCTCAAAAGAAAAGCGAGGCGTCGCGATTACAGCGGCACTGACAACAGCAGTGCCGCCAGCAGCAGCAGCAGAGCGACGATGACTTGTTTGGAATGAATTAGTGAAGACAAGTGACAAATGGAATCAAATCAATAGTACAATCAAATCGATAGTACAATCGAATCAATCGATTAGTTAGTTAGTTAGTTAGTTAGTTAAAATAAGAAACGAATCAATTATTCTTTCTTAAACTCAACAACACTACCAATGTTGCTCCAGACAGAAACTTAGGCTACAGAGACCATAGAAAAACTCTATTGCAACCCCTTAAAAGAGGGATCAAAACCCACTAGAGGTGCGCTGGAGCAAAATTATTTGGACGCGTTGTCAACTGCTTACTGCTCGTAATCAATCGATCAAATCGATCGGACGGGAGTAATCAATCGATCAAATAGATTGGACGCCAAATCGATCGGACGTGAGACGACTTATCAATCGATCAAATCAATCGACTAATTGATCGATTCAGAATTGTCAAATGCTAAATTGTAACTACTATTGATGATTCTCTAATTTGCTAATGTAATCAATTGATGGATTGATTGATTTGACTCTAAAATACATTGTTTGCGGTTTCAGTTGGTACCAAATTGTAGGAGAAGAAACCTTCAGTCTGGCTCATGTAGGTGTTGAGTATGGTGTTGATTCCAACTTTAGCTGTCTGGAAGTTGTACAACAACACGACAAGCTTGAGAATGATCATCCTGTCTCCTGTTTCTTCCAGCAACATGTTATCGTTGAGTCTAGGGAATCCACCTTGGATCTGTCTCATCCCCCATTCCGACATCTGTCTAACACTAGTTGTGTCTCTGTTCACTGTAATAGCGTTACAAATGGTGCGTTGTTTCATCGCCGTGGCCTCTTTGATAGGCATACCCTCAGGTATTTCTACAGGAACTGTTAGAGGGTCATATTGACTACTTCTAAGAAGGAAGTCATTTGTAAATAACTTAAAGGCGGAATCGACAACAACCTTTACCTTATACAGCTCGTACATAAGCTCCATTTTTTCACAGAGCCCATAGTCAGCTTGACTACTATCATGCCAAGACCCAGGACAGTTCAGGACATCTGTCTAACACTAGTTGTGTCTCTGTTCACTGTAATAGCGTTACAAACGGTGCGTTGTTTCATCGCCGTGGCCTCTTTGATAGGCATACCCTCAGGTATTTCTACAGGAACTGTTAGAGAGTCATATTGACTACTTCTAAGAAGGAAGTCATTTGTAAATAACTTAAAGGCGGAATCGACAACAACCTTTACCTTATACAGCTCGTACATAAGCTCCATTTTTTCACAGAGCTCATAGTCAGCTTGACTACTATCATGCCAAGACCCAGGACAGTTCAAGACACAAGCCCGGATCCTCCCATCTGGGCTGAAAAGAAAGACGCTGTTGACATATGTAGCAGACATCCAACCATTGTAGTATGGGTTCTGTTTGGTCCAGTCACCAGACTGCTGGATATGCAGTTTAAGCCTGTCGCAAGCAGCCCACACTCTGTGTGGACCAAGCGCTGGATACTTAGCAGCAATAGCATTGGCGTATTGTTGAGTCTCTTCTTCATTTGGCAAGAAAACTTTTGCAGCAGGATGGTCTTGTAATGCACAAAGAAGGAGTTTGCGTCCAAATTTAAGCCACCTATATATAGGAGAAGGGTTAATCCAAACGCTATAGCAATTGCTCTTGCTGCTGATCCTCTGGTTCGGAGCCAGAATAAGACAAGAGCAAGACATCCAGTTGCATCGAACTCTCTCCTTTGAACAAAGTCATGTTTCACTTGTTTAAACTTGCAAATCAATCCAGTGTTCTTATCAATAGTGCATTGATTGTAGAAAGGCTTGAACAAATCTAGGAGCTCCCCGAATACTATGTGGTTGACTCCACAGCAATTCAAAAGGGCTTGATCATTGCCCAATTGATAGAGATACATGAAAGCAGATTGGCTGTATCTCTTAATTGCTATCCTAGGAGTTCTACGGTCCCTTCTTTTCTTATCTTCCTCCCCAAGCAGTGGATTGTTGTAATTGGGGGTTAAGTAGTTATCGCAGTAGTATCCAAGTAGTGCTAACTCCAGGGCCATGGTGATTGTCGATTGTCAATTGTAGAGTGTTTCGCAAAAGAAAGAGTGTTTCACGAAAGAGTGTTTCGAAAAAGAGTGCTTGCTTGCTGGAGAGCAACGTGAGCGTTTTAGCGAGGATAGCAAATTAGCCAATCCATACTGTACATAGAAAATTCTGAAAATTTCAACTGCTGGCCAGTCTTGAATACTTAACAGCATTGCTTGCCAAAATAGGCGGGTAGGTGGCGCTGATAGTGATTAAACAGACAGTTACTGTTTCTTATTTAGAGATTCCAAGTTCCAAAATAAAGATGTTCTTCCGTTGGGTGCACCAAAAAATCTATTCATCTATTCACTCAGGAATATATTTTTATTACTTTGTTCGTTCATTACTTTATTCGTGGTGGGAATCACTCATTACCAGACAGATTGTGTTTCTTCATCTCCCTCCAGATTGATCAGCTTCCACTGCCCCAAATTTTGTCACAGCATGATTGCCCTGTGCGCATGTACACATTGTCAGTTGTTTGCTCTTGTTGCCACACACAAAAAACAGAGATTGCATCGCTAGCTACATTAGATGCCCAACTCAAGAGAATATCCATGAGGATCATGAGGAGGCTCTACCAGCCAACAAGAAACACAAGTTGGTAACTGAAACTTGATGGTCGATCGTGTTACACCCATTTGCGTCACACAAATGAGATTTGGGGTTCTTTGGGAATCACTCGCACATTTGAGCCGAACTCCACTGGTCCCCCTTTGTAATTTCACCCTATTTATTGAAATTAATGTCAAACTCATAATATTTTGATCCATAGTACATTTTCCTACCCCACTGGCATCTGTTTCTGAAGTAGTGGCATGTTACTGAATTTTATGCCTGAAAAAGAAGGAATTGTATGAATGGGATATTGAATCCGAGCGGCTTAATTTATTTTCATGGGCTAAAGGCAATCTCATAAAGACCAGGTCAAATGTCATGAAGGACATTTACACAACTGTGCCTGAAATAAAAGGTGATGGGTTTGAACCTCATCTTATTGACTGGTGTTCTAAGAAATCAACGAGTACTGATATTGCCAGTTGTTAACAAATCTATGTCTGGTCATTCCAAAAAGCACTTCATTCCCTATTAACAAACGTCACGTTGGTAAGAGAAGAAAATCTGTCTTTCCCCCATGTTGAAGACCCAACTTTACCAGTCCAGTTTCCAGAACTACAAGGCAAAATTGATATAGACGAACTCCACCATGGTGAATGGTGGATCAAAACTTGGGAAAAGAGATGCAAAAGAGATTTGAATGAAATTTTGGTGCCTACTATTCTCTACATGGATGGAATCGCAATTGACAATAGTGGTCAAACCACTCTTACCCCACTGAACATGACACTTGGCATATTCAACACCTTAACTTGGAACTCCTGGCCAGATGCCTGGGAGGCTATATATTATCACCCAACAGGTGCACGTGATAAAGGTGACGAATCTATCAACAATGTGAACAATCTTCACTCTGGCCTTCGTTTGGCTCTTTCATCTTTGAAAGATGCCTGCAACCAAACGGATGGTATCAAATGGTCTAATTTGCCATGGAAAAAATGGTCTGTTCAAATGAAATTTGCATACGCTTATTTCATAGGTGATACTCCCCAGCACGACCAACTTTGTGGACATTATCAACCATCCAATTCAAAGATGATCTGTAGGCATTGCAATTATCCAAGAGCACTTGGTATTAACACTCGTGTGAATATTTTGAAGGTTCCCGTTTCAATTAAAAGTGGGAACATGAAGGTGTCTAAGCACCAAAATGGGGACGAGTATCAATCCGTTTGGCTATGGAATATATCTGATTTTACTGCTCCAATGGTGGACAAAGGAGTGAATGTTTAACAGTATTTCAAAAACATCTCTCGCCACAGTGTACATAACAGCAAAGCTTTTTATGATCTTGATTTTGGAGAAAGCCCACATAATATTCATCTAGCTTCGCCGGGAGAGAGACTCCATATGCACCAACTTGGTTGTGCAAAGCGTGCAGCGGAGACGTTCTGTGAGGACTTTTTAGGCAATAACCAGCGGCTTCTTGGTGAGATGGAACGGTTAGCCAGTTACTACGGTGGTGCTGTTCAGAGGCAATCCGATCGCGACTTCCCACAAACCAATTTTTCAGAATCAATACATACAGCAAAGAAGGAGGGGAGCCAGTACATTGGAATGCTTTATATTCAGATGCTGTCACTTCTGTCTGCTGGAGGTGGTCAATTGTTGTTGTCTGGAAAGACACCATCCAATCTTGAGAACAAGAGCAGAAAGTGTGAAGACAAAATTGACAGACGTATTTACGCCATTGAGTTGTTGTTGGGTATGGAAGAGTTCCTCAAATATGCTGAAACGTTTGACAAGGTTTTCAAACAAGACAAGAAAGGTGTTTTGAATCTTGACAAAATGGGTTTTTTTTCATCAACTGTATAAATAACAATCTGCAACGAAGTAAGGGAGAGGGGAACAATCTCGTGAAGAATCACATGTATTTTCACTTATCACAGTGTATGAGATTATTTGGTCCTCCAACTGGATGGGACTCTGCAGCGAGCAAGAGCAATCATAAAACAGAAGTGAAGGCTCCTGCTAAGAGAACCCAACAAATCAAGTCCGCACTAGTAATCAAGCAAACCTGCAAGCGATTGATGGAGTATCGTACTATTGATTGACTTGACCGTGAATTTGATTTGTTTGAACATAGATCCATGACAGGACCAAATCATAGTACAGAGGGCGGTTGGCCAGCTGGGTCTAAGTTTTTGATTGGTGTTATTGTTGTTACTCTAAAAATCGACCGCAAGGATAGGATAATTAAAATTTGAAGAGATGTGAGCTCAAGGTGACACTCTTATTTTGCTACCTAATGTATGTGCTTTGCACTGTGCCGGGGCTCTCTGTATTTTACATATTCGTACCTCTGTTGATTTTTTTGTTTTGTCATCACGTTTTTCGACCGTTTCTGTTGCCGTATTTTTAACCAACAACAACAGTTATGAATAGTTTGCCTCACATGTAGTGGGACGAAAAAAAAACGCAAGTGTACCCTGGTTTCCATCAGGTGTTCTCAAATTTTGTTGCGATGTGGTCATTCCGGCTGTGGGCACCAGCACGCTTCGTGGATCCACGGAGCACAAGAAGTATGACAAATATTGTGAGATGAAGCTACTATTTTGTGCCCATCCATCGTTTAAGTCTGATTCTGGACAATTGTCAAACATATGGTATGACTGGGCAAATTTTCAACCAGACCTCCTCAATGGGCGTGGACTGCAAGTTTATCCATGTCAGATTTTGTGCCTGCTTTACCTTGAAGGTCCTTTCCCCCTGGAAAGCTCCGTTAGTGGTTTTGAATTAGTGCACGATGGTTATTACGGCATTGCTCGCTGCTTTGTTTCTGTGGACCCCATACCAAGCAAGAGGGAGACAAGAAAAAACAACGGCATGCATTGGTAAAGCAAGGGGAGTTGTGCAACAAATTGTATTTGTTCGACTGCAATGTCATTGAGTCTGAAGCTGCCATTGTTAGGACCCATGGTAGCCCTGACCAATACTTTGTCCTGGGAAATTGTGAACAATGGTTGTTTACTTTCCGTGAGACAATGACTGCATTGGAACAGAAGACTATAGAATCACGAGATGGTGAAAACAGTACATGAATTTAACAAATAATTGTATATTATAAAAGTGATACTTTGACTTAAATCGATTGGCAATTTTTTCGTTTTTCAAATATTCTGCAATGGCGTTGCAGGAAATGTTATTTTTGTTTTGGGGGGAGTACTTGTAAATTATTTTTTGAAATGTTGCGTATTTATCATTTTTGAGGACCCCCCCCTTTTCATGTGTATTTTGTGTTTTTCCATTTTTTTGCAACGGTGTTGCACAAAATGCCCTTTTTCGTATTTTTGGGGGTACAGTCGTCAGCCAATTTAGGTTCTTTTTGAAAGGGTGCAATTTTCAAAAGGCCCCCTTATTGGAACTGCAAAGGAATTTTGAAAAGGTTTCAATTTGGTTCAATCCACTCCCCTAATTGCTAAGCTGGTGTATTGATCTCCTCCGAAGGGTCCATGGACGGCAGGTTGGTTTTGCTAATTAAATTATGGCTTAATACTATTATAGAGAATTAGCTCTTAGCACCGTTTTGCAAGATACGTACGCAGACATGATACTATAACAGCCTTCAAATTTGGGATTCGAACAACTATGGTACACCAAAGGGTTAAAAAGCAGTGTATCCCCAGATCTCAACGGCACTTTGATTCCATAGGTGGAGAAAACAAAATAATAAATTACTTTGTCATCACTTACATCCATCGGAGCAATAACCGTCAAACAAGTGTAGTAATAGTCCTGATTGACATGGCATTTTCAATGATAATCCTAACCAATAGAGAAGGCAGTTGTGTGATGGCCGATTGAATTGAGTGTTGTACGACAAACAATCTCAGTCATCACGGTCATTTCAAGGTTGACAAATTGGGCCAGAGGACTTAAACTATGCTGCATTTGCGTCACAATGTTCGGTTCCACATCTTTTTTGAAAACATACACACCATT
Organism: Pseudo-nitzschia multiseries; assembly: GCA_037355745.1. NCBI lineage: Eukaryota > Bacillariophyta > Bacillariophyceae > Bacillariales > Bacillariaceae > Pseudo-nitzschia > Pseudo-nitzschia multiseries. The sequence goes on from CM074789.1 coordinate 5,902,272, forward strand.
GTCCGATGACAATCGATTGGGTCAAATCCCAATAATGGCATAGCCATCATTCTTGATACTACTAGTACACTTGTCTCCTCTGACAGTTTGTAGCTTCAACAATTTTTTTAGAAAATTCTCTGGTACGTTTGATATTATTGAATTTAGCCAAGTGTTGTTTTGCTTTTTCTCTGGACACTTTCACAAATATTTGCAATGATGGTTCTGATTCATCAACCACAAAAATATACTTCTTGTTCGTACTATCCAATGTCTTGAAACTGTCAATAGACACAGCCTCTGCTGATTGGATATTTCTTCTCTCCAACTGTTTTGCAACCCCAACTTGTTTCTATGAATTTACCTTTAAACCCATTTTTGTTTACTGTTTTCAATGCTATTTGCTTGACATGTAGATTGGCATTTATACTTTGACGCGCCTTCTTCTTTGGTTTTATCTTAGATAAGTGGTTGTAAGTTTTGTGGCTAGCCGACACTAGTGGTGCGTTCTTCAGAAAATTTGATGACATTCTCCGTCTACTTCTCCATTGCTGTTGTCTCTTTGCTTGTTTTTTTTTTGCTCTTTCTGCTATTTGCTTTGGTGTTCTTTTGAATCCCATTGCACCAGTTGTCGTTGTTGTACGACGATTCGTTGCCAGCAGAGCGCCGTTGTTGTTGTAGGAGGATACGGATTGTTTGACAGCATCATTGGAGGAGGAGGAGGAGTGTCGTTGGAGAAGGATGAGTGCCGTTGAGGAGTGATGTTAATTGCAAATCACTTTTTTTACAGGGGGAGACAGTTGGAGGAGGGTACGGATCTTTTGACGGGACAGTTTGAGGAGGAGCCGCTCAGTTTGATGTGTTGTTGTTGTCTGCTTGCTGTTGATGATGTTGTTGCTGCCGTCCAGTGTTGCCTTTGATTTGTGTTGACTCCAAATATGTTGCTCGCCCAATTGCTCAACGTGTTGCTGCTAAGGATTTGTTCCTGTGCTGATGATTTGGTGTTGTTGCCGAGGATTTCCGTGCTGACGATTTGGTCATTCGTTGCCGTTGCCGACGTTTTGTTGCCACGCCGCACCTCAATGTGGCGAATTGCTGCCGCACTGCCGCAACTCCAGGGAAGTAATGCCGCACCTCAAAGAAAGAATGTATTGGTGCTGTTATGGGAAGTTTGCTGCTACCGCTCGCTGCTGTTGCTGTTGTTGTTGCCGTTATTGCCGTTTGTGGTTTGATCGTTTGTGCTTGTTGCTGCCGCTTGCTGCTGCCCATTGTTGCCAATGTTGTTGCTGGCGCTGTTGCCATTTAGGATTTGAATTGTTGTTGCTGTTGCGGATCTATAACAATATACAAAAATTGAACAAAATGGGTGAGTATCTATTGATGTATAGTGTAACCAATATCAAAAGAATAATAGAATTAACATGCTAACGTACTACACCGTTTGCCTTTGTTCCGATGCGTTGTTCCGATGATCACAGTTCCAATTTGTTGTATGATCGTGATCTGTTTGATACCTTGTTGGGGGTCACCATTGTTGCCGTCTGCTGCCGTTGATTTGATGTTCTCTCGTCCTTTCAATTGTCCCTCATTGCCATCCCTGAAATAGTAAGAAGAAAAGCCAAAGTTAGAAAATTCATCTTCTGTAATTCCGTTTGCAGAGCATCATTGTTGATCTATCTCAAGTTGTTCACCGTTGACGCCCTTTCCCTGTCGAATCATTCCAGCATTGTTGTCCTTTTGTTGTCATCCCTGAAATAGTAAGAAGAAAAGCCAAAGTTAGAAAATGCATCATGATCTGTAATTTGGTTGGTAGAGCATCATTTTTTATCTATCTCACGTTGTTCACCGTTGCCGTCCTTTTGCTGTTGAATTGTTCCACTGTTACCGTCCTTTTGCTGTTGAATTGTTCTTTCCACTGTTGTGCCATTGATTCGGCGTTTGAATGAAAGACTTCTTACTCCTATGTCACGAAAATCTGGATCTTGTTCCTGTTGATATAGATACGCAAGGGATGCAGATTTTGTGCTTTCAAGACGTCCCTTTCCAGCAACTACTAATCTCTTGTCCAATGCTCTCTATTGTCCTGCAGTACAAGGCTGTTATTTCGGACTAAAATATCTCAAGCCTGAATCAGCCTGCCTAATGATCAACAATCAGTTAAGTGGGATTCCGCGTTCTTGTGATGGAGTGCCTAAAGCAACTCTGCTCAAGATAAGTCGGGTATGATTTATGAATGGAAAGAGTATTTTGTGCCGCGACAAAAAAATCACGCTGTAAAATCATACTGTAATCAATCTCTGTTTTCACATGCACTATTAGTGCACGTCAGTTGAATTTGTTTGAAAAGTAGTGGCAAACTCAGCAGACCAGCTCGCTGAATTAGTGCACATCGGTTGAATTTTTTTGAAAAGTAGCGGCTAACGACTCTGTTCGTGCACTATTACTAGTGCACTATCCTCCGTTAAATGGTTTTTGAAAAGTAGCGGCTAACTCCGTTCGTGCACTATTAGTGCACTATCTGCTAAAAAAAATTGAAAAGTAGCAGCTAACTCAGGCTGGCTTGCTGAATTTTTTTGAAAAAAAATTCGAGTACAAAATCTACGTACCGTACGTGTTTTTCGTTGTTTGCAACGGCGTTGCAAAAAATGCCCTTTTCATAGTTATGGTAACCCCCCACCCCCCTTTTCAATCCCCGATCTTCTTTACGTTTATTGACTCCCCAATTTTCCGTTTTTCTGTTGTTTGCAAAAGTTGCAGGAATGCCCTTTTCACAGTTTTGGGAACAGATAACATCACTTTTTTTACTGCAGCGTTGCTCGTTTTCTTTTTCAAATCAATGTCACGCTTTTAGTTACCCCTTTCTCCGTTTAGTGCAACATCGTTGTATTTCTTGCTGGTTTTTTAATGCAGGATGCAGTAGAGCAGGTATGTTGTAATACCATCAGCATCGGTGCACGTTTTCTTTCTGAAATCAACGACACACTCACAGTTACGTTACACATTGTCTTTTTTTGAGAAACGGTTTTTGAGATATGGTTCCCACTCTTGTCTCGTTACATGAGTGTTACCTGCTTAAATCCATTAAAGTGTTCAAATCCTTTAGACATTGAATGTTTGGTTGCAATGGAGGATAACTTTATTTTCCACAACCGTGATTCTGGTTGTTTTGAAACAGCCAAAGACTTTTTTATTTGGTCCATCTTTTTCAAATCAGATTATAGCAAATTCGGATCAGATTCGGCATTAGCAATCTCACCTTCCACTGGTGCTCCTAAGCGTGGAGCCAATCCTCATTCTAATGGTGAAACGCAATGAAACAAAAAGGGACGCACCTCATCCCGACCTCAAGATGATTCAATTTCAACTTTACCAGGATTGAAAAATCCACCAATTTATGATGATACTGATCAACGAAATCATCAGACGTCTGTGGAAATGAATCTGAAATTGACACTGATTCATCAGTTGTATGCAAGTGAAGAGTTTGTGAGGGCCCTGAGGTTTGAGGTTACAACATGTTTTACTGCATTGACAACCAAGGTTTACCTTGTATCCAAAATTATTCAATGGGAACCCGTGCCCGATTTCAGGAAGCAGACGTCAACTCCGTCGCCGTCAAAGAAGAAGGGAAAGGGAAAGAAGAAAAAAAAACACTACGTTGAGTGTGTTAGGCCCTATTCCTTGACAAAGAGACATTATGGTTTTTTTTTTGGTACAAAGTTGACAACGGCGTCACTGGAGTGTTGGGACTATTGACCAGGAAGCAGATAAGCGAGCGATTGAAGGACTACAAAATGAACAACAAATGGGTAAAGTTTGAGTCTCTTTTACGGAATGTTCATGGCAAAACAGGTGGGGGTAATACTACACCACTTCTGTATGGGTGTAACCTGGGGAACTACGCAACAATTAAGAAGTACATGATAATGTACCGTGAGATCTTGGTTTGGTACATGGAGAATGTGCAATATCCACCAGCGCCGGACAATATGTCTCATGGTTTGTGGTTCTATACCAAATGTCAGAACGGTTCTTCACATGACTCAAAACACTACCTCACTGCCATGAAAAACTTCTTGGAAGGCCTTATGGCAAAGTCCTCACTCTGCGTTTCATTGAGTCATAGATACAATCAGGTTGACTTAGACAAACATTTCAAGTTGCAGCGTATTGAATGCTTACATTCCTTACCCACACACAGGCTACAGTTATTACATCAAAACGAGTCGGAACATTCTTACGTGTGCAACCAAATGCCCATGAATATAACGGAACAAAGAACAGCATTTCATGAAGCCCTTTGTTTTCTTTGAGTACACTTTCAAGGACAGTCAAAACGAATTTTTACAATCCTATCTCTTTGTCACCTTGACATAAAAAATTGACACATGAAGAGTTCTATGAATATTTCTGACCCAAATTATTTCAGAATTCATTCATCTTGGGAACCACGGTACTTTCGGGGGAGAAGTCAGCACAAATAGGTTTTCATCCAGAAGGGGCAACATGCCAAGCACCGGGTGAGTGCTATTACCACTTCATTCTCCATTGGTCTTCCACTATGTCCTCAACTACAAGGACAAGGTTTCCAACTATTGTAACATTCATTTTGACTTCAATAACGACCATGTAACCCTATCACCATGCAAGCTTGGCACCGGAAAGATACGTGTGGAACCTTTTACCGCTAGAAAAGGAATCATATATTTGGTGAAAGAATGGTTGATTAGGAAATTGGTCGATCCCGGAAAAAATCTGGGGCGAACCTCATTCGTTCTTTGAAAACAGCATGTAATTTGTTCATTTCTCAAGTGTTATGTGTGTCAATAATTGAAGACGATGACGTTAACTACTCCTTTGATTGTTCGATTCACAATGTTTGCAAGGAAATTTTGCCTAAAGTCTTAAAAGAGAATCAAAATGGGTGTTTTGGTTACGAAGATGTGATGGAAACAATTGAAGATTTGGTATTGACAGAGAGGAGATTTCTGGGAGAATCAAAGTTGCCCGAATTTGACTATGAAGTTGAAACATATTTTCAAAGGGACAATTGTTTGTACATTTACCCTTTGGACATGGATTTGAGTCAGACACAGTTTGCCCATGTCAACTTTGAAGACACACCGGAACCACTTGTAAATGGCGCTTGGAACTGTCAGGCTTTGAAGCGGAACACAATCATCAAACTTCTGTTACACGGTTTCTTCAATACAATGATACGGAGTAACTCACAACAAGAGGTGCACCAACAAATTTTTACGGAACACATTCCATACGCGTTCTGTGAGATACTCCGTAATTCTAATTGACCCACCAGAAGTGATCAAAAATCATGTTTGGGCTTGAAGAACTGATTCACTACAGCTACCTTCCAGAAATGGGAAAAATATTTACCCCGTTGACAGAAAATCTTGCTGGATATTTGGTGGAAAACTCAGATGATCTATTGTCGGCAAACCTTCATGTGGAATTTCTGGCCAAAACCAAGGTCAACAATGATGTTGGAAATGAAACGGACGTGTTGGGACGTGAGGTAGATTTGTATTGTGTGTCCAACCACCTCCAGGGCCGGGACTTCAAATTTCACAAATTGTTGGACTTCGAAACTTGAGATTGCTTCAAAACATCAAAGGGTGATATAAAAAACTTCAATAAATCACAAAGTGGGTATCTGGAGCATTTGGTAGGATGGGTTATGTTCACTTTCAATACTATAAAACATTCCAAGTGTGGATTCATCCCACCATGGGTGGTTCAAGATCACTTGCAAAATAAGGGTGGGAAGAAACCACCGGGAATTCATTCAAAGGAGACTGGAAATGACGGTGACAATGTTACCAATACGAACCAGCACAAGGGAAAAAATAACAAACGTGGATCACCAGATACCGGCCATAGTTCGAAACCAAAGGGCAACAAATCTAAACAATCTGGAAATGGTGCCAAAAATAAGGGTGCAAAGCAATTGTTGGCCGAAAAGAGTGAAATGGCAGAAAAAGATGGAACAAAAGATTGGGAAGAAAACATTCCACGTTGGAATTATACTACGAATGTAACCCTGCCAAAATTTCCTTTGGTGGATGAAGGTTCATGGGCATCACACGTCATAAGAGTGGTGTTGAAAGAACCGGATCCAAAGACCTTATATCCCATTTACCAAATCAATGAACAAGTTTGTTACGTTGGTGGTCAAGACCAACATCGAATTGGAGAGGTTGTTAGTTACATTTACCACGGATACGAGCATTGTGATGCATACCCGGGTTCCTGACTTCTTTTCCAAAAAGGTGAGGTGGAGGAGTATTTTCTGTGGTGCCGTTTTTTTGAAGTTTCACGTCTGAAAGTAACAAATCCTCCCATGAGAAGAATATCTGATTTACTACTATGTTACAGCAAGAAACGTGGGAATGGTGAGCGGGAGGGAAGTGCTGAATTCAAGTCATGTTCCACGACCTCCTCATCTGACAGAGACGAGAATGAGTCTACATCATTTTGTCCGAGCTCCAGTGAAGACGATCGCAAATTCCTCATCTGACAGAGACGAGAATGAGTCTACATCATTTGGTCCAAGCTCCAGTGAAGACGATGGTGAAGATGAAGCAGACGACTAGTATAAATAACATTTATGACGCTATCACATTAAATAGATATAGGAACGGAAAACCAAGATAGTACACAACCTTTTCTGTATTGTGCTTTTCAATAGTAGTGTGTGTTTTGTGTTCGAATACAGAACCCAAATGAAATCATCATAGGGTGACACACAAAGTATCATAGATAGCCCACTTCTGTTTCTTTCATTGTTCAACAACCCACAAAATAGGTCTGATTGTTGACGCAATTACTGTTTAAGAGCCTTCAAAAATACAGTTTGTGCAAATGCACTCATCAGGTGGTGATACACAAACTATAGTAACTGATAACCAAGAAGTTATGATTCTTTCAGGATTCTTCATCTTATCCATAACAACAGGAACAGTATTCATCAACAGATCACAAAAAATGTCTGATCAAAGATATGTTTCTTTCATAATTCATCTTATCCATAACACGAGAAACAAAAATCATTTTGTAATAGAACATTAGTGTGGTTTTTGCGAGAAAAAAAATCCAACCCACAAATGAACTCATTAGGTGGGGTCACACAAACCATGAGAGATGACTCACTTCTGTTTCTTTCATAATTAATCT